>OZ005656.1:112607145-113215421 GCA_963930645.1 Salticus scenicus
TTATTATTTGAACCAATTTATTTTGGTGGTTATGCATATTTATTTATATAATATTTATTTATTTGATATTGATATCGAAATGCTTTTTTACAGAATCTTCCATTTTTCTTATATTGTATTCCCCCTTTAGGATAATATTACAAACAAATCTATATTTTATTTTTCTTTATAGAATAAAATCCTTTTATTATCATTTGTTAAGAACGTATAATTTTTATCAGCTTAACCTCCTGAAAAATCTTCAACGTATAAAACGCCAAGATAAAAAGCGAAAAACAGTGGCGTATTTATGGGGGGGGGGAGGGGGGCTCAAAGCACTGACATTCACAATTGAATATTGCAATTGTAAAATTTTTATTGGTCTAGAATAACACGTTGAAAAATCTTAGCCCCCCCCCCCCCCCCCAAAAAAAGTCAAGTTCTAGATCCCCACTGGCGAAAAATGTAGACAGCTGTACGAGAACATAGGGATAGTTTAAGCAGCTTTGAACGGTTTTCCTTTAGCATTTCTGTTTTATTTATTTATTTAGCAAAATGTCTCCTTCAGCCCTTTGAAGCCCGGTGATGCCTTTATAGCATCACCTAGTTTTAATTTCCAACTGTAAAACTCACCCGGATTTATATATATATATATATGAAATTTTAATTTTATAATTTAGTGGAAAAAAACTTCATTTATTTCTTCTCTTCTAACATTATTCGTAAATTCAGGTGGCTTTTGATTTTAAATGAGAAAAAATACATCGCCCTTTAAAGGGTCTATTACCAAAGCCCATGTTATTATATGGGAAAATTCGTTTATAGCAGGCTTCGAAACAGTTGTTGAACTTTTCCGAAAAGTCCGAGTTTAACTGTTTCACAATAATATTTACAATTAAAGTTCTAATATAAAAGTTTCACTAGAACTTTTATCAAAGTAATTTTGACTGCCAAGCCAAAATTGCAAATGTTCACAACGGGGCCAAAAAATTTGTTTGTGTAATTTGTTTTTTTGTTTTTTTTTTTTTTCAACATAAAAAAAACTATATATAAAATTCCTTTTGCAACGCATGGGGAGATTTTCCTCCTCCAACAATCAAACTCCAGTACGATTTTCATGTAACTCATTTGGTTTTAATAGCCAAGGATAGAAGTGTTGAAACACCATGGCTATCATATCTGAGAGCCAGTGCCCCAACGGAAACATCACTGGCTATCACATATGATGCAGTCAAAGTGTTAAGACGCAAAATAAACTAGCTTATTTAAATTAAACTGCCATGTCGGAACTTATTAATTGCGTTTGCGTCACTGCAAACAAGGACACTACACTTGAAAAGGTTAAAGTAAATGCACTATGTACCTTTAGAAATATACATGTCATAAATGATTAAAACTTTTTTTGCGAAAAGTTTTAATCACTTATTAAAATATCTATACACTGAATCTTAAATTTAAATAAAGATTGAATATCGTCAAAAATGTCAAAATTGGTGTTAATATGTCGATGTTTCTACCAGATCTATAATTATTTAAATGGCCATACGTTTTGGGGGTTTGGGAAATAAATAAATAAATAATCTATTTAAATTATTTAAACAAAAACTGTTTTTAAATGTAATATAACATGCACTTGAAATATAACATACATATCTTGATAATTTTATGCAGTTATATTTCTTCGAAATTTAAATTACAGATATATATATAAATATATATCCCCCCCCCCCCCCCCCACCTTCTATTTAAAAAAAAAAAAAAAGTTGCATACAGTATTTTATTGATAATTTCGTGAATTGTGTTTTCTTTTTTCTTTCTTTTTTTCTCTTTTATAAATAGAAAAAAAAAATTTCTTCTTCGTGCATTTCAAGATAATCTTATGGTGTGTTTCATTTTTACCGAGCGATACCAATGATCAATAAATGTACTACAATCATTATCCATCATCCCTAATGTTCCTCACATACTCAGCAAGGTCAAAGAATTGTTATCCTCTGTGGTGCTGCCATCTACCGCCACTTTTCAAATATAATAAATACAATACATATTTTTTTCTCCACCATTTTCTATGCGTTCATTTGTATATATTTTAAATAATAGACAAATAGATTATGCATGAAAAATATTTCTTTACCAGCAAAATATTTGAAATGAAGTTTAAATGTTCATGAAAGTGAAACTTTATACAAAATAAAAAATAATCGCAGGAGTTGAGATGATTTTTTTCTTTTTCAAATAAAATTCGAAAAAAAAACATCTCATTATAATTATTTAAATATTACGGTCAAAATTATTTTGTTAATGGCTGCAACATAAAATTCCTCTTGTGTATCAATAACTGCTGTACTTTTTTTTTTTTTTTAATCGCATCCTGACTAAAAATAACTTATGTTTAAAAAATAACAAAATGGCAACTTTTAATTGACCGAAAATTTCACATTTCGGAGATACCTTTTCGGAAAAAATTTAAAAAAATCATGCATAAGTTATTTTATGTTGCATTGAAAATTTTTATTTTATCTCGCTGTTAAATCCCAACTAAAGGCCATTTAAGTAATAATAATGATGATAATAATAAAATTAATGTAAATAATAACAATAATAAAACAATCAAATAAATAAATAAAATGAAGAAAAATTAATTATTATTGTGAAAGTGTTTGGCATTAAGGCCGACTGGTTGCACATGGGACTCAGGCATTTGTGCAATGTCCTTGCCCGTATTTTCGCAAGTTTCGGAAAAAACGTGGAAATCTTCGAAAGGCTAACGAGTATAACATGGGATAGAACCGTGACCTTTGAAATACTCATATTTCGTAGGTCACAATAGAACCCACCAGGGTTTAAACTTCCATTAGTTTTTTTAGCATTTTGCTAAAAGGTATCATATTTTGCTAAAACAAGTCAGTCAGAATTTCGCTAAAAAGCTAAAACTGGATAACTGTATAAAATATCTCTATATAATTACTCAGATTTTTTTTTTTTTTTTTTTTTTTTTTTTTTTTTTGAATATTTGCAGGCAAAAACTACGAAAGGGCTGAAATTTTTGGGAATCATTATTAAAATAGTAATTTGGATTTATTTTTAATTTTCAACGATTGAATTTAAATGCAAAAATATTTAAAAGTACGTTAGAAATCAGAATTTGCTTCATAGAAGCATTCTTAGCATTAGTATTTCATGATTATCTACCACTACACTTTACTTAATTTTTAAATTGCTTTTCATTTTGCACATATGATATGATATGATATTTTTCTATTGTTAAAATCAAAACATAGCTTCCCTGATTCATATTTTTAAAGTCACAAATATGGATGCTTGGTTAAAATCATCAATGAACAAAAGGAATAGAAAACAAAACTGAGGATAACAAAGCTAAGTAAAAAAAATCAGTGGTATCCAAAGAATTAATTAACTTTCGAAAAAGCTAAAATAGTGCTTGCCTATTTTCGCTAAAATGCTAAAGTAATTTTTTTTTTGCCAGGTTAAACCCTGGAACCCACTACCTTTGACCTTCCACGTTTGAGCGCAAATCTCTATGCCATTGGTGGGCCGTTAATTACTGTAAAAGAAATTTAAGCAATACATTTAAAATTTTCAATCAACAGAACATTAAAGGGCTCAGATACTTTAAACGATGGAAATATCAGTAAAAAATGATCATGATTCTAATTACTATAAAAACAAAAATAATTAATTTTAAAACTTGTAACTTTTAGGAAGTGTTAAGAAAGGTTTTATCCAACGAGATATATAAATTAGAGTGCTGATTCAATAGATGAAGAATTAGCTTTCTGTGGTTCAAGATGAATCACGTGATATGCTCGAATAGGTTGCTGTGTTTGGCCCTTTATCGCTATTTTGGCATTTAAAATATCAGTTCAACAAATTATCATTATTATTAGGTAACATGACAGTCCTATGACCGAAATAAATTGCTTTTAAAATAATTTTACAAGTATTTCACATTTTAATAAATAATAAAATACCTTTCTTTTCATCGTTTCTCAACAAACTTTAAAAGTGTTTATAAAACAAAATTTAAACTTTTAAAGAGCTAAATTTAACAACAAGTAATAATTTTTCAACTATTTTTAAGCATTTTGTCGGTTAAAGTTCAACTACACGAAATAAAAAAGAAGTAAAATCAAAGTCAAAATGGTTTAGAACAAAAGAATATTAAACTACGTAAAGTAAACAAAAACATTGAAACCGTTGCCATAGAAATGTACTGAAAATGAGCTGTTACCAAGGAAACCACCGAATACGCATGTGAAAGGAAAGCATGTCACATGACTCATCTTGGACCTTCTCAAGGGTTACCATTTATCACTCTACTTTATATATCTCGTTGGTTTTATCTCTCTATTACAGGGTTTCGGACCCGCCCACATACCCGAAAAAACCGGACGGGGTTTTTTGGGTTTACCCACTTAAAAAAACCCAATAAAACTATAGGTTTTTTTTAATCTAATAAAATATTTTTCACTTTTTAAAAATAATTTATTACTTTTTTACTCATACTTTTTACTTGACATTATTATATATATAATAAATATATTATATGTGTAATATAATATTTATATATATAATTATTATATTATATATCAATTATTACGTATATATCTACATAACGTAGTGTATCGTATTAGAGATATGCCAGTTTGAAATTACGAAATTATTTTTCAACTTCGTTAAAAGAAATTCCGTTCATTTCAGCCATCTGTCTGCAATATCTGTTTTGAACAGAACAGTTTTGAAAAAAGAAAGATGAGAATAAATGAACAAAATTGCAAGCCATTTTTGTATTCGTAAGTTATGATGTAAAAAAAAAAAATAATACTTTGCCTAAAATTCTAAGGACTTAATAACAAATATTAAACATAACTAACAAATATACTATACTGGACGTTGTAAGATTCATACAGGCAAAAAATGGGGTTCTTTTGTTGCCCCTCACAAACTTCAGATCCATTAAAACAGCCTTTTTAAAAGATTTAGTTTTTTTTTTAAATGTTCTTTTTATAAAATTTTTCACACATTTTCAGAATTATTTTTAATGATTACTTATAACTTCCGAAAATTCCTTACTATGGGAAAAAACTGTTATTATGTTATCTTTTCCGACAAGAAAAACTTTTATTTGGATGGACCAGATACACCATTCCGCTTTTGCTCCATAGTAATGCATTTTCTGTCAAACTCCCTCTTCAGTCGAAAATGAACTTTTGTAAGAGGCGGTCGTGACAAGTGTTTTCCATGAAGAACCTTTATTTATTTTTGTAAAACACATCGAACAGTTCGAGCACTGCATTATAAGTTTAATTCCCGTTTAATTTCCGTCGATAATTGTTTTTTATGAGCAATCTCACCTTATTATCATTCTTCTCTTACGCACAGAAACATAAAATGGCCTACTTGTAAGTCTTTGTTGCACATATTTGACAATATTTTTAAGAAAATTATAAATGACCGTTCTCTAACTATTTAATTTTGTCGCAATTTGACGTGCAATAAGTCGTGAAAATTTTAAAAGTACCAATTTCCATTTCTCAAACTCCAAAAGTTTAGTTATAGCGGCATAACTCCAAATATGAAATACAACGCTCCCAATTGCTATCTAAGCATATAAGTCATCTGAGAGTGCCGAGTGGAGAACAAAAATCATGAAAATTGCGATTTTTAGAACACAAAAATATAATTATCGTTATAATTTTGTCCATGTCACAGGGCTGCCTAAATCCAAAATAAATTTTATGAATACCAATTTTCCATCTATTTCCATAAAAACTAACGAAAGATTTTTCATTTATCATTGGTTCCCTACCATAAAATGTTCATAATTATCCAGTGAATGGTAGCAGAGATTTGGCGATTTTTCCCTTGTTCTTATAATTTTGACCACCACTTATGTCCTGTAAATACTGTTAAACCATAGCCTTCTTAACTAGATGCCTGTCGCGTAGCTCGGAAACTAGGCAACAGCTGAAGTAGGGACCCTCGATAGAGAGAGACTGGACATTGGCGCGCCGGCTTTTTGACGAAATTCTCCATTTTAGTGCCAGTTGCTCCATTGCTTATCATTACGCTGAGAAGAAATTTTGATTATTTTACGTCTTAATCGAAAAAGAACTTATTTATTACATTTTTACTTTGTTGGGAGATAAATTGCTTTAATTTTGGAATACTTTTAAAAGATAAAAATGCATAATTATTTATTTTATATCATGCTTTACGTACTTTGAATTCTCTTATTGCATGCTGTTTTACGCATTTATTTCCTAACATATGAGATAATTACATTATTTATTTGCTAGCTATTAGTTTTTAAGTTCTTTTGTGCAATATATTTAATATGTTAGATCTCAATGTATTTTTCTGATATATTTTAAAATAACTATATAATTTTTTTATTTTTTTATTTATTTTTTATTTTTTTTTTTTTTTTTTGGTTAGTACGCAAAATGTATCAGATTTCTTAAAATAAATTAATAAAAATAAAGAAAATAAAGTGTATATTATTTGCTAACATATGAAATATAAATTTCTTTTTAATAATAATTGGCAGAATAAATTTTATAAATAATATTTAAGTAAGTAATTATTTTTATTTACATAATATTTAAAAAAACTAAAAATAAATAGATAAATAAATAAATAAATAAATAAAAATCAATGAAATAAGCAAATGTAAATAAAATAAATAAAAACATTTTTTAATTTCTAATATTTTTACAAATTATTATTAATAAAATTTTTATTTTTAATATTTAACTAAGTCATTATTATTAATAATGCGTAATTGAAATAAATAAAATATGTATTTTTAGCTTGTAAAAATATTACGTAAATATTTTTATAAAATAATAAAAAATAATTTATGTTCTTCTGCCGTAGTTTTACATGAATTACTTGTCAAAAACTAAGATTACCATATTTTTGTTAAAAATTTTCTAACTTTTTACATATAGAATGTATGTCCTCAAAAAAAAAAAAAAAAAAAAAAAAAAAAAAAAAAAAAAAAGGTAGAATTACTTTCACTAAGGTAGAATTGCTTTCACAATCAACGTATTTTGCTTAATATAGAAATATACAACAAAAAATTCCTCTGTTTTCCGATAGGAATTGAAAAAGTAACCGTGTCGAAGGTTAAAACAAAATTCGTTTCTCTTCAAATTATTTTTCTCTGAGACGAAAAAAATTACATATTTATATTCTGCATTACTTTCTGCACAAATTTAGCACAATTTACTTTCATTTATGTTGTATATTAAAGCGTCAATCGCTAAGAAAAAAGCATTACGTTCTACGGGGATCGCTCCGAATTGGCACTAAGATGGCCGACTTTCGGTCAATGCCCAGTCTCTCTCTATATAGGGTCCCTAAGCTGAAGCGGTAGACAGCGCCACCTAGTACAGATTATGGGACTTGTTTATTCAACTGTCACCAATAATTTAAAGAAGTGATACATAATACATACAATCGACGTTTCTTCGATTCTATTCGCCTTTCATGCATATCATATCCCACTTTTAAATATTTTTGGTGGCTGTTGAATAAAAAAATAGTGCAATCTGTAACAGGTGGCGCTGTCTACCGCTTCAACGGTTGCCTAGTTTTCGAGCTACGCAACAGGTATCTAGTTAAGGAGGCTATGGTTAAACTTTCATTAAATTCTGACGAACCATCACAGAGATATTGTGCGCGCAAGATTATACATCGCCAAAAAATTCGCCCTGAAAATTAAATTTTATTTTATAAAATAAAATAAAATAAAATAAAATAAAAAAATTGTATAATCTTGTTTAGTAGCTATAATAGAGAGATTGAACCTTTCTAAACGCCTGTTAAAATTTACAAGCTTTAAATGTAATCATTTTTTAATTATTGTAAATAAAGTTATCGATTTTTTTTTCTGGTATTATCTCCTTTCAAAGATGCCTGACCCCTCAATACAAAACGTTTGATTTTATATAATTAGTAAATAATTTCTGAATATTTATAGTAAAGGCAACAAATTCTCAATAAATATAATAACTTCTATTATATTTAAACGTTTCATATTTATTCTTATTTTTATTGATTCAAGATACACATTTAATCTAATTTTTTAGATTTTTAATATAGTATATTTGGTATAGAGAAAATAATAAAAGAGTGACTTTAAAATATTCTATAAATGTTTTTGATACGTTGAAAAGCATATTTTGAACATATGCTTCGAATTAGCGATAAGGTGTTGGTATTAAGTATTAACGTCAATTAGTGGGTCCTAAGCTTGGATGGGTAAACAAATATAATACAAAATGTTTCATTTCTATGAGTCCAAAATAAATTGAGATATTTAATTTCAAAGTTTGAGATTTGTTTCACATTTTCCCGGACTTTATTAAAGATTTTTTAACGGACCTCTTAATGAAGACCGAAAAAAATGTGGAAAAGTCTCAAACTTTGAAACTAAATATGTTGCTCAATTTTGGGTGCACAGAAGTGAAACATTTTGTGTTATATTTGTTAGGATGAATGTCAATTTTTACAAAATATGACTATAGGAATCTGGGGACTGCATAAAAAGTTAGTTTTTGTAATATTCATTAAAATATGATTTTTTTAATTTAAGCATGCCATATCATAAATGCATACATTATTTAAAATTTTTTGTAACTGGAGGTATATGTTTGCGACCAGTAATTGAGAAAATAAAATTCGTATTAATATACGAATATTAATAATCGTAATTTGAGAAATTACGATTTTTCAAATTACGATTGAGAAATCGTAATTTGTTTATTACGATAATATCGTAATAAACAAAATCACGATTTTGTTTTTTACCGGCTATTCTCCAGTAGCACTTAACCCAGGCATTGCTAAGGAAAAAATGATTTAAACACAATTAAATAAATTATTTTTGTCAAATAATGGAATATTTTAGAGAAAAGTCATAAAGTGGGTGTCTTACTTTTCAAAGTAAGAAAACATGCAGAAATTAAAGTGTTAAGGTAAGATCGCTTAAAATGTCCAAAGAAAGCACCAAATTTCACTATTGCCAAACCGTTTCTGTCTAATTTTGGAACAAGAGCTTCATTTTATTCACATTAGCCGTATACAAATGAACTCGCGAGTGTTAGAATACGTTACTTTATTAGAAGTATTGACACTCCTTGTGATAGCAAATTATTTTATGAGTAAGTTATCAGTGACATACGATGAATATAACGTTTAGATTCTGTTGTCAGATAAGTAAATTTATGAGGAAAAATATCTTTAAGGTGAAACAAAATGCACCAACGTAACTTGTTGCAACAGGCTTTTAAGTAGTTATAAATAATGGGAAGATGCCTCATATCTTCACTTTCTCGTGGAACTAAAGTGACGTTTCACAGTAGACGGCAGTGCTGAATACAGGCTCTTTCCTCTGGAAGAAAAATATTAGAAAAATAGGATAAATTCTGCGAAATTTTGCCTTTCTTGACCTCTGAAAATCAGAAAATCCGAAATTTTTCATGAGAGGTGTAGATTTTGGCGCTTGGTATACCTTCTAAATCCATTGCTTATATTATATGGATGAAGGTATGCTTGCAGTTTGATAATCAATTTATGATTGCGTGTACCATTTTAGGGTTCTTCCGAATTTACTGATGTTAAAACCGCATAAAATCGTACTATTTTTATCTGCTCTTTATTAAAATTCGTGGGGTATAATAATTTTGAAAGTTGGAATCAAGAAATTTTTCTTTCTATTCTTTACATACTACTGCACAAATTTCTTGAGATGAGCGTTTTCATCCACAGGAAGATTTATGAGCCAACGGCAGAAATACTATTGATATAGTGGAAGCTAAACTAAAGGTAAAACGAAAGGAAAATTATAGTAAAAATGTTAAAAGTGACTGAAATATAGTTTATAACTTAACAAGTGTACATTTATTATGTGTAAGTGATAAAGAATTTTACTCATTTTTCAGCAAGTTAACTTTTATAATAATCTTGTTTTTTGCAAATTTATTGAAATTCTTCTTTTTTTTTTTTTTTTTTTCAGATCCGGACATTCCGGATCTAGACAACATCCAGGGCGATTCCTCGTATGGCCCGCCCCACCGATGCTACTGCCCACAGCACCTGGATGCGGGGGCGGAACCTGGAGATCCTGAGTGCCAACTCCTAAGCCCCGCCCAGCTGCGGAGGAATGCCTCCAGGTGGGGGCAGCATAGGTCACAGGCCCCTCCGTTACTACTGTGGGGCCCCAGTACACCGTTGCTGCTACTAGCGACAGCCCTGCTGGTGGCGGCCTGGTGGACGACGAGGACCAGGTAGCATTCCAGACATCGAAAACAACAGACTGATGAGCCAACCGTCCGTCTGTCCACGAGAGATGGCACATCACCACACAACAGGCAAAGCGCCCAGGTACAGTATTAAATTTTGCAGTAAAACAGCATTTTCATCTCAGTAACGTTCATTGTATTTTTACACTTTCCTCCGTGAGTTAATTTTAGAAATATCATATACTGAATAAACATAACTGTCGCAGATTATCTCATATTGCGATAGTCCAATATACCGAAGTGTTGAGTTCGGTCAAAAATTTATAGGTTTTAGTACAAATGGTGTTTTGTTTAAACCGACACTACTCAGAACCGTCTGTAGAGTCGGGAGAGCATATTTTAGCTGGAATGCCATAAAAATAGGAGTAATAATGATGACATGGAGAAAAAGATTTCGTGAAGAAAATATAATTCCAACAGTTGTGAAGAAGACGAAATGTGGCGCTTTAGTAGTTCATGCAGCTAGACATTTGCATAAAACGTAGATGAAACTTGAAAATGCAATTTAAAGATTATGTTGTTTGTTTCAGCATTAATAGTTTAGGCTACAAAAATGAAAGGAAAACTCCAACGAACATCGTATGTATGAGCTGAGTGCAAATTGTGCATCACGTTACTTCAGTATGCGTTGCTAGTGAAATGGTTTTATCTCTCCCTAATAGAATGCAGCTGCCGCTTTTCCCATAAGGACTTACATAATAGCCCTCTTTCATTTAATGTATTGAAACGAAAAATATTTATTTAACACTAAATCTACCGTTACTTCATGTATTACTTCATGTATTCCTACCACAGCGGGTCAAGTGACCCGTCTTTAAAATGTCATACATATTACTATGTATAGCAAAAATATATTATTTAGCACAATTTGGTACATGAAACGTGGACGATTTGATAATGTTACTTGCAAGAAATTCTGACAAAGAGTTTAAAATGGGTCATTTGACCCGTCGTGGTAAATTCAGTGTTAAAGGGAAGTACTAGAGAGAATGTGATGAACCTTCTTAGCAACACATTACGTTTGACTATTGAGAATGTTGTGTACAACATAAAATATGCGATTCACGAAAATGGTGGACACATCATAAAAACGGTCATTGTCCTTGCAATTGATGGAAGTGAAATTCATGGATAAATTGCTATGTGTCACTGAAGTTCATATTTGAATATATTTTTTTCTTTATAACCCCCCCCCCCCGCATGAAGTGAATTTGCTTATTAAAGCACTAACATTTTTTCTTTGTTATTCATTTATTTGCTTTTGTAACTTTTTGCGCAGTCATGTCTTTGCCTTTTGGAGTTTTACTGGTGTCTCTCTCTGGAGTTTCCTTTCTTCCACAGAATATATTTCCATGTTGTCATTAAATCTCCTACCAATTTTGGTGCCATTCCGACTGACAGACCTTGGAGGAAAATTGTAATATCGGATAACACGTCCGGAAAAACATGAAGTTAAATCGTAATTGCAGAAGCCATTAAGTAACACAGTTATATAAGAAATTCTGCATTGTTATTGTGAAATTATGTAATATGGATCATTCGAGACGAAAGAAGCGGCGGCTCGTGAACCAAAAATAAGTGAAAAGCTGAAAAATAACATTTCAATAGTTTTAATGCATAAATGTTATTAAGTATAATTTTAACTAAAATTACTCATTTTATTTAAATGTAAATTTATACTCCATAAATTAATACAGTGTAAAATATTAGGTGAAGTGCCTCTTCGCCTATTTTCGGCCCACGAGCCTCTACTGGATGAAAGCGGTTGTAACTATAGGTCTCAAAGTAAAACAACATAGTACTAGCCAATGTTTTGGTAGACTCAATATGGCTCCAGAGGTAGCCTTGACTGCTATTTCGGTAGCCTTTTTGAATAGACGACAATTAACTTCATTTGCTCTGCATTGTTTTTACCTGTATGCCAACTCCACTTATATCATTTCTCCAAGTGATACATCAACTACAGTGCATAGAATACATAGCGTCTAAAGAAACCAGTAAATCAATGCCCTAAAGATTAAGCCTGTCAGCAGAGGTCAGTGTGATGGAGTTTATTGCTTGAAAAACCAAAACTAATGCATTTATTGGTTATTTATGTGTTTACGTTAGATCACGTGACTGAACACACGAAACTGGGAAAAGCCAATCAACTCTTGTGCAGTATTTTTGATTCGAGTAAAATAAATCTATCGCAGCGCTGTCCGGAAGGCTTATTTTTTTTTAGCAATATTTTAAGCATTCACTTATAAGCGCTTGCGACTAGGTGCTCTCTAGGTGCTGTAATCGAGCTACAGACGGCACTGAGTAGTGTCAATTAAAAGAAAAACACCCTATATAAGGTAACGTCTATGAGATGACTTATCTGTTTTTCGTAAAGATTATCCCTATATGGTGTTCGTGTGGGTTTAAAATCTACTATATTTATTTAGAGAGAAATTTTAAGTCTATCATATTTATTAACTGTGCACTATTTTCAATTGGAGAATGTAAAAAATAAAAAAAAGTCACACGTTTAGAAGAACGAATAATTATCACTGTTGCTTCAGTAGAAATATTACAGACATATTTTTAGTTCCCCATCATTCTATAGGAATGGGGAACTTAGGTAGTCGTAAAAATTTTCAACCTTGGTTTTTTTACTTTTTTTACTAGTTTTCAGGTGTGAGGAATCCGAAAATATCAAAATGGCAGTGGCGGCTCGTGCACCGAAAATTGGTGAAGAGGCACACTGTATATTACACTGTATTCATTTATAGAATATAAATTTACTTTTAAATAAGTATCTTTAGTTAATTTTAGTTAAGACCATGCTTAATAAAAATTATGATTAAAAATATTTAAATATTATTTTTGAGCTCTTCACCTATTTTCGGTTCACGAGCCGCCACTGCAAAATGGGTATGGTGTCCGTCTGTGGGGTGTTTGTTAGTCCGTTAGTGTGTTAGTCTGTTAGTTTGTTAGTCTGTTAGTCTGTGTACACGATATCTCACGAACAAATGATCGCAGAGAGGTTGGACCAGTGTTAAAATATTATTTATGGTAATGGCAAGAACCCTATTTATTTGCAACACTTTAATTAAAAAACTTCAGAAGTTATTCGAAGCTTACGATTTTCTTAACATGGGAGAATAGGGCAAATTTTCAATTAAACGTGCATGAAAGGAAATATTTTTATCGTAAAGATGTAAGAACAGCTTTTAAATATCAGTTTGGATGCCAGGATGAGCATCATTAACTATAAACATGCTACTTTGAAAATTTCGCAAGTTATTGGAAATTGACGAATTCCTTAACATAGCAGAATACGACAAAATTTCGCATAAACTTCGGTTTTCAGGGATAATTTCATAGTAAAGATGTCAGATTACTTTCAAAATATCATTTAAGATACTGGCAAGAACCCTATTGATTTGCAACATTCTATTTCGAAAACTTTGTAAGTTATTCCAATTTTTCGATTTTCTTAGCATGGGAAAATAAAATTTCATTTAAACGTGCATTAAATGGAATATTTATAAGGAAAATTAAGTTGTGTCATTTTCCATGCCGGGATGCGAAATGTCAATTTTGCTTTGATAGTTTTTAACAATAATTAAAATGTGCGGAAACAAACAAGTGATGGGGAACTGCGCAGAGTCCACCTATGGCAACTAGTTTAAAGACCTTGTTTTGTTTTGTGTTAAATTGATGGAAACAAGTGCTGGAAGTGAACACTGTATTCTTGGGAAAAGGACTTAAGAAGGGTTGGCATACAGCATTTCAGTATGCAGAGTGAATGAAATTAGATGTAGTCTATGCAGCATGGCGGCCAATATATCAAAATAAGAGCTATAGGGCTGTGTGACTTCATAGCTCTTGTAGTTACGTTTTTGACTTCATGTTATTCCGTACATTTAAACACTTCTAAAATCATTCCCCTAGCACTAAACGCTTCCAAACAAAACTAAATTCAGGCAGGATAATTTTAGTACGATAGAACTGTGAATGGTTTATTGACCAAACTAGTTTTTTTTTTTTTTATGGAATTTAATATGACATCACCTCATTTCAAAATAAATCTGTTACAAATATAAAGTTAATAATAGAAGAAAAAAAAATGTTTTTTTTAGATTAGTTCTAGAAACAGAACTGAGTAGCGGCGAAATAAAATTAATGAAAGTATTACTTCTAAACAAAAAAACATTTCTTTTAGCATTCGTATCAAATATTAAAGAAAAGTTCAAATAATAGGAATTTTAGCTGTTTCTATTACAGAACTTTTCAAACTGAGACTATTTGGATTTGTAACCAAATTTTTATATAAAGTTTCAGCGACGACAAAATAATCTAATCTATATCATTTCACTATTATTTTATCAGATCTTTCAAAATACAATACAAGTCAGCCAGCAAACTGGATGTATCTTCATCTTATAGAATATCACAATTTAGTATGTAAATGTTAAAATTGCGTAGAAGGAAATTGTTTTTGATTTCGAAGTTAGCAAGCGCACATTGATACACACACACATACATATACATATTGAAATACTCATTACTGTTAAAACTAATGAAAAACTACAAACAACCCTAATAAAACGGTAAGCAAACTTAACTAACTAAATGGAATATATAAACAAACTAAAACAATGTTAAAGAAAAGGCGGCAAGACTTGTGACTTGCCAGCGGAGTTAAACTAGTTTTGCTACGCCAACAACACTCCTCCAAACCTGCCAGTGCTACAGCCAGGTAAAATAACAAATAACAAAATATTCATTTCAATTTTTTACATCAACACATTCATTAGTTCATGAAAAATAAACACCATTAGTCTCACTGATAGACTTCATTTCACTTCGATATATTTTATTTTATAAAACCATGGTGCAAGTATAGTTGCCAACTTAGCATCTTTTGGCTACTGGAAAATTTTAATAAAATTTTTGCTAAGTTGGCAATTATGGGTGCAAGCTGTGTATAAACGGTACAGGATAATTTTGTTTCAAACCTTACCTATATACACTTAAGTTGTCATTAACTTTATCTATTGTTTCTGAACTCAGTTTATTAACACGTCTAACTCCGTTTAGAAAGATATTTTTAAAAACTGAAATATGCTGATTAGAAGAAAAGTGTAATATCTTTCTAGTTTTAAAATTGAAAATATCTTTTTTATCGTAAATTCTAGAGATTATTTTATTATCCTTAATTTCTACATTAATATCTAAAAAATCAGCTGTAATAGGGGTACTTACGTATTAACGCCACCGCAGCAGAAGTTGCGCTGATGCGCCAATAAAGAGCAATCTTGTTGTTCGCACACAAGAGACATAGGGGACAGCGAGACATCATTTGGAATCTTATTTACCAGAGTTCATATGGCGACAGCATCAGGTGAAAGAAAATAGAGACTGTTTTGAATCTATGTTAAACTGCTATAAAATGGCACTTTTACAAAACATCAAAACTCAAATTTAAATGAAGATATTTTTATTCTGTAAATTTTATTATGATTAATGAAACTTTCTTGAGGTACTGAAGCATTTTCATAATCGTAACTATGTTATTAAAAAATATATAGAAGTTAACGTTTTTACACACAGAAAAATCAAGAAAATATCTGATAATTCATAACTAATCTGACAATTCATAACTAAAATATGAAAAAATAGTTAACTGTGATCATAGTTGAGTCACATTACGTAAATAAACTCCTTTAGAGTATTTTTGCAAAGTTTCATAACGTTACAATTATAACTTTTGGAGTAATGACTTTAAAGCAAAAATTGCGATAAAGCAAAATGTTAAAAATCTCATTTTGAGAATAAGCAGAAAATATAATTAAAAACCAGATTTTATCTATTAAATTAAAAAATTAATTTTTAAAAGCTCCTGATTTATTTCAAAGCGTTTTATTTTCCTTTTTAAATTCATTTTATATGCAGTAACAATTTCTTATGCTTATATTAAGTAAAACATTAATGTAAACCATAGTCTCCTTAACTAGATGCCTGTCACGTGGCTCATAAACTTAGCAACAGTTGAAGCGGTAGACAGCGCCACCTGGTACAGATAGCATGACTTTTTTATTCAACTGTCACCAATAACTTTAAGAAGGGATATATGATATATATAATCTACGTTTTTTCGATTCTATTCGCCTTTTATGTATATCATATCCCACATTAAAAAGTTTTTGGTGGATGTTGAATAAAAAAGTCGTGCAATCTGTACCAGGTGGTGCTGTCTACCGTTTCAACTGTTGCCAAGCTTCCGAACCACGCGACAGGCATCTAGTTTAGGAGGCTATGTGTAAACAAATACAAGGTGATTATAATTAAAGTTACCATTTCAAAACGCTATAATTTTAAAACTACCCATCACAGTGATTTGATATTTTACCAGAGCAATCGTGAGGCAATGAAATTTTGTTTGGGGGAGGAAAAAAGTAGTTCCAACATATTTCTATAGATGGCTCTGTCAGGGTAATGTCAGGGGAAACACCTAAATGGACTCATTAAACACAGGGATGCTGTTTGCAACACAATAGAATAGCAGGAAACAACAGACTTAAAGGGTTTACTAAAAATTTTTAGCAAAAAGACAAGAATACGTGTTTACAGCGGAAAGAGTCATAATGAAAAGAGAAAAGGAGGAGCTTCATGAAACAAATACTTTACGGATAATTCTGCACTGATAAGTATAAAGGATTTAAGTCCATATTCTTGATTTTTCAGGAGACGAAAAATAAAATTAAACTAACTAAAAACAGATCAGAAGAATCGATTAGGAAAAAAGGATTTTGTTGACTTATAACCTTTATACCATTCAGTGATTGTCAACCTTCATTTAATAACGGGAAAAAATTGAATTAAATATTTTACACCATGCATGAATGCTAAATTTCTGACTTGGACCTTTTTTTATAAATGGATTTTCTCAAAGACTATATGACATAGACTTAAATCTTTTATACCTATCGATAGAGAATTTTTTTCTGAGTCTGATTATGTACTTAACTCAAAATCGACATTTTTGGACTTAAATCCTTTATACTTGTACAGAATTAACGGCACATTTTGGAACTTTTTTTTTTCTTTTGCCAAGCAAAATTTCATTGCCTCACGATTGCTCTGGTAAAATATCAAATCGCTCTGAAGGGTAGTTTTAAAATTATAGAGTTTGAAATCGTAACTTTAATTAAATCACCCTGCATTTACGATCACTTCCGGTAGCAGAAGGCTACTTTCTGTTTCAAAAACTTGCGAGTGACTAATATTAAAATGCCTGTAAATCAAGTTCTAAGTAAGATAGAAACAAAATTCAAACTGATTTATAAAGCTGAAATGTCAGGCTTTAATATTAAACCAAAAATAGAAAATCGGAGTATTGACCGAAAATTACATTTTAAAGGTAGGCCTTAAACATGTTATTTAGGTTATTCGGTATCGGGTTATCAGCTTCTGCAATGTATGAACCAAATCCACATATAATAGTTCTAAATGAAATGGGGGGTTTGTGAAATTTAGAGACTAGAACTAAATATGAAAACTCTTGACTGGTTTGTTTCAATTTTAATCTCATATAAATTGCCTTTATTCTATTTTCTGTTTATTCTGTTTAAGAAGAGCGTAGTTATTTTCATTTTTATAACTGTCATAAAGTTTCTATGCATATAGTTTTTTCCATATAGTTGCATAATTAATGTTAGATTTGTCTGTAATTATAAATTTATCCTGCGAATTTTTAACTGAACTTTTTAAATTTTTATAATAATTATTATAAACACCATCATCATCCTATATATGATATATATTCTGAGTTTGCATAAGGAACTTTCAAGTTGTATGAGGACTATGTTTTACATTAGCCTCATTAAACGTCCCCCCGTATTCTATTTTTTCTCTCTTTATTTTTTAAACATACAATGATTAAAAAAAAAAAAAAAAATTAACATTTTGTGTGCACAAGATTTTTTCCAGATTTTAATGCAGTAAAAATCTTTGGGAATTTTAAGCTTTTGTAGACTAATTTCATAATTCATATTTTATATTTAAAAAAAATCTGGAGTGACTCCACTAGACTTTCCGAACATTGAGCAATTAACAGTTTTGTAGATAAATTAAAGAAAGAGGCGTTGTTAAACAAACAAAAGAGAGAAAACCATAATAGAGTGTTTCAGTATTTTTCTCCATATATTACACGATGTTTTATTTAACGCTATTGAACTTTGAACCCATAGATCTTAATGATAAAGAATTTTTCGTTGTGTCCCTGTAAAAACCTATAAATGCTGATTCACCAAAATGCTTATAGTCAGTGCAACAGAGATTTATAATATTCATATAAATTTTCAGCTCAATTGATGCTATCGCAATTTTAAAAATTTGGCCCCATAGGCCACAATCATAAAGAATTTTTCTTTGTGCCCGTGTAAAAAAAACTGTAAGTGCTAAATTCACCAAAATCTATACAGTTCGTGCAACTGTGACCAAATGTACAAACTGTGACCATGTGTACAAATTTTTTGCTCAGATTAATAAAGCGTTTAGACGCTATCGCACTTTTAAAAATTTGGTCCCATAGGCTATAATGATAAAGAATTTTTCCTGGTGTCCCTGTAAAAAAAACTATAAGTGCTAGATTCACCAAAATCAATAGGGTTCGTACTATGGTGACTTACAATATACGTACCAACTTTCAGCTTATTCGAACGAAGCGTTTAGACGCTAGCGTGTTCACTCACAGACATACACACACACATACACACATACATACACACATCATCGTAAATATAGTGAAAACGGACTCAGGGGACCTCGAAACGTATAGAAACATCAAAATCTCAAATTCGGATTTTTGATCTGATTACAATACTTTCCTCACTATAGTGTTCGGAAAGTAATAAATAATAAATTAAAAGTGCGTGGATTTTTTAACAATATGCAAACACAAAAATTGATCATCTAGAAATTAAAATTTGAAAAAAAAAAAAAAAAAAATTCTCAAAATTTTAAATTAATGATTTATATACTTCTTTTGCTTTAATTATTATAATATTTTGAAACTTCTTGTTGAAAATCTTTCTGAAAACTGAAAAAGAAAGAAAAAAAAGTATAATTCTTAAATTGGGTGTAGTAATAAGATTTAAAGCGTGTTTAAGAAAATTTATACATAATCTGAGTACTGAGGATAATATTTTTATTTATTAAATTATTTTCCATCATAGTCGACTACAGCAATAATCATCGGTGGGACAGCTGATGGATGCCAGCAGTATAAAATTATTCGGCATTTGATGCGATGAAGTCGTCAACCCAGGTAGAGTCCTGCATCGAGTTGGGTAACCCGATTTTAACCGGATCCGACCCACGACTCGGAAATAGTCGGATTGACTGATCATTTTCTCAGCGAGTCGGGTTCGGGTTCGGGTCGGGTTTTTTTTCAATGAGTCGGGTTTAATTGAAACCATCTTTCAAAAATATTTTATAATTATTAGCATAAAATTGTAGGTATAACTCTATAATTGATATAAAGATGCTATGTATACTAGACATGTGCCGGAGAAAAATATCCATATCCGTTTTTTCTTTTTTTTTTTTTTTTTTTTTTTTTTTTTTACTTCAAAGGATCTAATAAGGATCTTTTGTAGAAATTGCATGAAAATTAGAAAGAAAGTGCTATAACTCTTTATTAACTATTGTAATGTATAAATAAAAGAAATAAAGTATAACCTCGTTTTTATGTTCTCGGAATTTCTGTTATTTCTCAATTTACATTTATTATTATTTTTTACATACCTTTATTTTCAATGAATTTCATTCCTCGTTTTTAGGTTAACGAAATTTTGAATTCTTCTTCATTTACACTTATATATACAACAAATATAGAAGAAATATTTGTTGTGATTTAATTAAAAAATGTATTATAAAATAAAAACATTTATTTGCCGGTTTCCATCAAGGAAGGTAATAATCTTTATCATTTCTAAGACAAATAAACAATGCAACAAGACTGAAACTGGAGGAAGCTAATTTGCTGTTCGTGTCAATTTAAAGTGATCGTGTGAAAGAGGATGCTTATCTGCGACTCATACCCATGCTACCCAAATTATTATAGTAAAGTAAACATTCATATCGAACGAAAGCAATAAACAAAGATTCATCTTTCTTTCTTTCTTTTTTTTTTAAATATAAGCACTAAACAATAGACTACTAACACTTAACTTGAGGCACATTTTTGTACACATGAAGTTCACAATTTACTTCTTGTCGATGATGGTATCGTTTTTATATATATTTGTTTACAGCAGAATTTGTAAGAAATGTTCATCTTTTTTTCTACTGCTATAACATAAATACATACTGTATAATATAGTATAGATATCTTGATTATTTGTTCATTTATCTATTTATTTTTAGGGTGCATTAAGAAGTGTGGAGCAGCGACTTAACACAGTCAGAAAACGAATATGCACAGTAAAGTGCATTTGCATTATGGGAATATGCAAAGTAAATTAATTAAACAATTGTGCAACATGGATTATGCATCGAAACTTCCATTCAGATTAACAGACCAAAAGTCCAGAATTACAGGCCAAAAGTCCAGAGACCAGAAGAAAATTCCTCATGCAAGTTTCGAGGAGTGTGTGCAAAGAAAAGTGTCCATTATAACCGCTAACAAAGTAACAATTCAGTGAGCAAATAGGCAGTATTTCAAATATAAGTGCAAACCCAGTAATCTTCAAAATGAAAGTGTTCTATGCAAGTTTTTTATGCAAAAAAGTGTTGGTCTTGCTGCGTGGAGCAGCTAAGGTGCATGATTTTCGGAGTGAGCAGACGGACGGATAGCTGCACGTTGTACATAGTCCGTGGACATGTACATAAACCACAGAGGAGATATATATATATCTATATATACATAAAAAAAATACATATATCTATATACATCAGAACACACGTGAGACTCCATCGACTATGTTGTTCGTATTGTTTAGAAAGTGTGCTTAGGAGCCCGGGTCGAAACGTTTTTATCGCCATCGCCAAAATTGTTTAAACACTCCAACGACGTATAATTAATAAAAACAAAAATAATTGAGGTTCATATTTTAGAAAAAAAAAGTAATTATTTGAGTGTATTAAAACAACGACACAATGTGATCGTTGCAATAGGTCTAGTCAACAAGTGCTTGTTCTCAGTTTGCAAAAATAGAAATACACAATGCTGCTATGAAGCAGCGTTGTCACGTCGAGTGTAATGAAAACAACGATTCTCCCAATGTGAGCGTTGCAAATTGTCCAGTGCTTGTCCGACATGTTTAAGTGCTTGCTCATCAATTCGAGGAAAATAAATATTTAAAAATAAAAAGAATGTGAAAGGTTATGCCAAAGCCTTGAAAACATACTCACCTCTTATTAATTCACAAATGCAAATGGAACTAAGCTCTCTTCCCTCTGTATCTTCGGTATGCTACTTGCAGTGCTTTGTTGTACAGCGAGACGTGTACAGACAGACATTCCTCGCATCACAGTGAGTATTTGTTAAACGACTTGGACGTTTTAGGAATGTATTTTCTTTTTTGCAGGTTATACTGCTCATAGGAAAATCTTCAGTGGTTTTTCAAACTTCCAAGATTTGCCTTTGCGCACTGCAGACGGCTGCCGAAGAAAGGGAAAAAACGAAGAACCTCTTGTTACCATTCGCTAACCAACACAATAAAGAAAAATTATTTTCTTACAGATTACGAACCAAGAAACCACAGAGGTTTGACACAGCCTTTTCATATGGAGGTGGCGAAAAAAGAAAACGGCCTTGGGGCCCATCGTTCTAGCTGCGCGTAGAGACTTTTGCGTCCAGTCTCTTGTACCATAAACAACATTTGTATGACTTTTATATAATCCACGCAGATGAAATTCAAAAGCGTAGACATCCTTCCTGTACAGTCCTTCATCTGTAATCATCCTTCTGTCGAAAAGCATTAAAGAGAAGAAATATTAGTCTTGGTGTGTTTTCTTTCACCCCATTCACCATTAGTTCTGTCTGATCCTTCCTAACAACCAACACTTAAACAAATTTCAACAACAATTCCCAGAACATACATGGTAAATAATCATTCGAAATTATGAGCAAGAGGTTTCACAAAAATCTAGTTATCACATACATAGATATCATTTTTTAAAATGAAGTTTCTAAACGCAAATAGAAACTTTCAAACAATTAGAAAGAGGTTTTTTTTTTGGTTTTTTTTTTTTTTTTTTTTTTTTTTTGTGCAAAAGTAATTTAATTTAATCTATCAGCGACATACAAAGAGTTAAAACAATTATTGGCAGAGAAAATGTTAGACAAAAATATGCAGTGTCATTTTGCTAAGCTAATAAAGTGAAATTCGTCTAAGCAAATACTGTTAAGTTCTACAGTATGGACCACCATGATTTGTATTGGATTTATTGAATCATTTTGTGCCCAAGCATTGTGTGTTACAAACGAAATTTTCATTATTTAGGCCATTGATCCTTTTTTTAGTCACAAAGGAAAGACTGAGCAATTTTTTTCCCTTAAGCCCATTTGCTTTAAATTAATTTCATCCAAATGTTTGCTTCAGATTTCGTGTGAAATACTTTTATGCTTGTTTTTTTTTTTTTTAAGTAGTATTATATTTTACTCTTTGAAATTACTAGCGTTCATGGAATATTTCTCACATTCGTCTTTTCCCTACACTTATGATAATTTGCTATTAAAGCCTCGTAGTTTATAAAATCAAACTACAAATACAGTTTTAAACATTACAGATTTTTTGCTCATAACACAAATTTTTGCATTTGAGTACACCTCATAGCGTTTCAGTTATGTCACCAAAATGATATCCCTGATACAAATTGCCCGCATTGATCAGTCATCTATTATATAGGTTTCATTACCAGTAGTTTTCTGATATTAATATTTAACTTAATATTTTAGAATATAAAAGAAAAAACATGTTTATTTATTTATTTATTTATTTTTATTTTTATTTTTATTTTTTTTTACATGCATGTTTAAATCGCCTTAAACTACAGCAATTTTTCAAACAATTGGAATTTAAATCTATTTAAATCAAAATTTTTTTAATACATATTTAACACATTCGCTGCTATCAAGAAGAAAATTCGTAGTAATCAAACTGAGTTTCCTTGCCAGCTACGAGATTACTCCCCTAATAGCACATCTTCTCCCTAGGATATTTTCATGATATCTTCAGGATGAAAAGACATCCCAAAAAAATCCTGAAGATGTACTGCGGATAAGTGTGCTGTTAGAATCGTTGTGTGTTTCTTTATATAAATCACCATTTTTTTAAGTATTGTCATAAAAAATACATGCTATGTTTAGGTGTTAGGCTCATAGGAATTCCCAAAAAATACACTTCGCGTACTGGAATGAATATTTAATGCTTAAAGCCAATTAATACCCAAATATTTAAAACGCACACTATATATCTTCAAGATATGATTTGAGGAATACAGCTAATAAACAGGCATTTAAAAAAATATTATATTGAAATTTTAATAGGTATATAGAAATAAAATTAAGTAGGACAAGTATTAAAACAAATTTCGTGTAAAGTGCCGTTTTTTTAACATATCGGGCAAAAAGATCGTATATTGCTGGGATTTTTTAATCTATCGTTAATGTCGTATTTAACCTTCTTACGGTGTTCCAATAATGTACACATAAGATGTTCGGTTTAAAAATGACCCATGGTACAATTTTCAATATTAATAATTTATAATCACATTTTATCAATACTAGTAATGTTAATATTTAGATAGTTAATATTTTATCTACATTTTCATTCGAATAAATTCATTCGAAATAAATTTAATATGAGTCAAAAAAGACCCGAACACCCTAGGAAAGTTAATACGTTAATGCCTTTTCTTATGTACACGCGCGTATGACTAGATTAGAGTCTTGCGCTTGTCGGGTGAATTTGAAATTATAATAATTCACCGGACGTTTGACGTTGAAATGTAATAAATTAAAAACTTTGGGGGGAAAAAAACATAATAAAATGCAAAAATCTCGAAACCGACCCGAAACGGCAACTTCTGGCCCGTAATAATGTATTGTTAAATTGTTACATAAGAAACTGAATTAACACTCTGTTACATAAAATACAGAAATATAATACTGAACAGATCTTTTACAGAATTAAATATTGAATACAAAGTTACCAGTACATAAGTCTAATAATTATAAACAAAACTTCAGAGTATAAGATAACAAAATTTCAAATGTATTTTTAAAGTTACTTTTAAAAAATGTACTGTTCCAAATATTTTGACTATATATATAAACTGAAATAAGAGGAAAATTTGCATTGCAAGATAATTTTATCATATAAAGATCTAAAAATGGCAAAGATGAGCCAGCTGAGTGTAGGCAAAAGATTAATTTTTTTTTTTTTTTTTTTTTGGCAATTATCGCTTTATTGGTGATTATTTGTTTTGAATGTTATTTTTCGTAATCTATATTAATAAAATCAGACTTTTGTCTGTAAATTTGTCAGAATCGAAAAATTTTGCGATATCTTCACGTTTCACACACCATGAAAGCTGAAAATGACTTCAGAAAATTTTGCCTGTGTGTGTGTGTGTGTGTGTGTCATCGTGTCTGTATGTCGCTTTTTTTTGTCCGGGCATCACTTGAGAACGGTTGGACGAAATTCAACGGCGCTTGGCAGAAACTTAGAACTATACCCAACTTAAAATCATATCTATCAACTTTTCAGAAATCCCCCCCGTTTCCCCCTCGGGCGCAAAAGACAAAAACACGTTTGTCCGGGCATCACTTGAGAACGGCTGGACTGAATTCAACAGCGCTTGGCAGAAACTTAGATCTTTATCCAACTTAAAATTATATCTATCAACTTTTCAGAAATTCCCCCCGTTCCCTTTTTGGGGGGCATAAGACAAAAACACGTTTGTCCGGGTATCACTTGAGAACGGCTGGACGAAATTCAACGGCGCTTGGCAGAAATTTAGGTCTTTACTCAACTTAAAATTATATCTATCAACTTTTCAGAAATCCCCCCCCCGTTCCCCCCTGGGGGCAAAAGACAAAAACACGTTTGTCCGGGTATCACTTGAAAATGGCTGGACTGAATTCAACAGCGCTTGGCAGAAACTTAGATCTTTATTCAACTTAAAATGATATCTATCAACTTTTCAGAAATCCTCCCGTTCTCCACCTGGGGGGCAAAAAACAAAAACACGTTTGTCCGGGTATTACTTGAGAACGGCCGCACTGAATTCAACAGCGCTTGGCAGAAACTTTGATCTTTATCCAACTTAAAATTATATCTATCAACTTTTCAGAAATTCCCCCCGTTCCCCCCTGGAGGGCAAAAGACAAAAACACGTTTGTCAGGGCATCACTTGAGAACGGTTGGACAGAATTCAACAGCGCTTGGCAGAAACTTAGATATTTATCCAATTTAAAATTATACCTATCAACTTTTCAGAAATTCCCCCCGTTCCCTTTTTGGGGGGCATAAGACAAAAACACGTTTGTCCGGGTATCACTTGAGAACGGCTGGACGGAATTCAACGGCGCTTGGCAGAAATTTAGGTCTTTACTCAACTTAAAATTATATCTATCAACTTTTCCGAAATTACCCCCCCCCCGTTCCCCCCTGCGGGAGAAAAAGACAAAAACACGTTTGTAAGCATAACTCGGCTCTTAATTACTTCAGAATAAAGAAATTCCACATGGAGAGACTAGACATGAGTACAAATAAAACATTATCTGTGATTTAGGAGTTTTCGATTTTTAAAGGGAAAAAAGGGAGAAAATAGATTTTTGACGGGAAATTTTGAAAATTTCTGATTTGAGTCGAACTCTACCAAAAATGGAATAAAGATGTTGAAAAAAGACTATGCGACTTTCTTAGGATATTTCCTAAAACACATTTTTGATTTTTTGTGATGTGCCATTTTTTTTTCTTTGTGGGGGGGGGGGGGGGTATGTGTTACAAAGGGCAAATTCGAGACATCCATTTTAGCGCTAAATTTGTCCTGGAAAATTTATGAGAGCTGCGGTTACGAAGTTTGGTGCTTGGATTTTTTATATGCAACCGGCACCTAAAGAGACGGGATTTATCGAAATACCCCTTTCCCCCCAGCGGGACAGGAAGCAAAAAACGTTTGTAAGCATAACTCGGCCCCTAATTACATCACGGTGAATAAATTGCACATGATGAGACTAGACTTAAGTATAAATAGAACATTATGTACGATTTTAGAATTCTTGATTCTTAAAGGAGGGGGGTGGGGATCGTTTTTCGAGGGGGAAATTTAAGAAATTCCGGACTTTTTAGTAGAGCCCTACTAAAGGTTGCAAATTCAAGACCCCCCCCCCCACACACACACACACATCTTTTAGCGCTAAATTTGTCTTGGGAAAGCTATGGGAATGGGATCTGCGGTCACGAAATTTGGTGCGCAAATTTTTTATATGTATCTGACACTTATTGTAACGAGATTTTACGAAATTCACCCCCTTACCCCTTTCGGGTCGGGGGGGGGGGTAATAACGAAATAATAAATTTACATTAGACAATATTCCTAGACCCCTTCTTTGACAAAACTTTGGTTACAGCCTTTCGCAGGATATCTAACAATCATTACTTGGGATAAATTATGTTTTATATACAAAACAATCTAACTTTTAAAGGGAAATATAATTTTTAAAAAGAACTTTTAAAAATAAGAAATGATATCGTCTGCGTAAGAGAATGCAGAGTTTACAGCTTGGCGAGAAAATTTCAATGTTGGCCAGTTTGGCTCACTATAGAGCCTAGTGTCACGTGATTTTTTAATTAGTGATCTTTGCCACACAGAAAAGTTGTCATTGTCCCATCCAATGTAATAATAGGTCTATAATTTAGATATAATATCAACACATGACGTCACATTCTAAGAATTAAACTAATGGCTATTTTTAAGTTCCTTGGCGCTCTTCAACAACGGCTAATGTAATTTGACTATCATTTTTTCGTATTTCATATTCAAAAAATGAAATTTAACTTTTGTTTTCGTTTGTAGCTTTTTGTCGCGATTCAGGAGCTAAATATTTGCCACTGTATAAATGCAATGTAAACTAATTTTTAAGCCAATAGAAAATTATCACTTGAAAGTGTTTCCTTGTGGAGTGAGCTAACATCTAACCCGCACTTTTCACCCCCTTGAAAATTGGAAATATTCACCTGTTCAATGAATAATTAAACAACTTTATGGTGAATTTATTAGGATTTTATTACTAATACAAGTTTTGCTGGATGATAGTAAATAATTATGATTAACTTTGAAAGAATATAAACAAAATATTTTAGAAAAAAAAGACCAAATTAAGGGAACAGTTTAGATTTAGCTAAAGATGTAGATCCTAATTATCGTAATTTTTAATTGCATAACTGTCAAATGTTCTGATTTTTTAACAACAGTATTTTATTTATTTATTATAAAAAATATACGTTTTATATTAGTTTTATATGTTTAAATGAGGTGAAAATTTTTATAAACATATTCTGGTATCCGAAATTCAGAACATTTAGTAGATATATCCTTGTCATCCAACAATATTGAAACTTAAAAAATATTGATAAATCATCCATATAATTGTTTCGTTACTCGCAGAATAATTGAATGTTATTTCTAATTTTCAAAATTTAGATTCAGTTCTTGGCCTAGTCACCTTACGATTTTGTTAAAATTAATACAGCTTTTCTTCTAAAATACATTGCTTATATTTGGCCGAAGTTATACAGAGTAAAAACAACTCCGACAATATAGCCCAAACGAAACAGCTCGATGACATAATAATAAAATAAAACAGTCCCAAAAACAGCCCCGACCAACTGCGACAAAATAGCCTCGATAAATTTACCCGAAAAACAGCCCTAGAATAAAATCGCATGAGAACAGATGTGCCTGACAAAATAGCCCGAGGACAAAACAGTCAAGACAGATTAGCCTGGCAATGTAGTTCAAGAACGAAATAGACTGGTAAAAAAATCCGATGACAAAGTATCCCCAATAAAATAGTTCTGACAAAACAACCCCGACAAAAATGTCGCCAACATTTGAAACACATCATTATTTTTAGACATTATTATACCAACTCTTCTGATTTTTTAACCCCGTTTATTTTAGAATTGTTATCTACATTTAATTTAATTGCAGATTTTTCATTACTAAACAGAGCAAAAATATATGTATTGGAATAGTGGCGTTTGAAATCACCGTCGTTGGCAGCTATGTCCTTACTTTTAAATACTATCAAATAATCTATTAGGTACATAATCTAAAAGTTTACAAATATGTAAAAAGGAAAAGTCCACGTCAAAAATAGGATTCGGGTCCTAAATTTAATTATGTCAAGGGGGGGAAATATCCTTATATATATATATACACTCTGTCACAAAAAAAATATATGCACCCAGAAGAAATCGAACCACATTCACGAAAATCGGTACAAACGTAGTCTGGTAAGAGATATGGAAATGATTAAAATTTCAACGCCAATGAGACAAGTCTAAGCACGTTATGCGCATCTGAACTGCGCAGCTGGGCGAGTTTAAAAGCATGATTTCTCGCGCCGTAGAGCTATTCAAACGAATTTGTCAACTTTGATGGACGGTATTGTGACTTGAGATGCCTTTGAGACGTAACCGGCGGCAGTACCGACAATTGTCAGATAGTGAGAGGGACCGTATTGTAGGCCTTTGAGAAGCAGTTTGGTCGTTCAGGCATATCAGCCGCCACCTCTTCGGAGCGATATGGTAGTTGCTCGGGATTGGTGACAGTGGGTCACGGAAGGGAGAATCAACCATTGTGGATGGTCAAGATGTCCCAGGAGCGCAAATGAACACGAGAATTGCGCAATCATAAGAGCGACCCAACCGCACCAACAGCGTCATTAACCTCGATTCACTGCCATTTACCACATTCTTGGCATCGAGTAGTACAAGGGAAACCATTCGGAGACGACTGGCGGACGCTGGTATAAACAGCCGACGTCCATTAAGACGCCTACCCCTCACCCCAACATCATAAGCAGTGTCGACTGGATTTTTGTCGACCCAAAGCAAGCTGGAGTGTGACCGACCTAACGTGTGATCGTCCGTGGTGAATTACGATTCAGTTTCAGTGCTGATGACCATCGCACACGCATGTGGAATTGGCCAGGCCAACGGTCTGATCCGGCATTTGTTGTCGGGCGGCATACTGCTATTACACAAGGTGTAACAGTGTGGGAAGCGATCTGTTGGGACACACGATCACCTCAAGTCGTCTTTCAAAGCACTATGATGACTCGCAGTTACGTGGAGAGCACTTTAACGCCGGTTGTGCTGCCTACTCTATGAAGCCGCCCATGTGCCATTTATCAGCAAGACAATGCTCGTCCATATACTTCTCTACTCTCCCAAAAATGTCTTAAAGGATATGACGTACTCCCATGGCCTACCAGGTCATCAGACCTCTCGCCAATGGAGCACAATGGGACGTGCTAGGAAGGCAACTGCAGCCGTGTTGGAATGCTGGTGAATTAAATGCTCAAATGCAAAGGTTATGGCATAATCTTCCGCAGAGGGATAAAGATGAACTAATTGATTCGATGCCACGCCGTGTTTCGGCTTGTAGAGTTGCCAGAGGTGGCTTTACTACTTACTGATTTGTAACCTTTTTCATGCCCTAACTTCTTAATAAAACGATCTTTTGTTCTAAATTTTTAATCATTTGCTTATCTCTTCATATACTCACTACACACATGTTAAGTTTCGCGATTGTAGCTCATTTGCTTCTGGGTGCATATATTTTTTTGTGACAGAGTGTATTTGTGAAAATTGCGACACCAAGAAGGAATGCGAATATAAAAATGATAACTATTGGGCGCATACATTATAGTAGGAAAAACAATTGATTAAATTTTCAGGAAGGTTTGAGTAATATATCCTGAGAAAACAGTACATAAAGCAGCGACCTCTAGGAGCAAAAACTACAGTTATCTGCCGAGGCATTGAATCGAACAGCAATTGGATGACATATTCAGGTGCAGCACTTCATGAAGCTTCGACAGGATGCCACAGTTCATAGACCGTAGTTGTTGGTGAGTGGTGGCGGGCCACTCGCTTTTCAACGATTAAACTGTTATTTTCATTGGTGCGAGATCAGGAGAACACGCTGGCCGGAGCGTGTATCGCCATTACGTTGGCATGTAGAGCAAAAATTTACTATTTTTCACCAGACAGGGCGAATTTTGCCAAATCTGGAAGTGCAAAAAGAAACTTCACACCGCTTAACCTGTGTAAATAAACATCCGGCGTTTTTATTTATTTTTTATTTATTTTTAATTAATGTAAGATTTAAATCGCAAAACAAACCATACCTTGAAATTAAGATATAGTTTTCCAAATAGAGAAGTAGATAATAATAATGGCAATATATTAGCATTGAGTTCCGATTTCATGTATGAGTATAAGGACGAAAAGTTTGTAAAAGTTGTTCAATCAAATTGCTAATACTTACTAAAATACATGAAGAATGCTCATAAGTCCAAATCGGTAGTACCCCATATTACATTTCAACTATTTTTATTATCATTTTGTATTCAAACTTTTAAAATGTGCGACTTTATAAAATAACTCTCTTATGATGCAGCGCTTGAATTTTCACTAAATATTGATCTTATATTTAACTATTATGTATTTTTAAAGAACATTTTAGTTATAATAAAGATCTATATTTTGTTTTAAATTTTATGGCTGAAATTCATAAAATTTTCTATGTATACTTTCCTCCTCAGACATGTTCATTTCTCATTCTTTACCCCCCTCCCCTCCAGCAAACAAAGTTAAAAAATAAAACATTAAACATTTTATTAATGCTATTTTATTTGTTTCTCAGTAATCCTAAATAATCTAATTTAATATGTTATAAAAATCAAAGTAATAATGATATGCATATTCCATTTCCCTTTTCTAAAAGAAATAAGTCGGCATAGATATATTCTGCTCAATTCCTTACCACATATTTATTGTTACTAATTTCTATTGAGAGCAAAATGTATTCATATTAAAAGGAATGAGTATGATAGAACACACAACACAGTCGCAGACTGAAATGCCGCACCTCATAGGCTACCCTCCAACCGATTCGATACATTTAACTTATCGTAATTAAATGACTAATTTTATTAGGATTGTTTTCGTACATTAATTTCCAACGCCATGATCCCCATATTGCAAGTTTGTGTGAAGTATTGGCCAAATTTGTTACATGAAGGAAAACTTTTTAATTACTAAAGTTTTCAAATTAAGATGTTCATATTTAATGAAATGTATTAAAAAAATATATTTTTAATTTTTGGTCTGACATCTTTACGACAAAATATTCGCCTTAATGAACGTTTAAACGAAATTTTGCTCTATTCTGCCATATTAAAAAAAAAAAAAAAATTACGAATAACTTACGAAGTTTACAACTTACATTGTTCCAAAGCAATATTGTCCTTATCAGTAACATAAGTGATATTTAAAAACTGATGCGCCCATTTTACAATCATTCTTTCGTGAAACATGGATCTATAAACTAAATAACTAACTAAAAATCTGAATAAGCTAAGAACACTTCTTAAATATTGTGATTTTTTTTAATCCACAACACCACAAAATGTGAAAAGAAAATAAAACTAAGTCAAATATTTAAAAATTTCCTGAGTACCCCATATCTATAATACACACAGACAAGTCACATAGACCAACCACTAAAAACATAATTTTGGATACAGGAAACCTCAAAAAAATATAAATGTAGCAAAAATTCAATTTCAAAAACTTGATCCGAAAACAATAATTTATCGACCTTTTATGCACAAAATAAAGTAAATTAGAAAAAGAGAATAATTTTAAATTAATTAAATTTTAATTGCATTTATTACATTGGTTTTTATTTTTAAAAAAAATGCTTTTATTTAGTTTGGGGTAGCCCTGTATATTTACTATATATTATACAAACGCAATATAGTGGGCTAATTTAGCACATAATTTAAAACGCACAGCACGACTTGAAGTGCCCTTCCAGCAATTTTGTATGAATATATCCGAATTATTTTGTGGGGTTCTGTGTAAACTTCTAATCAAAGATTTACATTCCACATTGTATACGGAACATGCTTTCATGCACATAAAAATATAAGTTCAATTTATTTTGTTTCGTTCCATCTAAAGATATTAAATTGTATCTACCAGAAAATTCGCACTTATACTTAATGAATTTGAATACTTTTCTTAGTCACTGTACGCGAATCCGAAATATCTTTCATCCGAGTTCGGACTTCTAGCTAATATCTGTTCTTGTGTTATTGTGATAACAAACATACAGACACATTTAGGCAACCGCTAAAAACCTAATTTATAGTTTCAGGATACTTAAACATGCAAATGTAGCAGAAAATCAATTTCGAACATCTGAATCTATAATAATAACAGAAATCAAAAATAAAACTTTCCTTACAATATATTGGCAAAAGAAATTAAATAATAATAATAATAATAATAATTATAGTAATAATCTGGTGTGTCACTCACACGACTTTCTTTCTTACCCTGCATTTAAATACTGTAATGATAGATTGCACATTAAATCTTAAGATCAATAGCGTAAGATAATAAAGTTAGATGTACTTTTAAAATAATCTAAAATAGGTTTAGGAATAATTTTATTTGACATGCAATCGTGTGTGAGGGGGGGGGGGGCACTGAGCCTCCGCCCCGTTCTCTTACAGTGCATACAATTATTAAAAAAAAAAAACAAGGCTGTTATTAATTTGCATTCAAATGGCCAGTCTTGAACAAATTTTTAAATGGAAAGCTAATACGAAATTCAAAAGGCCAAATTAGAGCTTCTTGCAGTTACCACATATAATGGTAAGAGAAAGTAAAATAATAATAATAATAACAGTAAATAATAATAATAAATAACAATAATAAATAATAATAATAAATAATAATAATAAATAAATAAAATAAAATAAAATGAATGTATTTCAAGAATAAATTTAAAAGCTTTAAAACTATAATATTACAATTTTATTTCTTCATTAATCTTAATTAATGAATTAAAACTATATTAAAACAAGATAAATAATAAATAGCATTACAAATTAGGCTTTGAAATATTGTTGAAATAAAATTCCTGTAAAAAAATTTTCGATAATCCATGAATATTTTTTTATTAATGAAGAGTTTCCATCACTTAAAAATATTTATGTGATTCGGTTTCTGACCTCCCCTCCCCCCCTTTTTTTTTTTTAAATTGATGGAAAATAAAATACCTCTGGGTCTGAAATATTTTATTATTTTAAAAAAGGCAGTGAAAGGGGGAAAAAAAGTATTTAAAAATATTTGTTTACTTAATCATAAATACAGGGAGTTATGACTCAATTCCTTATAGAAACCCTGAAGGTCTAATTACTTAGACCTTCTTATACCATTTGAGATAATCAACACATGCGTAAAGAGATCAGCAATTTTTTGAAATCTGCATAGGGTTAGGGACTCGTCATTCTCGCTTACAAAACGAAAAAAAAAAAGATGTAAGTATCTCAGAAATTATATTTCTTAACCTTGAAATGAATATGCTTACTTTCAATTATCGTAGATTTCCTTGTTATTTAATAGGTAAGCTAATCACCTCTTGCTGGATGATCGTAGACTAGATTATTATACAGAAAAGCCATATGTACTTAATAGAGAGTAAGCAATTATCACATGAAATATTTCTATTATGTTTTCTAGTATAAAAAAAATCGTTGACTTTTGGTTTTTAAACTGAGCAGAAAAGATTTTTTTTCTTTTATAGCTTAATTTCTGGTAGTTTTCTTGTGCTCTGAGGAAGTATTACCGATTTTCATAAGCATTTTTTAAACAATATAGCAGCGAAAAATATAGAAAGAATATATAATCAGTTGTTTGAATAATGTACTGAGTAAAAATTATGTATCTGTAAAGGTAGCAGGGGTGGCGCCAGCTAGGGGGCCGGGGGGGCACAGGCCCCCCCGTCGGGGAGTCTGTGACCCCCCATCGGGGCATACTCCTAAAATCTCTCGGGGGGAAAAAATACAAAATTTTCAGTTTTTCTACTTTTGACAGCACTTTTCTTTCCTTGTACAAGTTTGGAGCATTCCAGTTTTTCCATTCTATATTCAATAGAAGAAAGTATTGCATTCGTAAAAATTTTCAACTTCCAGTTTTCCATGAATATACACGTTTTGAGAGATCCAGAACACGTTTTGACCACGATATTTTTAGAAAATGTCTGTCTGTGGCACGATCATCTCCAAAAACACGAGGAGTACTAACAAATGTAATGGTACAAATATTATCAGTAATATTATTAACAGTACTGCAGTTTTTGATAAATACTTATACAATAAACTCTCTTTATGTAATGCCCCCCTGTCGGGGAGGTGGTGTCCCCCTGTCGGGGAATTTCTGGTGCCACTACTGAAAGGTAGGAGATAAAAATACATTAATGTTACTATATAAAAGTTACATACAGGGTGATGCTTTCTTCCACCGGGCAAACTCAACATTATAGTAGGAAATCTCATATGGAGCAGAAATCAGTTTACCAACCATATCATATCTGAAACCATTTTCAAGTTAGAGCAAATAGAATAAAAGCGAAGAATCTTAAATATCCCTCATTTTCGAAGTTTCTAAACACGCTACGTGAAATTTAAGCACATATTTAGATAAAGAAAAAAAAAAAAAAAAACTACAAAACAACATTATTTACGTGTTAGAATATCTATATTAAATGGAGAGTTGCCAACATTTTAATTTATTCTGGAGCATTTTTAACCCCGCCTTTTTTTCGCACCCCTTTTATATATGTATGTATATATATATATATATATAAAATTAAATTCAATATCAATGACAAAAATAAATTTGTATAAGAAAGGCGCTTGAAGCAGCACAAAATATTATACAAGACCAATAGTAAATTTAATAGAAGTTAAAAGATGAGATGAAGGTGAAGAGTAACAAACAACAAGAAAAAACTTATCAAACATTGTTAATAAACAAGAAAATTGGTTAGATTTAAACACTATTCAAGCTAGAAATTCAAAGTTCAGTTTTTTGAAAAAATTTTTTAATTGCTGTGTTCCCACCTGCTGAAGAGATTGACACAGCTTAATTTGAATTTCTAGCTTGAATAGTGTTTAAATCTAACCAATTTTCTTGTTTATTAACAATGTTTGATAAGTTTTTTCTTGTTGTTTGTTACTCTTCACCTTCATCTCATCTTTTAACTTCTATTAAATTTACTATATATATATATATATATATATATATATATATATATATATATATATATATATATATATATATATATATATATATACATTTTCCAATACATAACTTTGATTAGGAAAAAAGTATCACCCTTTAAAAAAAAAGCGGTATGGAAATAAAGGCGGGGCTAAAAATGCTCCGGAATAAATTAAATGTTGGCAACTCAGTTAATGATGCGTTGCTACTGAAAAAGTGAAAAAATGCAAAAATCGAATACCAAATATTTAATCAGCGATCTCGCAAAAATCATTCTAGCTACAATTCGTAAAATTTACTAAAAGTTGCCTCATTCCGATAGTTTTAAATAAGCTTACAATTAACCATATCGGTTGACTTCTACAGGAGAAATTTTGCTGTTTGTTTGTTATGTTATACACATTTCCTTTTCCCTCTTTCAAAAATCGAGACTCCGCCCATCACGCTTTTAAACTTCCCTTCCTTACCAACTCTTCTTAGCAATTAATTTAATTTTGATCATCAATCATGTTTGCATGCATAAATTTACATTTTTTTTAAATACTTTTTTTAATCCAGTAAATTCTAATTTAATATTAAAGAGAATATCTCTAAAATTTGTCATAAAAATTTGTATGTAATTTTGCTGTGTCTATATATAATATATATAATATGCATATAATAGTTGAATAAATAATATTTAACGCTTTAGCGACCTCATGTTTTTGTCTTTTTAACACTAAGATCAGCCTGTGGGCGTAATTCTCCTACGTTGCAATATTTAAAACAAAATTTTCTATATTCACTTTTGTTTTACAAATGGATATACATTTTAATTATATTCTTCCTAATCAAAATATTTGCATCCATATTATGTTTGATTGTACAAAATTGAATATTGGGTATAATCTTAGAAATAAGTAACACACAAATCGCAAAAGAAACTCCTACTGGAGGAGTTACAGATTTTCAAATGACGAGAATCTACCAAGAAAGTGTTAAATTAATTTAAATTTACTTTCTTTAAGATTTACTGATGGTTATCTTATAAAACGCAATGTAAAAGTGAAATATTTTATTTATTTCTTCTTAATATTATAAATTAAATGGAAATAGTAATAAGCAATATTACATGAAAGTTAAGAAAGTGTACATAATTTAATTTAAAATCAAAAATTCAAGAAACATCTCTCTGTCTCTAAACAAATCACTCAAAAAAATCCTACCACATTCCCCTTCTTTCTAAAAAAAAAAAGCCTATCATTTCTTACAACCATTCTAACTTTCTATTTCAGCAAAAACATATTGGTATTTTTCAACAATCATTTTCACTGAATCACTACTACTAGAAATTATACAAAAGCAAGATCAAAAATAAACAGCATTACAAATTAGGCTTTGAAATATTGTTGAAGTAAAATTTCTGCAAAAAAAAAATTTCATAATCCATGAATATTTTTTATTAATGAAGAGTTTCCAACACTTTAAAATATTTATGTGAGTCGGTTTCTGACCTCCCCCCTCCCCTTTTTTTTTAAATTGATGGAAAATAAAATACCTCTGGGTCAGAGATATTTTATTATTTCAAAAAAGGCAGTGAAAGGGGGAAAAAATATTTGATTACTTAATCATAAATACAGGGAGTTATGACTCAATTCCTTATAGAAACCCTGAAAGTCTAACTACTTTGACCTTCTTATACCATTCGAGATAATCAACACATGCGTAGAGAGAGCAGCAATTTTTTTTAATCTGCATAGGGTTAAGGTCTAGTCGTTCTCGCTTACAAAACAAAAAAAAAAATGTAAATATCTCAGAAATTATATCTCTTTACATTGAAATGAGCATGCTTTACTTGCAATTATCGTACATTTTTTTTTTTTGTTTGTTATTTAATAGCTAAGCTAATCACCTCTTGCTGGATGATCGCAGACTAGATTATTAAACGGAAAAGCCATATGTACTAAATACGGCGGTAAGCAATTATTAGATGAAATATTTCTTTTAGGTTTTCTGGTATATGAAAAACGTTGAGTTTTTGTGTTTAAACTGTGCAGAAAAGGTCTTTTTTCTTTTATAGCTTAATTTCTGGTAGTTTTCTTGTGCTCTGAGGAAATATTACCGATTTTTATCAGCATTTTTTAAACGATATAGCAGGGAAAAATATACAAAGAATATATAATCAGTTGTTTGAATGATGTATTGAGTAAAAATTATAGGTAGGAGATAAAAATACATTAATGTTACTATATAAAATTTACATACAGGGTGATGCTTTCTTCCACCGGGCAAACTCAAGGTAATAGTAGGAAATCTCATATGGAGCAGAAATCAGTTTACCAACCATATCATATCTGAAACCATTTTCAAGTTAGAGCAAATAGAATAAAAGCAAATAATCTTATATATCCCTCATATCCGAAGTTTCTAAACACGCAACGTGAAATTTAAGCACATATTTAATTAACGCAAAATAAAAAAATTAAAAAAACTTCGAAACAACATTATTTACGTGATAGAATATCTATGTTTAATGGCGAGTTGCCAACTTTTTAATGTATTCTGGAGCATTTTTAGCCCAGCCTTTATTTCGCACCCCTTATTTATTTATATATATATATATATATATATATATATATATATATATATATATATATATATATTTTTTTTTTTTTTTTTCTTTTTTGCAATACATAACTTCGATTAGGAAAAAAAGTATCCCCCTTTAAGAAAAAAGCGGTATGGAAATAATGGCGGGGCTTAAAAATGCTCCGGAATAAATTAAATGTTGGCAACTCAGTTAATGATGTGTTGCTGCATAAAAAGTGAAAAAAGACAAAATCGAATACCAAATATTTAATCAGCGATCTCGCAAAAATCATTCTAGCTATAATTCGTAAAATTTACTAAAATTTGGCTCATTCCAATAGTTTTAAATAAGCTTACAATTAACCATATCGGTTGACTTGTACAGGAGAAATTTTACTGTTTGTTTGTTATGTTATACACATTTCGTTTTCCCTCTTTCAAAAATCGAGACTCCGCCCATCACGCTTTTAAACTTCCCTTACCAACTCTTCTTAGCAATTAATTTAATTTTGATCATCAATCATACTTGCATGCATAAATTTACATTTTTTTTTTCTTTTTTAATACTTTTTTAAATCCAGTAATCTATAATTTAATATTAAAGAGAATATCTCTAAAATTTGTTATAAAAATTTGTATGTAATTTTGCTGTGTCTATGTATAATATATATAATATGCATATAATAGTTGAATAAATAATATTTAACGCTTTAGCGATCTCATGTTTTTGTCTTTTTAACACTAAGATCAGCCTGTGGGCGTGATTCTCCTAAGTTGCAATATTTAAAACAAAATTTTCTATATTCACTTTTGTTTTACAAATGGATATACATTAAAATTGTATTCTTCCTAATCAAAATATTTGCATCCATATTATGTTTGATTGTACAAAATTGAATATTGGGTATAATCTTAGAAATAAGTAACACACAAATTGCAAAAGAAACTCCTACTGGAGGAGTTACAGATTTTCAAATGACGAGAATCTACCAAGAAAGTGTTAAATTAATTTAAATTTACTTTCTTTAAGATTTACTGATGGTTATCTTATATAACGCAATTTAAAAGTGAAATATTTTATTTATTTTTTCTTAATATTATAAATTAAATGGAAATAGTAATAAGCAATATTACATGAAAGTTAAGAAAGTGTACATAATTTAATTTAAAATCAAAAATTCAAGAAACATCTCTCTGTCTCTAAACAAATCACTCAAAAAAATCCTACCACATTCCCCTTCTTTCTAAAAAAAAAAAAGCCTATCATTTCTTACAACCATTCTAACTTTCTATTTCAGCAAAAACATATTGGTATTTTTCAACAATCATTTTCACTGAATCACTACTACTAGAAATTATACAAAAGCAAGATCAAAAATAAACAGCATTACAAATTAGGCTTTGAAATATTGTTGAAGTAAAATTTCTGCAAAAAAAAAATTTCATAATCCATTAATATTTTCTATTAATGAAGAGTTTCCAACACTTTAAAATATTTATGTGAGTCGGTTTCTGACCTCCCCCCTCCCCTTTTTTTTAAATTGATGGAAAATAAAATACCTCTGGGTCAGAGATATTTTATTATTTCAAAAAAGGCAGTGAAAGGGGGAAAAAATATTTGATTACTTAATCATAAATACAGGGAATTATGACTCAATTCCTTATAGAAACCCTGAAAGTCTAACTACTTTGACCTTCTTATACCATTCGAGATAATCAACACATGCGTAGAGAGAGCAGCAATTTTTTTAAATCTGCATAGGGTTAAGGTCTAGTCGTTCTCGCTTACAAAACAAAAAAAAAAAAAATGTAAATATCTCAGAAATTATATCTCTTTACATTGAAATGAGCATGCTTACTTGCAATTATCGTACATTTTTTTTTTTTTTTTTTTTGTTATTTAATAGCTAAGCTAATCACCTCTTGCTGGATGATCGTAGACTAGATTATTAAACGGAAAAGCCATATGTACTAAATACGGCGGTAAGCAATTATTAGATGAAATATTTCTTTTAGGTTTTCTGGTATATGAAAAACGTTGAGTTTTTGTGTTTAAACTGTGCAGAAAAGGTCTTTTTACTTTTATAGCTTAATTTCTGGTTGTTTTCTTGTGCTCTGAGGAAATATTACCGATTTTTATCAGCAATTTTTAAACGATATAGCAGGGAAAAATATACAAAGAATATATAATCAGTTGTTTGTATGATGTATTGAGTAAAAATTATAGGTAGGAGATAAAAATACATTAATATTACTATATAAAATTTACATACAGGGTGATGCTTTCTTCCATCGGGCAAACTCAAGGTAATAGTAGGAAATCTCATATGGAGCAGAAATCAGTTTACCAACCATATCATATCTGAAACCATTTTCAAGTTAGAGCAAATAGAATAAAAGCAAATAATCTTATATATCCCTCATATCCGAAGTTTCTAAACACGCAACGTGGAATTTAAGCACATATTTAGTTAACGCAAAATAAAAAAATTAAAAAAACTTCGAAACAACATTATTTACGTGATAGAATATCTATGTTTAATGGCGAGTTGCCAACTTTTTAATGTATTCTGGAGCATTTTTAGCCCAGCCTTTATTTCGCACCCCTTATTTATATATATATATATATATATATATATATATATATATATTTTCTTTTTTGCAATACATAACTTCGATTAGGAAAAAAAGTATCCCCCTTTAAGAAAAAAGCGGTATGGAAATAATGGCAGGGCTTAAAAATGCTCCGGAATAAATTAAATGTTGGCAACTCAGTTAATGATGTGTTGCTGCTGAAAAGTGAAAAAAGGCAAAATCGAATACCAAATATTATACAGCGATCTCGCAAAAATCATTCTAGCTATAATTCGTAAAATTTACTAAAATTTGGCTCATTCCAATAGTTTTAAATAAGCTTACAATTAACCATATCGGTTGACTTGTACAGGAGAAATTTTACTGTTTGTTTGTTATGTTATACACATTTCGTTTTCCCTCTTTCAAAAATCGAGACTCCGCCCATCACGCTTTTAAACTTCCCTTACCAACTCTTCTTAGCAATTAATTTAATTTTGATCATCAATCATACTTGCATGCATAAATTTACATTTTTTTTTCTTTTCTAATACTTTTTTAAATCCAGTAATCTATAATTTAATATTAAAAAGAATATCTCTAAAATTTTTTATAAAAATTTGTATGTAATTTTGCTGTGTCTATATATAGTATATATAATATGCATATGATACTTGAATAAATAATATTTAACACTTTAGCGATCTCATGTTTTTGTCTTTTTAACACTAAGATCAGCCTGTGGGCGTGATTCTCCTAAGTTGCAATATTTAAAACAAAATTTTCTATATTCACTTTTGTTTTACAAATGGATATACATTAAAATTGTATTCTTCCTAATCAAAATATTTGCATCCATATTATGTTTGATTGTACAAAATTGAATATTGGGTATAATCTTAGAAATAAGTAACACACAAATCGCAAAAGAAACTCCTACTGGAGGAGTTACAGATTTTCAAATGACGAGAATCTACCAAGAAAGTGTTAAATTAATTTAAATTTACTTTCTTTAAGATTTACTGATGATTATCTTATATAACGCAATTTAAAAGTGAAATATTTTATTTATTTCTTCTTAATATTATAAATTAAATGGAAATAGTAATAAGCAATATTACATGAAAGTTAAGAAAGTGTACATAATTTAATTTAAAATCAAAAATTCAAGAAACATCTCTCTGTCTCTAAACAAATCACTCAAAAAAATCCTACCACATTCCCCTTCTTTCTAAAAAAAAAAAAGCCTATCATTTCTTACAACCATTCTAACTTTCTATTTCAGCAAAAACATATTGGTATTTTTCAACAATCATTTTCACTGAATCACTACTACTAGAAATTATACAAAAGCAAGATCAAAAATAAACAGCATTACAACTTAGGCTTTGAAATATTGTTGAAGTAAAATTTCTGCAAAAAAAAAATTTCATAATCCATGAATATTTTTTATTAATGAAGAGTTTCCAACACTTTAAAATATTTATGTGAGTCGGTTTCTGACCTCCCCCCCCCCATTTTTTTTTAAATTGATGGAAAATAAAATACCTCTGGGTCAGAGATATTTTATTATTTTAAAAAAGGCAGTGAAAGGGGGAAAAAATATTTGATTACTTAATCATAAATACAGGGAGTTATGACTCAATTCCTTATAGAAACCCTGAAAGTCTAACTACTTTGACCTTCTTATACCATTCGAGATAATCAACACATGCGTAGAGAGAGCAGCAATTTTTTTAAATCTGCATAGGGTTAAGGTCTAGTCGTTCTCGCTTACAAAACAAAAAAAAAAAATGTAAATATCTCAGAAATTATATCTCTTTACATTGAAATGAGCATGCTTACTTGCAATTATCGTACATTTTTTTTTTTTGTTATTTAATAGCTAAGCTAATCACCTCTTGCTGGATGTTCGTAGACTAGATTATTAAACGGAAAAGCCATATGTACTAAATACGGCGGTAAGCAATTATTAGATGAAATATTTCTTTTAGGTTTTCTGGTATATGAAAAACGTTGAGTTTTTGTGTTTAAACTGTGCAGAAAAGGTCTTTTTTCTTTTATAGCTTAATTTCTGGTAGTTTTCTTGTGCTCTGAGGAAATATTACCGATTTTTATCAGCAATTTTTAAACGATATAGCAGGGAAAAATATACAAAGAATATATAATCAGTTGTTTGAATGATGTATTGAGTAAAAATTATAGGTAGGAGATAAAAATACATTAATGTTACTATATAAAATTTACATACAGGGTGATGCTTTCTTCCACCGGGCAAACTCAAGGTAATAGTAGGAAATCTCATATGGAGCAGAAATCAGTTTACCAACCATATCATATCTGAAACCATTTTCAAGTTAGACCAAATAGAATAAAAGCAAATAATCTTATATATCCCTCATATCCGAAGTTTCTAAACACGCAACGTGAAATTTAAGCACATATTTAGTTAACGCAAAATAAAAAAATTAAAAAAACTTCGAAACAACATTATTTACGTAATAGAATATCTATGTTTAATGGCGAGTTGCCAACTTTTTAATGTATTCTGGAGCATTTTTAGCCCAGCCTTTATTTCGCACCCCTTATATATATATATATATATATATATATATATATTTTTTTTTTTTTTTTTTTTTTTTTTTCTTTTTTGCAATACATAACTTCGATTAGGAAAAAAAGTATCCCCCTTTAAGAAAAAAGCGGTATGGAAATAATGGCGGGGCTTAAAAATGCTCCGGAATAAATTAAATGTTGGCAACTCAGTTAATGATGTGTTGCTGCTGAAAAGTGAAAAAAGACAAAATCGAATACCAAATATTTAATCAGCGATCTCGCAAAAATCATTCTAGCTATAATTCGTAAAATTTACTAAAATTTGGCTCATTCCAATAGTTTTAAATAAGCTTACAATTAACCATATCGGTTGACTTGTACAGGAGAAATTTTACTGTTTGTTTGTTATGTTATACACATTTCGTTTTCCCTCTTTCAAAAATCGAGACTCCGCCCATCACGCTTTTAAACTTCCCTTACCAACTCTTCTTAGCTATTAATTTAATTTTGATCATCAATCATACTTGCATGCATAAATTTACATTTTTTTTTCTTTTTTAATTCTTTTTTAAATCCAGTAATCTATAATTTAATATTAAAGAGAATATCTCTAAAATTTGTTATAAAAATTTGTATGTAATTTTGCTGTGTCTATGTATAATATATACAGAACTGCCAACCTAATCCGGCAAATTGTTAACGCCTATTGAAAAACGCCCCTTTTTCTACACCACTTAATTTTTAGAGTATTTGTTTTCTTCATTCATCGTAAATATATTTGAAGAGAATTACTCTAAAAATTAAGTGGTGTAGAAAAAGGGGCGGTACTAACAATTTGCCGGATTTGGTTGGCAGCTCTGTATATATAATATGCATATAATAGTTGAATAAATAATATTTAACGCTTTAGCGATCTCATGTTTTTGTCTTTTTAACACTAAGATCAGCCTGTGGGCGTGATTCTCCTAATATGCAATATTTAAAACAAAATTTTCTATATTCACTTTTGTTTTACAAATGGATATACATTAAAATTGTATTCTTCCTAATCAAAATATTTGCATCCATATTATGTTTGATTGTACAAAATTGAATATTGGGTATAATCTTAGAAATAAGTAACACACAAATCGCAAAAGAAACTCCTACTGGAGGAGTTACAGATTTTCAAATGACGAGAATCTACCAAGAAAGTGTTAAATTAATTTAAATTTACTTTCTTTAAGATTTACTGATGGTTATCTTATATAACGCAATTTAAAAGTGAAATATTTTATTTATTTCTTCTTAATATTATAAATTAAATGGAAATAGTAATAAGCAATATTACATGAAAGTTTAGAAAGTGTACATAATTTAATTTAAAATCAAAAATTCAAGAAACATCTCTCTGTCTCTAAACAAATCACTCAAAAAAATCCTACCACATTCCCCTTCTTTCTAAAAAAAAAAAAGCCTATCATTTCTTACAACCATTCTAACTTTCTATTTCAGCAAAAACATATTGGTATTTTTCAACAATCATTTTCACTGAATCACTACTACTAGAAATTATACAAAAGCAAGATCAAAAATAAACAGCATTACAACATAGGCTTTGAAATATTGTTGAAATAAAATTTCTGCAAAAAAAAAATTTCATAATCCATGAATATTTTTTATTAATGAAGAGTTTCCAACACTTTAAAATATTTATGTGAGTCGGTTTCTGACCTCCCCCCCCCCCTTTTTTTTTAAATTGATGGAAAATAAAATACCTCTGGGTCAGAGATATTTTATTATTTTAAAAAAGGCAGTGAAAGGGGGAAAAAATATTTGATTACTTAATCATAAATACAGGGAGTTATGACTCAATTCCTTATAGAAACCCTGAAAGTCTAACTACTTTGACCTTCTTATACTATTCGAGATAATCAACACATGCGTAGAGAGAGCAGCAATTTTTTTAAATCTGCATAGGGTTAAGGTCTAGTCGTTCTCGCTTACAAAACAAAAAAAAAAAAAAAATGTAAATATCTCAGAAATTATATCTCTTAACATTGAAATGAGCATGCTTACTTGTAATTATCGTACATTTTTTTTTTTTTTTGTTGTTGTTGTTATTTAATAGCTAAGCTAATCACCTCTTGCTGGATGATCGTAGACTAGATTATTAAACGGAAAAGCCATATGTACTAAATGCGGCGGTAAGCAATTATTAGATGAAATATTTCTATTAGGTTTTCTGGTATATGAAAAACGTTGAGTTTTTGTGTTTAAACTGTGCAGAAAATGTCTTTTTTCTTTTATAGCTTAATTTCTGGTAGTTTTCTTGTGCTCTGAGGAAATATTACCGATTTTTATCAGCAATTTTTAAACGATATAGCAGGGAAAAATATACAAAGAATATATAATCAGTTGTTTGAATGATGTATTGAGTAAAAATTATAGGTAGGAGATAAAAATACATTAATGTTACTATATAAAATTTACATGCAGGGTGATGCTTTCTTCCACCGGGCAAACTCAAGGTAATAGTAGGAAATCTCATATGGAGCAGAAATCAGTTTACCAACCATATCATATCTGAAACCATTTTCAAGTTAGAGCAAATAGAATAAAAGCAAATAATCTTATATATCCCTCATATCCGAAGTTTCTAAACACGCAACGTGAAATTTAAGCACATATTTAGTTAACGCAAAATAAAAAAATTAAAAAAACTTCGAAACAACATTATTTACGTGATAGAATATCTATGTTTAATGGCGAGTTGCCAACTTTTTAATGTATTCTGGAGCATTTTTAGCCCAGCCTTTATTTCGCACCCCTTATTTATATATATATATATATATATATATTTTTTTTTTCTTTTTTGCAATACATAACTTCGATTAGGAAAAAAAGTATCCCCCTTTAAGAAAAAAGCGATATGGAAATAATGGCGGGGCTTAAAAATGCTCCGGAATAAATTAAATGTTGGCAACTCAGTTAATGATGTGTTGCTGCTGAAAAAGTGAAAAAAGGCAAAATCGAATACCAAATATTTAATCAGCGATCTCGCAAAAATCATTCTAGCTATAATTCGTAAAATTTACTAAAATTTGGCTCATTCCAATAGTTTTAAATAAGCTTACAATTAACCATATCGGTTGACTTGTACAGGAGAAATTTTACTGTTTGTTTGTTATGTTATACACATTTCGTTTTCCCTCTTTCAAAAATCGAGACTCCGCCCATCACGCTTTTAAACTTCCCTTACCAACTCTTCTTAGCAATTAATTTAATTTTGATCATCAATCATACTTGCATGCATAAATTTACATTCTTTTTTCTTTTTTAATACTTTTTTAAATCCAGTAATCTATAATTTAATATTAAAGAGAATATCTCTAAAAATTTTTATAAAAATTTGTATGTAATTTTGCTGTGTCTATATATAGTATATATAATATGCATATGATACTTGAATAAATAATATTTAACACTTTAGCGATCTCATGTTTTTGTCTTTTTAACAGTAAGATCAGCCTGTGGGCGTAATTCTTCTACGTTGCAATATTTCAAAACAAAATTTTCTATATTCACTTTTGTTTTACAAATGGATATACATTATAATTATATTCTTCCTAATCAAAATATTTGCATCCGTATCATATTTGATTGTATAAAATTGAATATTGGGTATAATCTTAGAAATAAGTAACACACAAATCGCAAAAGAAACGCCCACTGGAGGAGTTACAGATTTAAATATGACGAGAATCTACCAGGAAAGTGTTAAATTAATTTAAATTTACTTTCTTTAAGATTTACTGATGGTTATCTTATATAACGCAATTTAAAAGTGAAATATTTTATTTATTTCTTCTTAATATTATAAATTAAATGGAAATAGTAATAAGCAATATTACATGAAAGTTAAGAAAGTGTACATAATTTAATTTAAAATCAAAAATTCAAGAAACATATTTCTGTCTCTAAACAAATCACTCAAAAAAATCCTACCACATTCCCCTTCTTTCTAAGAAAAAAAAAAGCCTATCATTTCTTACAACCATTCTAACTCTATTTCAGCAAAAACATATTGGTATTTTTCAACAATCATTTTCACTGAATCACTACTACTAGAAACTATACAAAAGCAAGATCAAGAATAAACAGCATTACAAATTAGGCTTTGAAATATTGTTGAAGTAAAATTTCTGCAAAAAAAAAAAAATTTGATAATCCATGAATATTTTTTATTAATGAAGAATTTCCAACACTTTAAAATATTTATGTGAGTCGGTTTCTGACCTCCCCCCCCCTTTTTTTTTTTAAATTGATGGAAAATAAAATACCTCTGGGTCAGAGATATTTTATTATTTTAAAAAAGGAAGTGAAAGGGGAAAAAAAATATTTGATTACTTAATCATAAATACAGGGAGTTATGACTCAATTCCTTATAGAAACCCTGAAAGTCTAACTACTTTGACCTTCTTATACCATTCGAGATAATCAACACATTCGTAGAGAGAGCAGCAATGTTTTTAAATCTGCATAGGGTTAAGGTCTAGTTGTTTTCGCTTACAAAACGGGAAAAAAAAAAAAAAAAAAAAAAAAAAAATGTAAATATCACAGAAATTATATCTCTTTACATTGAAATGAGCATGCTTACTTGCAATTATCGTACATTTTTTTTTTTGTTATTTAATAGCTAAGCTAATCACCTCTTGCTGGATGATCGTAGTCTTGATTATTAAACGGAAAAGCCATATGTACTTAATATAGCGGTAAGCAATTATTAGATGAAATATTTCTATTAGGTTTTCTGGTATATAAAAAACGTTAAGTTTTTGTGTTTAAACTGTACAGAACAGGTCTTTTTTCTTCTATAGCTTAACCCTTTGCGGCGCAAGACAATTCGGATCATTTAAATTATACTGCCACCGAAATTCATAAACTAAATTAAACTAAAAGAAATTTTAAATTTAAGGTTAAAAAAAACCAGCCTTTTTTGCTATGTTATAATGTTAAATTTTTGCTAAAGAATTTCCGGGATGAATTTTTGAAGCTGGATCTTAAATTTTGCGTCCTCGCAGCGAGGACAGCGCGCGTTAAGGGGTTAATTTCTGGTAGTTTCCTTGTGCTCTAAAGAAATATTACCGATTTTTATCAGCATTTTTTAAACAATATAGCAGCGAAAAATATACAAAGGACAGGGATGGAACACGGGCGCAAAATTCATACCACTGTCAATGTAAGAAAATTGTCTACTTCTTAAATCAACGATATTATACGTAGAGAAATTTCTTATACGGATTCCGGTATGAATTCTGCGCCCGTGTTCCATTCCTGAAAGAATATATAATCAGTTGTTTGAATAATTTATTGAGTAAAAATTATGTATATGTAAAGGTAGGAGATAAAAATACATTAATGTTACTGTATAAAATTTACATACAGGGTGATGATTTCTTCCACCGGCTAAACTCAAGGTAATAGTAGGAAATCTCATATGGAACAGAAATCAGTTTACCAACCATATCATATCTGAAACCATTTTCAAGTTAGAGGAAATAGAATAAAAGCAAATAATCTTATATATCCCTCATATCCGAAGTTTCTAAACACGCAACGTGAAATTTAAGCACATATTTAGTTAACGCAAAATAAAAAAAACTTCGAAATAACATTATTTATGTGTTAGAATATATATGTTTAATGGCGAGTTGCCAACTTTTTAATGTATTCTGGAGCATTTTTAGCCCCGCCTTTATTTCGCAACCCATATATATATATATATATATATATATATATATATATTTTTTTTTTTTTTTTTTTTTTTTGCATTACATAACTTCGATTAGGAAAAAAAGTATCCCCTTTAAGAAAAAAGCGGTTTGCAAATAATGGCGGGGCTAAAAATGCTCCGGAATAAATTAAATGTTTGCAACTCAGTTAATGATGTGTTGCTGCTGAAAAGGTGAAAAAAAGGCAACATCGAATACCAAATATTTAATCAGCGATCTCGCAAAAATCATTCTAGCTATAATTCGTAAAATTTACTAAAAGTTGGCTCATTCCAATAGTTTTAAATAAGCTTACAATTAACCATATCCGTTGACTTGTACAGGAGAAGTTTTGCTGTTTGTTTGTTATGTTATACACATTTCGTTTTCCCTCTTTCAAAAATCGAGACTCCGCCCATCACGCTTTTAAACTTTCCTTACCAACTCCTCTTAGCAATTAATTTAATTTTGATCATCAATCGTACTTGCATGCATAAATTTACATTTTTTTTTTTTTTCTTTTTTAATACTTTTTTAAATCCAGTAATCTCTAATTTAATATCAAAGAGAATATCTCAAAAATTTCTTATAAAAATTTGTATGTAATTTTGCTGTGTCTATATATAATATATATAATATGCATATAATAGTTGAATAAATAATATTTAACACTTTAGCGACCTCATGTTTTTGTCTTTTTAACAGTAAGTTCAGCCTGTGGGCGTAATCCTTCTAAGTTTCAATATTTCAAAACAAAATTTTCTATATTCACTTTTGTTTTACAAATGGATATACATTATAATTATATTCTTCCTAATCAAAATATTTGCATCCATATTATATTTGATTGTACAAAATTGAATATTGGGTATAATCTTAGAAATAAATAACACACAAATCGCAAAAGAAACGCCCACTGGAGGAGTTACAGATTTTCAAATGACGAGAATCTACCACGAAAGTGTTAAATTAATTTAAATTTACTGATGGTTATCTTATATAACGCAATTTAAAAGTGAAATATTTTATTTATTTCTTCTTAATATTATAAATTAAATGGAAATAGTAATAAGCAATATTACATGAAAGTTAAGAAAGTGTACATAATTTAATTTAAAATCAAAAATTCAAGAAACATATTTCTGTCTCTAAACAAATCACTCAAAAAAATCCTACCACATTCCCCTTCTTTCTAAAAAAAAAAAAAAAGCCTATCATTTCTTACAACCATTCTAACTCTATTTCAGCAAAAACATATTGGTATTTTTCAACAATCATTTTCACTGAATCACTACTACTAGAAACTATACAAAAGCAAGATCAAGAATAAACAGCATTACAAATTACGCTTTGAAATATTGTTGAAGTAAAATTTCTGCAAAAAAAAATTTGATAATCCATGAATATTTCTTATTAATGAAGAGTTTCCAACACTTTAAAATATTGATGTGAGTCGGTTTCTGACCTCCCCCCCTTTTTTTTAAATTGATGGAAAATAAAATACCTCTGGGTCAGAGATATTTTATTATTTTAAAAAAGGCAGTAAAAGGGAAAAAAAAAAATATTTGATTACTTAATCATAAATACAGGGAGTTTTGACTCAATTTCTTATAGAAACCCTGAAAGTCTAACTACTTTGACCTTCTTATACCATTCGAGATAATCAACACATTCGTAGAGAGAGCAGCAATTTTTTTTAAATCTGCATAGGGTTAAGGTCTAGTCGTTCTCGCTTACAAAACGAAAAAAAAAAAAAAAAAAAAAAAACGTAAATATCTCAGAAATTATATCTCTTTACATTGAAATGAGCATGCTTACTTGCAATTATCGTACATTTTTTGTTATTTAATAGCTAAGCTGATCACCTCTTGCTGGATGATCGTAGACTAGATTATTAAACGGAAAAGCCATATGTACTTAATATAGCGGTAAGTAATTATTAGATGAAATATTTCTATTAGGTTTTCTGGTATATAAAAAACGTTGAGTTTTTGTGTTTAAACTGTGCAGAAAAAGTCTTTTTTCTTTTATAGCTTAATTTCTGGTAGTTTTCTTGTGCTCTGAGGAAATATTACCGATTTTTATCAGCATTTTTTAAACAATATAGCAGCGAAAAATATACAAAGAATATATAATCAGTTGTTTGAATAATGTATTGAGTAAAAATTATGTATATGTAAAGGTAGGAGATAAAAATACATTAATGTTACTGTATAAAATTTACATACAGGGTGGTGATTTCTTCCACCGGGCAAACTCAAGGTAATAGTAGAAAATCTCATATGGAGCAGAAATCAGTTTACCAACCATATCATATCTGAAACCATTTTCAAGTTAGAGCAATTAGAATAAAAGCAAATAATCTTATATATCCCTCATATCCGAAGTTTCTAAACACGCAACGTGAAATTTAAGACCATATTTAGTTAACGCAAAATAAAAAAATAAAAAAAACTTCGAAACAAAATTATTTACGTGTTAGAATATCTATGTTTAATGGCGAGTTGCCAACTTTTTAATGTATTCTGGAGCATTTTTAGCCCCGTCTTTATTTCGCACTCCTTATATATATATATATCTATATATATATATATATATATATATATATATATATATATATATATTTTTTAGTAATACATAACTTCGATTAGGAAAAAAAGTATCCCCCTTTAAGAAAAAAGCGGTATGGAAATAATGGCGGGGCTTAAAAATGCTCCGGAATAAATTAAATGTTGGCAACTCAGTTAATGATGCGTTGCTACTGAAAAAGTGAAAAAATGCAAAAATCGAATACCAAATATTTAATCAGCGATCTCGCAAAAATCATTCTAGCTACAATTCGTAAAATTTACTAAAAGTTGCCTCATTCCGATAGTTTTAAATAAGCTTACAATTAACCATATCGGTTGACTTGTACAGGAGAAATTTTACTGTTTGTTTGTTATGTTATACACATTTCGTTTTCCCTCTTTCAAAAATCGAGACTCCGCCCATCACGGTTTTAAACTTCCCTTACCAACTCCTCTTAGCAATTAATTTAATTTTGATCATCAATCATACTTGCATGCATAAATTTACATTTTTTTTTTTCTTTTTTAATACTTTTTCAAATCCAGTAATCTCTAATTTAATATTAAAGAGAATATCTCTAAAATTTGTTATAAAAATTTGTATGTAATTTTGCTGTGTCTATATATAATATATATAATATGCATATAATAGTTGAATAAATAATATTTAACACTTTAGCGACCTCATGTTTTTGTCTTTTTAACAGTAAGTTTAGCCTGTGGGCGTAATCCTTCTAAGTTTCAATATTTCAAAACAAAATTTTCTATATTCACTTTTGTTTTACAAATGGATATACATTATAATTATATTCTTCCTAATCAAAATATTTGCATCCATATTATATTTGATTGTACAAAATTGAATATTGGGTATAATCTTAGAAATAAATAACACACAAATCGCAAAAGAAACGCCCACTGGAGGAGTTACAGATTTTCAAATGACGAGAATCTACCACGAAAGTGTTAAATTAATTTAAATTTACTGATGGTTATCTTATATAACGCAATTTAAAAGTGAAATATTTTATTTATTTCTTCTTAATATTATAAATTAAATGGAAATAGTAATAAGCAATATTACATGAAAGTTAAGAAAGTGTACATAATTTAATTTAAAATCAAAAATTCAAGAAACATATTTCTGTCTCTAAACAAATCACTCAAAAAAATCCTACCACATTCCCCTTCTTTCTAAAAAAAAAAAAGCCTATCATTTCTTACAACCATTCTAACTCTATTTCAGCAGAAACATATTGGTATTTTTCAACAATCATTTTCACTGAACCACTACTACTAGAAACTATACAAAAGCAAGATCAAGAATAAACAGCATTACAAATTACGCTTTGAAATATTGTTGAAGTAAAATTTCTGCAAAAAAAAATTTGATAATCCATGAATATTTCTTATTAATGAAGAGTTTCCAACACTTTAAAATATTGATGTGAGTCGGTTTCTGACCTCCCCCCCTTTTTTTTAAATTGATGGAAAATAAAATACCTCTGGGTCAGAGATATTTTATTATTTTAAAAAAGGCAGTAAAAGGGAAAAAAAAAATATTTGATTACTTAATCATAAATACAGGGAGTTATGACTCAATTTCTTATAGAAACCCTGAAAGTCTAACTACTTTGACCTTCTTATACCATTCGAGATAATCAACACATTCGTAGAGAGAGCAGCAATTTTTTTTAAATCTGCATAGGGTTAAGGTCTAGTCGTTCTCGTTTACAAAACGAAAAAAAAAAAAAAAAAAAAAACGTAAATATCTCAGAAATTATATCTCCTTACATTGAAATGAGCATGCTTACTTGCAATTATCGTACATTTTTTGTTATTTAATAGCTAAGCTGATCACCTCTTGCTGGATGATCGTAGACTAGATTATTAAACGGAAAAAAAAGCCATATGTACTTAATATAGCGGTAAGTAATTATTAGATGAAATATTTCTATTAGGTTTTCTGGTATATAAAAAACGTTGAGTTTTTGTGTTTAAACTGTGCAGAAAAAGTCTTTTTTCTTTTATAGCTTAATTTCTGGTAGTTTTCTTGTGCTCTGAGGAAATATTACCGATTTTTATCAGCATTTTTTAAACAATATAGCAGCGAAAAATATACAAAGAATATATAATCAGTTGTTTGAATAATGTATTGAGTAAAAATTATGTATATGTAAAGGTAGGAGATAAAAATACATTAATGTTACTGTATAAAATTTACATACAGGGTGGTGATTTCTTCCACCGGGCAAACTCAAGGTAATAGTAGGAAATCTCATATGGAGCAGAAATCAGTTTACCAACCATATCATATCTGAAACCATTTTCAAGTTAGAGCAATTAGAATAAAAGCAAATAATCTTATATATCCCTCATATCCGAAGTTTCTAAACACGCAACGTGAAATTTAAGAACATATTTAGTTAACGCAAAATAAAAAAATAAAAAAAACTTCGAAACAAAATTATTTACGTGTTAGAATATCTATGTTTAATGGCGAGTTGCCAACTTTTTAATGTATTCTGGAGCATTTTTAGCCCCGTCTTTATTTCGCACTCCTTATATATATATATATATATATATATATATATTTTTTTTTTTTTAGTAATACATAACTTCGATTAGGAAAAAAAGTATCCCCCTTTAAGAAAAAAGCGGTATGGAAATAATGGCGGGGGTTAAAAATGCTCCGGAATAAATTAAATGTTGGCAACTCAGTTAATGATGTGTTGCTGCTGAAAAGTGAAAAAAGGCAAAATCGAATACCAAATATTTAATCAGCGATCTCGCAAAAATCATTCTAGCTATAATTCGTAAAATTTACTAAAATTTGGCTCATTCCAATAGTTTTAAATAAGCTTACAATTAACCATATCGGTTGACTTGTACAGGAGAAATTTTACTGTTTGTTTGTTATGTTATACACATTTCGTTTTCCCTCTTTCAAAAATCGAGACTCCGCCCATCACGGTTTTAAACTTCCCTTACCAACTCCTCTTAGCAATTAATTTAATTTTGATCATCAATCATACTTGCATGCATAAATTTACATTTTTTTTTTTTCTTTTTTAATACTTTTTCAAATCCAGTAATCTCTAATTTAATATTAAAGAGAATATCTCTAAAATTTGTTATAAAAATTTGTATGTAATTTTGCTGTGTCTATATATAATATATATAATATGCATATAATAGTTGAATAAATAATATTTAACACTTTAGCGACCTCATGTTTTTGTCTTTTTAACAGTAAGATCAACCTGTGGGCGTAATTCTTCTACGTTGCAATATTTCAAAACAAAATTTTCTATATTCACTTTTGTTTTACAAATGGATATACATTATAATTATATTCTTCCTAATCAAAATATTTGCATCCATATTATATTTGATTGTACAAAATTGAATATTGGGTATAATCTTAGATATAAGTAACACACAAATCGCAAAAGAAACGCCCACTGGAGGAGTTACAGATTTTCAAATGACGAGAATCTACCACGAAAGTGTTAAAATTTGAATTTACTTTCTTTAAGATTTACTGGTGGTTATCTTATATAACGCAATTTAAAAGTGAAATATATTATTTATTTCTTCTTAATATTATAAATTAAATGGAAATTTTTATGTTTAAAAAGTAAACAAAAATTATTTTATTTAAGTTTTAATTATTATTTATACTTGTTTAAATTTGTTAAATATGTTATTTTAATTACTTTTTATTTAAATTCCTTTAATGCTAAGATGTTTCAAATGAAAAAAAAAACACCCCCCACCCCCATAAATCTTTCTTTCCATATTTTATTACAATAAGTGCAATTTATGAATTAATAGACTACAAAGAGAATTTGAAAAAAAAAAACCAGGTAAAATGTTTTATTAAAAAATAACAACTTTTTTTTAAAGGAAAATTAATAGATAATTGAAAAAATTCTTTAAAAACGAAACTGACATTTTCTTAAAATATCTTCAATACAAATTTAAATTTATCGCATTTCTTTTCTTTTTTTTTTTTTCTTTCTTTCTTTCTTTCTTTCTTTTTTTTTTTTTTTTTTTTTTTTTTTAATCTGTTAAACAGTTTATTTTATTTTACTTGACTTGAAGAGAAAAAAAAAAAAAAAAAAGTGGATTACAATAAAAATTTATAATAGAACTAGCAGACCCGGCCGTGCGTTGCTGTGACTAAGTTATACGTTGAATTATACGGCTGTAAACTATTTAGTACAGTTAAATTATTATTTACGAACAAAGACGAAAACGTTGTAGCCGATGTAAAAACCCACAGGGTTGAGATTTGAAACTTAGGTCAAAATTTGGAAGCGATTGATAAAAATTTTCGTAGTGTTGATATTAAGCACAAATTAATTTTATTGTAGGGTCCTATAAATATTAATGGAGAAGTGATATATATTATTTCTAATGCTACTTTGGATAAAATTGCTAAAATGACTAATATATAAATTAAATTCTATTAAAATTCTATTAAAATAAAAGTATAAAAGAAACAGACGATTTTAAAATCAATTTTTATGGAGGAGTGAAATATAATATATGCTATAATGGATAATTTTACTATTAAATGACCTCATCATTTTAAATATTTTAAAGAGGGCAACAGCTGTAGTTATAAAAGGGAAAACAATAAGGCTAAACCAGAAAAATAAGTAAATTTGATAAATATTTTAAAACTTTAAAATTGGAAATCTTATGAAATATTGGACATTTAAAGTAAATACATGTATCATTTTAAATACAAAAAGATTTTGGAAAAGTTTAGTGTATTTTAACGAAGTGATGAGAAGTTTTTGAGTATGTTAAAATTTTAATAGTAAATTCAAGTCAATAAAGATGGGAAACATTGAGGATTAAGATAAGAATAATTATAAGATTTAAAAAAAAAAAAAAAAAAACTTTTTATATACCATGCTTTTAAATTTTAATATACTAATAATATACAAATTAAAAGGAAAATGATAAATATTCTATCATAGTTTGAAGTCAAATTTGTTTTCAAATGTCTAAATAAAATATCTGATGTAAGATACTAATATTTTGCAGCGGAATAGATTTCATTTCTGTCATCCTTGGCGAAAAAAAAAGAATATCGCCAAATTATCTGGCGAAAATATTTAATTCCTTTCAAAAATCATGGTTATTTTAACAACTTATATTAAAAGAGTAATGAATAATATGAAACAATATTTCGTACAATACATATTACATGTCATACATACGTACAATGAATAATACATATTACATTTCGTACAATGCATACATCTGGCATGTATATTTTCGTGTTACGCTTTTGATCGCCAAATAATAATAATAATAATAATAAAAGCCAAGGGCGACAGAGTTTAAAAATTTAAAATTAAAATTTTGTCAATTTGACAGCAAAATAATTCAATCTAACACCCGCGATAACTAATACATATCTATACCCAAATATAAGGATTAAAATCGGGAAATAAATTTCCTCGATTTTTAATAATTTCTTACAAAAAATCCAGTGGGCAATTAACATAGGAAATCTTTTTCTTGGCTGCACAGACGGTCAGTGAGTCACACTTCGCTTGCGTATAGAACTCATAGATATAGTATAGCATATATAGAATAGAGTGATCATTGGGGAGAAAAAAGTTATTCCTTTTCATTTGGGAAAAGACGACGTTTTTACCAAAATATGGCCGTCTTTCCCCGAGTGAATACACACGGGAATACATACTAATATTTTAGCAAATAAAATTTATGAATAATTTATTTGCTAAAGGGGAATGGAAGACTCCAGATACAGTTTCAAATTCATATTTCTTTCTTTCTTTTCTTTTTCTTTTTTTTTTTTTTTTTTTTTTCAAAACCACTTAATGGCTGTTTCCAAAGCTTTTATTTTTTATCTTTTTTCGGCATCAAAAATCTTTCTACGATAACATGGGGATGAGAGATCTATATATATTACTATATCTATGATAGAACTACATTAGCACTTTATCAATGTGTATAAAATCTTTAAATTGATTATGACGTCAATTTTCGTGAGATGCATAATTTAACTTTTTATAATTTTTTAACGTTCACGTTTGATTAAATGTATTTATTTTTATGTCGAAAGAAAATGAACTCGAATTTTTTTTTTTTTTTTTTTTTTTTTTTTTTTTGGCAACAATTAAATTAATGGAACTCACAGATATTTTGGAGCAACTTTAATAAAGGTCTATAATTAACAAATAATTGCAATAAAACAATATTGTGACAATAAATTGAGATAAAAACTATCCTATCTCTCAAGTTGGATCAAACTGCACACAGTGTGCAAAATTTCATCAAAATCAGTTCCTTAGTTTAGGAGTTTACCCCGGACAAACATCGTGACACGTAATTTATATATATATACAGATTAAATTATAAAGTTTTGATCAATGAAGCACAAATAAGTAAAAAACAGGATTAATTTCACTGTATTATCTTCATTATAATATGAATTCAATTTACACTTCAGTCTAAGTAACACGTGGCCGGCTATGCTAACACCAAAAATTTAAAAAGTGGAAATAATTGAATTATACGAAATTTATTAATAGGTTAAAAAGTTGAAGATTCTTTGTGTAGATGGCAGCACCAAATATATTTCAGCTTTCATTTCAACCCAGTCGAAAGGTATCGACATCTGTTAGAATCATTTGGAGTTAACAGATAATTGTGACTCAAATAATAACAGACAAATAATTAGCAATAAATTAAAATTGCGACTATAATTTGAGGTTTAAACTATCCTATCTCTCAAGTTGGATCGAACTGCACATGGTGTGCGAATTTTATTATAATCGGTTAAGTGGTTTAGGAGTCCATTGAGGACAAACATTGTGACACGAGATTTATATATATTAAGATATGTAAAATATTTATTCTTATTTTTATGTTTAAATAGTAAACAAAGATTATTTTATTTAAATTTTAATTATTATTTAAACTTAATTAAATTCGTTAAATATGTTATTTAAATTACTTCTTTTTAAAATTCCTTTAATGCAAAGATGTTTGAAATGATACACCCCCCCTAAATATTTCTATCCATATTTTATTACAATGCAGTTTATGAATTGATGACTACAAAGAGAATTTAAAAAACTGACCAATTAAAAAGTTTTATTTTTTTTTTTTTTTTTTTTTAAAGAAAAATTAATAAATTAAAACGAAACTACCATTTTCTTAAAATATCTTCAATATAAACTTAAATGTATTGCTTTTTTTTTTTTTTTTTTTTTTTTTTTTAATCTGTTAAACAGTTAATTTTATTTTATTTAGCTTAAAAAAAAAAAAAAAAGGCGGATTATAATAAAAATTTATAATAGAATTTAAATATGTAAAATATTTATTTTTATGTTTAAATAGTAAACAAAAATTATTTCATTTAAATTTAATTTTTTTTTTTTTTAAACTTGTTTAAATTCGTTAAATGTATGTCTTTTTAAAATTCCTTTAATGCAAAGACGTTTCAAATGAGAAAAACAGCCCCTCCTAAATATTTCTTTCCATATTTTATTAAAATAACTGCAATTTATGAACTAATACACTACATAGAGATTTTAAAAAATAGACCAGGTAAAAAGTTTTAATAAACAACAGCAACTTTTTTTTTTTTTTTTTTTTTTTTTAGAAAAATTGATAATTATTTAAAAAAAAAAAAAAAAAAAAAGGTAAAAATGTTCTGTAAAAACGAAACTGCCTTTTAAATATTTTATTTAAATTACTTCTTTTTGAAAAAAAAAATGTCTCAATGAACTTTTATGAATGCATTTTTAAGGAGTTTAGTGCTTTGACAACAGACGAAAATTTATTGTCAAAACCTTTTTAATATTTTTTATTTATATGGAAAAAATAAATAAATAAATAAATAAATAAATAAAAATACTACCAAAATATCAGTTAAAAAAAAGCCCTTTTAGAATTTGAAATCTGTATTTCAAACAAATTTCTTACTCTAAATATATTGCACTGGCAAAGAGATTCTGTCATCCAAGGTGATAGATGGTAGGCGCTAGCTTTGAATCAGTCACACACTTGTTAACCTAGTTGTGCGACTTTTTCATGGTCTTCTTAGGAACTCGCATTAGAATGTGCTAGGTCACCTTATAAAGACTGCCCAGAGAACATCTCATTCAGGCCTAATCCCGCATTCAGAAACAAACTTTTAAAGATTCTGTAGAAAAATTTCTGAAATGTGCTGATGTATTCATGTTGCACATTTACCTGTTTTTTTTTTTTTTTTTTTTTTTTGGGGGGGGGGGGGGTGTCTGTTGGTGAGTCATGCTTTATTAAATTGAAATAATTGTTGAATGCTTTTACAATTTGAGGGGTTTTCTTATTTTCTTCACATTAATTAACTTAACTCTCACAAAAATATATTTTTTTAAATCTTCGCAGGAATTAGTCTTAAATAAAAAAGCAATTCCCTATGTAGTGTATTAATTCATAAATTGCAGTTATTTTAATAAGATATGGAAAGAAATATTTAGGGAGGGGGGATGTTTTTGTCATTTGAAACATCTTTGCATTAAAGGAATTTTAAAATAGAAATATATTTAGCAAATTTAAACAAGTTTAAATAATAATTAAAATTTAAATGAAATAATTTTTGTTTGCTATTTAAACATAAAAATAAATATTTTACATATTTAAAAATTCTATTATAAATTTTTATTGTAATCCACGATTTTATTTATTTTTCCTTAAGCTAAGTAAAATAAAATAAACTGTTTAATACATATTTAAAAAAGAAAAAAAATGCAATAAATTTAAATTTGTATTAAAGATATTTTAAGAAAATGGCTGTTTCGTTTTTAAAGATTTTTTTTTTTTCTTTTAATTATCTATTATCTTATCTAAAAAAAAAAAAAAAAAAAAAAAAAAAAAGTTTGATATTTTTTAATAAAACATTTAACCTGTTTTTTTTTTTTTTTTTTTTTAATCCTCTTTGTAATCTATTAATTCATAAATTGCAGTTATTATAATAAAATATTGAAAGAAATATTTAGGGGGGGGGAGTGTTTTCATTTGAAATATCTTTGCATTAAAGGAATTTTAAAAAGAAGTAATTTAAATAACACATTTAACAAATTTAAACAAGTTTATATAATAATTAAAATTTAAATAAAATAATTTTTGTTTATTATTTAAACATAAAAATAAATATTTTGCATATTTTAAATTTGTATTGTATTCCAAGTTTTTTTTTTTTTTTTTTTTTTTTTTAAGCTAAGCAAAAAAATAATAATAAATAAATAAAATAAATAAGAGATTAAAAAAGAAAAGAAAGAAAGAAAATCAATGAATATGAATCTGTACTGAAGATATTACAAGGAAATGGCAGTTTCGTTTTTTTTATTTTTTTTTTATTTAGTTAATTTTTTTTAATTGTCTTGTATTAAAGGAATACACATAAATAAGGAAAATGTGCTAAAAGAGTTTGGGTGATGCCTCGCCAAGCTCTGTTTACCTTGCTCGAATCCAACAACTTTCAAAAATCCAAGTCTGTACGCATGCTCAATTAACATTTTTGTAGGGAGCCGGCGCTGCGGCGAGACGCTAATATGCTTACGTGCAATTATCGTACATTTTTTTTTTTTTTTTTTGTTATTTAATAGCTAAGCTAATCGCCTCTTGCTGGATGACCTTAGACTAGATTATTAAACGGAAAAGCCATATATACTTAATATAGCGGTAAGCAATTATTAGATGAAATACTTCTAATAGGTTTTCTGGTATAAAAAAAAAAATCGTTGAGTTTTTGTTTTTAAACTGAGCAGAAAAGGTCTTTTTTCTTTTATAGCTTAATTTCTGGTAGTTTTCTTGTGCTCTGAGGAAATATCACCGATTTTTATCAGCATTTTTAAAACAATATAGCAGCGAAAAATATGCAAAGAATATATAATCAGTTGTTTGAATAATGTGTTGAGTAAAAATTATGTATATGTAAAGGAAGGAGATAAAAATACATTAATGTTACTATATAAAATTTACATACAGGGTGATGATTTCTTCCACCGGGCAAACTCAAGGTAATAGTAGGAAATCTCATATGGAGCAGAAATCAGTTTACCAACCATATCATATCTGAAACCATTTTCAAGTTAGAGCAAATAGAATATAAAAGCTAAGAATCTTAATATCCCTCATTTCCGAAGTTTCTAAACACGCTGCGGGAAATTTAAGCACATATTTAGATAACGAAAAAAAAAAAAAAAAAAACTACGAAACAACATCATTTACGTGTTAGAATATCTAGATTTAATGCAGAGTTGCCAACATTTTAATTTATTCTGGAGCATTTTTAGCCCCGCTATTATTTCGCCCCCCTTATATATATATATATATATATATATATATATATATATATTTTTTTTTTTTCAATACATAACTTCGATTAGGAAAAAAAAAATACCACCCTTTAAAAAAAAGCGGTATAGAAATAAAGGCGGGGCTAAAAATGCTCCGGAATAAGTTAAATGTTGCAACTCAGTTAATGATGTGTTGCTGCTGAAAAAGTGAAAAAATGCAAAATCGAATACCAAATATTTAATCAGCGATCTTGCAAAAATCATTCTAGCTATAATTCGTAAAATTTACTAAAAATTGGCTCCATCGAATAGTTTTAAATAAGCTTACAATGAACCATATCGGTCGACTTGTACAGGAGACATTTTGCTGTTTGTTTGTTAGGTTATACACATTTCGTTTTTCCTCTTTCAAAAATCGAGACTCCGCCCATCACGTTTTGAAACTTCCCTTACCAACTCCTCTTAGCAATTAATTCAATGTTGATCATCAATCATACTTGCATGCATAAATTTACATTTTTTTTTTTTTTTTTTTTTTCTGTTTTAGTACTTTTTTAAATCCAGTAAAATTCTAATTTAATATTAAAGAGAATATCTCTAACATTTGTTATGAAAATTTGTATGAAATTTTGCTGTGTCTAGATATATTATATATAATTTGCATATAATAGTTTAATAAATAATATCTAACACTTTAGCGACCTCATGTTTTTGTCTTTTTAACAGTAAGATCGGCCTGTGGTCGTAATTCTCCTACGTTGCAATATTTCAAAACAAAATTTTCTATATTCACATTTGTTTTACAAATGCATATACATTATAATTTTATTCTTCCTAATCAAAATATTTGTATCCATATTATATTTGATTCTACAAAATTGAATATTGGGTATAATCTTAGAAATAAGTAACACACAAATCGCAAAAGAAACGCCCACTGGAGGAGTTACAGATTTTCAAATGACGTGAATCTACCACGAAAGTGTTAAATTAATTTAAATTTACTTTCTTTAAGATTTACTGATGATTATCTTATGTAACGCAATTTAAAAGTGAAATATTTTATTTATTTCTTCTTAATATTATAAATTAAATGGAAATTTTAATAAGCAATATTACATGAAAGTTAAGAAAGCAGGCCCATATTATCGCATGGGCAACTCGGGACTTTGCTCAGGGGCCCCACACCTTTAGGGGCCCCCAAATCAATAATAACAAATTGCAATTTTTTTTTTTTTTTTTTTTTTTTTTTTTTTACCATTCAATCAAAATTTAAAATTGAAAAAAAAAAAAAAAAACCTCATAATAATAATTTTATCTTTAAAAGTTCCTAGACCGTTGCCAATTGCCCTTTGCGCAGTACTAGTGTGACATTAAATCCAAGGAAACAAACATATCTTGAAGGTAGTAGATAGAAGAAACGAGTTTTCTCAAGGCTAAACTAGATCTGCCACCTGCAACTCCTTGACCTGCTCGCTCCGTTTCTCCACTCCAGTACGTATTTAGCAATTAGACTTTTGAGCTTATAGAAATGGCAACGTTACCTCTTTTCAATAAATAAGTAAACTTGTTACGTGTTGCGTTCCTCGTGCTGAATGTGAATTATGCTTAACAACACGTGCATGTAATTTTTTTTTTTTTTTCATATTCACAATGTCCTCCCGTAGTTATCTGTCTGGTTATAGTAAAAGGCAATTAAGACGCCAAAAATTATTAAAATATGACGGATGTGGCAAGTATCCTGACACTGACATATAATTGTTTGAACCTTGTTTAAGTTTGAGAGACAACTTCTAGCATTGTTGGACTGTTACAACTTTATTTGTGAGGTAAAACAGAAATGAGACGCACAGTGTTACTTAATCCTGTGATAATTTTATTTTTGAAAAACATAATTTAATTCAAATTTTTTACATTATCATTTCTTACAGAAAATGTTGAAAATGTTTGCCACCATTTTGAATACAAACATGAACACGTCAAACCAAGTTTTTTGACACTTTGCAGCATTGTTGGTGTTATTGACGAGATTTCTTCAGTTATGATCTGTTTTAATTCATCGATGTTTGCAGGACTTCTCTGGAAAACCGTATGAAATGATAATGTGAATGTAATGTAGGAATGGTAATGTAAAAAATTTGAATTAAATTTTGTTTTTCATAAATAAAATTATCACAGGATTAAATAACCTCACAAATAAAGTTGTAACAGTCCAACAGTGTTGGAAATTGTCTCCCACACTTAAACAAAGTTCAAACAATTATACTTCAGTGTCAGGATACTTGCCACATCCGTCATATTTAAGGGTGATAAGAAAAACCAGCAGGTCACCCTGTATATTCGATACTCTTCTATTGTATCTAGTTTAGACTTGGTGTACTGCTCTACAGTTATTTTTGTAATTAGTTAAGCGTTAGCCTTCAGGTGCACGTGCAATGATTTATTTCATGGGGTTGAGAAAAAGTTCATTTGCCCTAAAATTTGCAAAGCAAGTTTGCTGGGAGGGGCCCCCGAACTTATCTTTGCCCAGGGCCCCCATTTGTTATGATCGGAGCTTGTAAGAAAGTGTACATAATTTAATTTAAAATCAATCATTTACCTAATTTGTATGAATTTGAAGCTTTCATACAAAATATTTTATGTGAAAAATTAATAAAAAGAAAATCACAAAAGCTAATAAACTTGATTTTCAATTATTATACCTCATAGATTTCCGTTATTTAAAAAATGTATCTAGAAAGAACGATAAAAATATCTGTAAACATATTTTATGCAAAATAAATAACAATAGAAATTAAACTCTAAGAATATTGTTCAAATAAAATTCCTATGAAAAATTTTTTGATAATCCATGAAATTTTTTATTACTGGAGAGCCTCCGACAGTCCGTCACTTTTAAAATATAAATCTGTTTCTAAAGCCTTTTTAGTACGGAGGACTACTAGTGTCAATCTACGGATAAAACGTTGTCCTCAGTTTTACGATGGTTGGACATTTATCGAAATCGAAAATTTATCGAAAATACTGAATAATTTGAAAGCTATGTTATAATTTTGGAAAAAAAAAAAAAAAAAAAAAAAACTAATAGTAAGTACTAAGTTCTGCTTTTGTATCTTTTTTTTTTTTTTTCTTGGAAAGAAAAGAAAATTAATAATAATCAGTATCGAAACGGACAGTATCGAAAATGTTAACGAAGTCATTTTTTAGACAAAAATCATAGAATAATAATAAAGGAAGAAGGAGCATAAGTGTTTCTAATAAGCTGTTGTGTTGCCACAACAAACAGCGATATTATTATTATTCTATGGCCCTACTTTAAGGTTTTGAGTAGCAAAAGTAGCTTTCGCTGGCATTTCACTAGAAGGGGTTTGTAAGCATTAAGAGTATTGGCATGCTCCTTCTTCTTATTATTATTCTATGACAAAAATACATAATTTATTTTAATTTTTTATTGTTGGCAAAAAAGTTTACGAGTTAATTTAAATTTTTTTAAAAATAATTTCTTGTATAAAAATGGAAAGCCTATTTTGCTAATACTTGTATAGGACAACTTTTCGTTAATATATGAGATAGTGCTTGCTGAAATAAATTTTCTAATTTTAAAACTGTATATATATATATATATATATATATATATATATATATATATATATTCTATAAAATTATCTACTCAGAAAAAAATAGATCGTTTATGTGACTACTATTTCGGTATATATATATATATATATATATATATATATTAAATTAGTGGGAAATGACATTTAAAATAAAATAAAATTATTCCCAGTCTGTGTTTTATTATTTTAAGAAAGATTTTGAAAGTGAAAAAAGTTAACTTTCTGAAAATATTTGTTTAAATTAATCATTAATAGAGGGAAACACGGGCTGCGAACTCAGTTTCTAATATATTCTTATATAGCATTGACCTAATCGCTCATGCAAGCGCAGAGAGTGCAGTAACTTTTTGAAATCTGCATTCGGGCAGGGACTAGTCGCTTGTCTAGTTGTCTGACAAGGAAGCAGTGTTGCCAGATGTTGACATTTTATCTTACAGTATTGATTTTAAGCTCTGTGTTTGGTGTAGGGCGGGAAGGATTTTTTTTTAATATTCTGTTTTGTAGGGATTATTCAAAATTTAAATTAATAAAAAAGAAAAACACATTTTTTATAATTCTTTATAAATAAAAACTAAAAGGAAAATTCATCGAATCAAAAATGCTCAAAACCTTGCTCCGGGTTCCCGCTAATTTCGGCAGCGTCTTCCTCACCCTTATAATCTTGAGTTCGTGTCTTTTTTGCCTGCGACAATATTTTACCCGTGGACTTCAGTTTCAGCGTTTAACAAGTTAATGTTTCGAAGCAAACAGTATCGAAAAAGATAAAGCAGCACTTTTATATTTAAATTGCAGTTGCATATGAAAAACACTGTACGTACTACACATAGTATTTACTGTCACGATATTTATGTATTTTATTTTATTTATCCTGTAATCATAAAATCACAGTAGTTTCATGACAAATATAGAATTACATTATGCTATGAGTGCTATTTCAATCACATGAGACAACTTTATACATACTAATTTTATTATATACATTTCTCATTTTAAATATTTTATCTTGATTTACTTATTTTAATATTAATATGAATTAATCAAATATTCGTCCCGACAGTGTGCAGGTGCACGGATATCTTGGAGTTACGCATTGCAACCCATTTTTACTTTCTCTTACCCATAGGGACGAGAAAGTATTGTTTTAGGGTCAAACTTTCGAATGTGAGTTTTTGTTATATTTAGATGTTCTGAGGTGCCCTGAATACGAAAATCATATTTTTAAAGAATGGTCTGTGTGTCTGTCTGTGTGGATGGATGTCTGTGTGTCTGTTATCAGCTTACCTCAAGAACAAATATTAGCAGAAATTCCAAACTCGGTATTCTAAATGTGTGTCACATAGGGATGCTACAGTAAGCTTTCCATTATGATGTAGCAAATTGTTCGAGTACAGGAACACTCAAAAGTATTCAAATACATTACGTCTATGGGGGAAATTGCAGGTAAGTAGAGTTTAACATCTATAGCCTGCACTAAAAAAATTAAACGAATATTTATTTTTTGTAATAGAGATAGTCAACTGGAAAAAAACATTGTGTATGTAGGAGCCCCGCCTCTCCTCCTGGGGGGGGGGGGGGGAGTTCCCCCTCGAAGGGAGTAAATTTTCATGATGGGTATCTTTCAAAAGAGCTCGCCAATACTTTTAAAACGAATGGTTGAACCATCTATCTGCGATAATTTAAAATAAAGTTATCAATTTTTTTCATTTTTAACAAAAACAAAAATTTTTTATGTAATTTTCAGGATAAATTCAACTTTATATATATATATATATATATATATATATATATATATATTTAGTGTTATACTACTTCTCTAATATGGAAGTCGTCTGCATTATCATAAAAGATAATTTTTTTTAAGTAATAATTTTAATAAATTATTTTTACTTTCCGAACACTATAGTGAGGAAAGTATTGTAATCATGTCAAAAATCCGAATTCGAGATTTTGATGTTTCTATACGTTTTGAGGTCCCCTGAGTCCGTTTTCACTATTTTTACGATGATGTATGTATGTGTGTGTGTATGTGTGTATGTATGTGTGTATGTGTGTATGTCTGTGGGTGAACACGCTAGCGTCTAAACGCTTCGTTCGATTAACCTGAAAGTTGGTACGCATATTGTAAGTCACCATAGTACGAACCCTATAGATTTTGGTGAATCTAGCACTTATAGTTTTTTTACAGGGACACAAAGAAAAATTCTTTATCATTATGGCCTATGGGAGCAAAATCTTAAAAGTGCGATAGCATCTAAACGCCTTATTCAATTGAGCAAAAATTTTATACACATATTATAGATCACAAATACTCAATCTGTATAGATTTTGGAGAATCTAGCACTTATAGTTTTTTTACAGGGACACAAAGAAAAATTCTTTATCATTATGCCTATGGAGCCAAATTTTTAAAAATGTGATAGTGTCTAAACGCCTTATTAATCCGAGCAAAAAAATTGTACACATGTTATAGATCACAGTTGAACTAACTGTATAGATTTTGGTGAATCTAGCACTTACAGTTTTTTTACAGGGACACAAAGAAAAATTCTTTATCATTATGGCCTATGGGACTAAATTTTTAAAAGTACGATAGCATCTAAACGCCTTATTGAATTCAGCTGAAAATTTATATGAGTATTATAAATCACTGTTGCACTAACTATAAGCATTTTGGTGAATCTAACATTTATAGGTTTTTACAGGGACACAACGAAAATTTCTTTGTCATTATGATCTATGGGCTCAAAGTTCAGTATCGTTAAATAAAACAACGTGTAATAGATGGAGAAAAATACTCAAACACTCTATTATGGTTTTCTCTCCTTTGTTTGTTTAACAACTACTCTTTCTTTACTTTATCTACAAAACTGTTAATTACTCAATGTTCGGAAAGTCGAGTGGAGTCACTCCAGATTTTTTAAAAACAAAATTATTTTTTAATAACCGAATTAAATTCTATATAAATGTAGGTGCATTAATGAAACGGGGGGTAGAGGGGGGCCGTAGCCCCCCTCATACAGAACTAATTATCATATAAAACTCTTCCGAAGCCTAATTTTATTTGTTTGACACAGGTTTACATAACAGTACTCGTTATCTTACCTCTTAATCTGACACCTGTATTTATAGTTATATTATATTAAAAACACTTTAAACACACGTAAAATTAAATTTTATTTAAAAGATGTTAAAAAAATTTATCTGAAGCTTTTCGCTTTAATAGTAAATCACCGTCAGGGATTTTTATTATTCGTTTCTAATGAGCAGTTTTTTATTATTTATTCTTTTCACAGTCAACAGTTAAGTCTTTTAATAACGTGAATATCAGCAAAGTCAATTTGAAATCCGGTAAAGGTTGGATCAAGGAGCTAAGAAAAATAAGAGAAGCTGGAACTATTGAAATATCACACGAGGCTATTGTATTAGAAAAACCATCATGAATTAGCAGAAATAAATTATTATCTATTTTATAATATTGTGCCAAATTATTGGCAAAATTGCAGCATCTTTGTATTTATAGTATTAAATTTCAGGGTAAGAAAAAGTCGTGTGAGTGACACACCAGATTAATTTAAATGTTAAATTATGGGTTAATTGTTGTCAAACAGAAAAATAATTATAAGATGAAAAACTTTTTATAAAACATGTTTTTAAATTTTCTGTTGAATCATAGCTATAGAACTAACTACATTAGCACTTTATCAATGCGTATTGTTACGAAATTGTAAATAATTGTATTTACTTTTGAATGAATTCTTTCAAAGAGGCTTAGTAAGTTGATAAAATGTCGATTTTCTGCATTTCCAGCTCTTTTTCGCATTAAAATAGCTTAATTTTCCCTTTAAAACGCATTAAAAAGCTCCAATAAGTAGGTAATGGATTTGGCACCAAATTTGGCGAGTTTTTGTCCTTGGCGACTTTTTTGGCGAGAAAATCCTTATTATCGATATTCCAAAGATGGACATTCTAATGTGATTGGTTAAAGAGTTACGGGAAATTTGAATTAAAAAAAAATTTTGGGTTTTAAAAATAAAATATTAATCCTTTTAGAATAACATGCATTTGAGTCATGAACTACATTAGCACTTTATCAAATCAATGTATAGAAAATCTTTAAAGTGATAATGACGTCAATCTTTGCCCGATGCATAATTTAACTTTTTACAATTTTTTAACGCTCACGTTTAATTAAATGTATTTATTTTTATGTCGAAAGAAAATGAACTCGTATTTTTTATTTATTTTATTTTATTTTATTTTATTTTATTTTATTTTATGACAACAATTAAATTATAGCTAATATTTTAATGACTATTTTACCATGTTTTTATTAACTTCTATTCTTGTTTGTTTGTTTGTTTGTCCGGCACAAATCTTGCGATTGAATTTTAACTAACTTCCCTACTAGCTAGACATTTGAAACTTTCACAGTAGCTCAGAGCCAGGTAACAACAAAATCCGCGTTTGTAATGATCGATAGATGGCGTTTTTTCAGCCTTTGTTGTTGGTAAATATAATAGCCACGTGTATTTATTATAGTTCTTTTGGTTATTCTACTTAATATTCGTACTATAATTTCTCCGCCATTGCATCATGGAAAATTGATTGCTTTTGGAAAAAAATATTTCAGTTTATTCAAAGTTTGATCGGAAGTAAATTTTTAACTGAAGTTGAACGAATATTAGTTTCAAATCATCTGATTAATTCTTTACTTCCATTAGCCAAAGCAACTGAAATTTTAAATTTGTCATTTGGAAGTAAATGGAAGCTTAATTCTGGATTTCTTGATCCTTTGGAGTTACACTGTAGCACACAACAGTATGTGTTATCTTTTTTACCGGATTTATTCATTTTTATTCAATAAATATATGTGAAACTAAACATCGGCAAGCAATGGCGGCTTGATTGAAGCCAAATTAAAGCATGTTAATTGTAATTTCACCTTAGCCCACCAGAGGGCGAGCATTTCATTACAATCGCGGATAAAAAATACTTCGAAGTCCGATTTTCGAATTTTTGATTAGTTTTCATGGGACGCTACTGCAAGTGTCTCAGAAATTATATTTTTACTTTCTTCTATATTCAACAGAAAAAAGTATTGGATTCGTAAAAATTTTCGACTTTGGGTTTTTGATGGATTTACTCGTTTTGAGAGCTGCAGCACACGATTTGACCACTTTTAGAAAATGTCTGTCTGTCTGTGTGTGAGTGTGTGTGACAAAGTTTTGTGGCAACTGTATCTCAGGAACTACTGGACAGAATTTCATACAAATTGGTATGTAGTTGCACCTTGAGATAAATTAGTGCCTATCAACTTTTGGTAAAAATTGTCTTACAGGTTGCGTTGCCATCTTGCTTTTTCTAAATTTTTAACATGGTGAGATAAGACAAAATTTTGCATAAATGTGCATAAGGAGAATTATTTTTTAGTAACCATTATGAAATTTAAAAGAATTATTTATAATAGAGATAGTCAACTGGCAAAAAAAATTTATGGGTGCAGGAGCCTCGCCACCCACCCTGGGGGGAAGTCTCCCTCGAGGAGAGTAAATTTTCAAGTATCTTTCGAAAGGTCTCGTCAATACCTTTAAAACGAATGGTTCATCTATAAATATGTGATAATTTAAAACAAAATTATCGATTTTTTTCACTTTTAACAAAAAAAAAAAAAAAAAAAAAAAAAAAAAAAAAGATTTTTTTTTTTTTAACGAAATTTAACCAAAATTGGTATTTAGTTTTCTTCTGACATAAACTGGTGCTGATTAGATTTGGAGATTAATCGCTCAACAGGTGGCGCTGACATCGTATTTTTTCTTAATTTTTAACATGGCAGTATAGGACAAAATTTCGTATAAAGGTACATAACGAGAGTTATTCTTAACCTCTGATTTTAAAATTAATATGAATTATTGATTATGGTAGTAGTTAATTAGGAAAAAAATATTGTGCATGTGAGGGTATCGCTTTCCCCCCGGGAGAGGTGGTAAATTTTCAAGATGGGTATATTTCGAAAGGTTTCGTCAATACCTTTAAAACGAATGGTTTAACTATAAATATGTGATAATTTAAAACAAAGTTATCGATTTTTTTTTACTTTTAACAAAAAAAAAAAAAAAAAAAAAAAAAACTTGGAAAAAAAATCGTATTTTTTTTTATTATTATTATTGTTACTGAGTGAATTTCTATTGGAAAATACTGAAGAAAGTTTTGTGCTGGCCACAACGTACTAGTTTTTATGTTGATATTGGTATGCGTACTTGCAACTCCCGTAGAATTTATATTCACTGGTTTGTTTTATTGCCAATATGCTAATCACCTCTTGCTGGATGATCGTAGACTAGACTATTTCTTAGAAAAGCCATATGTACTTAAAGTAGCTATAAGCACTTATCAAATAAAATATTTCCATTACGTTTTCTGGTATAAAACAAATCCTTGCGTTTTCGTTTTTAAACTGTGCATATGAGATCTTTTTTCTTTTATAGCTTAATTTCTGGTAGTTTTCTTGTGCTCTGAGGAAATATTACAATTTTTTATGAGCATTTTTTAAACAGTACAGCAGTGAAAAGTATACAAAAAATATATTCAGTTGATTGAATAATGTAGTAAAAATTATGTATATATAAAGGTAAAAGATAAAAATACATTACAAAAGATAAATACAAAAGATACATTACAAAAGATAAAATACAACTCCCGTAGAATTTATATTCACTGGTTTATTACTTTATTGCTAATACGCTAATCTAATCACCTCTTGCTGGATGATCGTAGACTAGAACAATACTACTTAGAAAAGAAACACCATATGTACTTAAGGGGGTGCATCACGGATCGTCAAGGTCATCCAAAGCCTGTGTTATTCTATGGCGAAATTTGTTTATAGAATTACACATTACCTAATGAATTTTTTTTAATTCTGTTTTCACAATCAGAAAATTCACAACCATACACTGAAGACCCGTGAAACAAAAACTGTTATATTTAATTTTTAACCCTTTATTTTTAAGCTGTAAAATGCGAAAAATACACTTGTGTTGCTTTACTAGCCTCTAACTTATCAACAAATTGCATTATCTGAAATCTGTATAGCGTGTCGCTTTCTCAAGAAAACCAAGCTTTTTATTCATGTTTTTATAAATTGTTTTATTTAAATCTCTATTAATGAGAATATAAGAAACTTTAATTTTTAAATTGAAAAACCTCAATTTTAGCAGATTTCTCCGCCTCCCATCGGTAACGCCCGCGAAACTTACGGGAAGTCATTAAGGTTGATTGATGATATCGTTCATGTCGAAAGGGGAAAGGGGATAATGGTGTCGTTAAAACATACTTTCTGGGTCCACACAGAATTTTTCTTTTTCAGAGTCCAAATGCATTAAAGAAAAAAAAAAAAAGAGAGACAGAACTCTTTGCTTAAAAATCTAATATTTTTTTTTTTTTTTTTATATATTACCAAAAAAAAAAAAAAAAAAAAAAAGTTTGTGTCTCCGATAATAGTTTTAGAATTATTAAATATTTAATTAAAAATATAAAAATAAATAAATAAATAATAATAATAAATAAATAAATGAACTTATGAGTTTATTAATTAATTTAATTAATTTATTTTGTCCTTGGCATAAATTCATTTACACGTGAAAAATAAAAATAAAATAATAATAATAGTAATGATAATACATACAAACATATATATATATATGTACCGGTACGATTTGATTGTGAAATTTTTCTCAATTTGGTGATAGCTTTTCCTAAGCAGAGCAATCGTTAGATTTTTTTTTTTTTTTTTTTTTTTTTTTTTTATTATTATTATTATTACTAGGGTGCTCTGCCTCTTACTCGCTTCACTTATTTACCCCTGCGGCACTCTGTACGTTTATTCGCCGCTTTACCTTTCACTGAATAGGGATATTACTAGTGCATAACATAAACCAAAAGTAGAAAAATGAAATTCAAGAAATCTTCATATTTATTGTCTAATTGAAATATATAAGTACTATTTAAAACTTTTTATTATGAAATATTATTCTAAAAATCAGTAAGTATATATTTATATATAGATACATATATTTAGAATAGAAAAATAAAATAAATAATCGTAATATCTAGACCATTTTGCGTTACACCTTTAGTATACGACCCCTTTGGCAACTTTTAAATTTTTGTTTCGATTTAGCGATGATTTTTTTCGTGTAATTGTTCTTCTTATATATATCTCTCTCTCTCTCTCTTTCTCTCTCTCTTATTTAAAAAAAAAAAAAAAAAATCTAGGATACCTACTTTTTCTAATACTTTTTACTAACAATCTTTTAGTTAATTTGGGACGGTATATAATGCTTTCTATATATTTTTAATGTACAGTTAGATAATTTTACCATTTCGAAAACATCTGGTGAAAAAAATAAAGTCCATTACCTACTATTACATTTATTATATGCACTTTTTTGACATAATGTAAGGTCAAAAAACGTAAAATTAGCCTAACAAATTAGACACTTAACAATTTTCCAGCGAAAGAAAACTGATACATGTGTAAAGTTATACAAACAGAGTTTACATACCAAGTTAAAAAAAAAAAAGGTAGAGCCGCTTTTAAAAAATACTGATTTCCGACATCTAAAACTGACCTACCTAATGAGGATGATTGTCAATTTTCCTGTAATAGCCACGTAATATATGCTAAAGGATATCTAAAATGAGATTTATGTAGCAATTTTCAAGAAAATCGTAAGAACCATTTTTGAGACATCGACATCCACCAAAGTTTTTCAAACTCAATTATTGACAACAGTTACATACGAAAGGGTATCTAAAAGAGATTTATTATGGCGAGTTTGTACAAAAATTACTACAGCCGTTTTTAAAGAAATGCACTTGCGAGACCTCAAATTCATTTTCATGAACTAACCAACTATTACATACGAAAGGAAATCTTATATGGTGTTTATATAGCAGCTTTGAAGAAAATCGTTAGAGTCGTTTTTGAGATACGGACTTAGGGTCCTACTTCCGGCTTCATATATCTCCCTTCCGGCTTTCCAAATTTTAACCAAAAGTTAAAATTCATCGGCACATCAGACCTAACTCAATTCTGAAGTTTCATTGTTCTACCTTTATTGGTTTCACAGATATGACAGTCAAAAGACTCACCCCATACATGCACACACACACACTGACCAATTGCCATAAACTGCTTTTTTGGACTCAAGAGACCTTAAAACACGTAAATCAAGTGAAAACTCGACATGAAATTTTTGAACCGAATACAATACTTTCATTACCTACGGTAGTTGGATAATGAACGTAAAAAGTTTATTATTATTATTATTACTTTAATTTGGGAAAATCTCCTTCAATTTTCCGTGCCTAAAGCTTGAAGTTTTAATTTTCTATCTACTTCTTAAAATAACAAACGATAAAACCTACTCGATTTTTACTTCCATTACCCGACTACCGTAGGAAATGGAAGTTTTGTAATGTTGTTTTTGTCAATAAAAGTTTATTTGTGTATAGCTTTGAATTCTTTTTCCTATTTATTTGTACAGCAGTTTTATTTTGTTTGATATCTTAATAAAAACAAATGTACAGAGAGTAATTAACAAATGCTTTTGCCAATATTCATACTTGTAGTTTAAAATGTGCGCATATATATACATATATATATATATATATATATATATGTATATATATATATATATATAATACTTACCAAATTGGCTTTTGTGTGTTGTGGCAATTTTTTCATCTGTTTATTTTTCGTCTAATTAGGGACTATCTATCATACTAATGAATGTATCTGTGCGAAGGGCAATATATATATGAAGGATAAAATTTATAAACAAAATTCTTTCCTTTTTAATATTATAGTTGAATATAAAACTTTATTCTATGTTTTCCTTTTTCAAAGAAAATTCCAAATTTCAGTCACGATACAAAATATTTAGATTATGAATATAAATATTTTGAAATCAATATACTATTTTATTTCTTAAATTTCAATTTTTTTGCTGATATTTTTTTCAATTAAAGTATTTTTAGGTTTTAGAGTTTGAAAAAGTCTGTTCTATTGCCGTGCACATACAAAGTATTTTAGTATGATAGGGGTTGTGATTTAGGTCTTGTTAATATTAAACCGTAACTTAGCTTTGTTTCTTATTATGTTCAAAAATAAGAATATTAAAAAATTAACATGTCATTATTATTTATTATTATTATTATTATTTGTAATTGAAGTATTCGTAACTTTCAATGCTTCTCCTCTTTTTTACTTTCTCTTACCCATAAGGTAGAGAAAGTATTGTTTTTGGGTCAAATTTTCGAACGCGAGATTTTGTTATATTTACACGTTTTGAGGTTCCCTGACTACGAAAATCGCGTTTTTAGCAAATGGTCTGAGTCTGTGTGTGTGTCTATCTGTTATCAGCATATCTCAAAAACAAATTATGGCACAAAGTTCAAACTTGGTATTCTAAATGTGTATCATATAGGGATGCTACAGTAAGCTTTTCGTTAAGATCAAGCAAATGGTTCGTGTACAGGGACAATCAAGAGAATTCTAATACATTACGTCTATGGGGGAAATTGCAGGTAAGTAGAGTTTAACGTCTATAGACTGCACTAAACCAAATGAAACGAATATATATATATATTTTGTAATAGAGATAGTCAACTGGGAAAAAAAAAATTGTGTATGTAGGAGCCTCGCCTCCCCCACTGGGGGGGGGGGGGGTCCCCCGTCGAGGGGAGTAAATTTTCATGATGGGTATCTTTCAAAAGAGCTCGCCAATACCTTTAAAACGAATGGTTGAACCATCGATCTGCGATAATTCAAAACAAAGTTATCGATTTTTTTTTTTTTTACTTTTAACGAAAAAAAAAAAAAGCTTATACCTCTACTGATTTGTGTACAGGGACCCCCTAAAATATTTCAAAGCATTGCGTTCTATGACAGGCATTTCTATAAACCCTATTTTCATACCCTTACTGTACAAAAATCTTAATGAAATTGAAATATGTTAAACAAGTTCACTATCGGATGTTTCCTGTATAAAATGGAGTAAATACCACCACTGGGGGGGGGGGGGGGGGAGTAAATTTTCATGATGGGTATCTTTCAAAAGAGCTCGCCAATATCTTTAAAACGAATAGTTGAACCATCGATTTGCGATAATTTAAAACAAAGTTATCGATTTTTTTCACTTTTAACGAAAAAAAAAAAAAAAAAAAAAAAAATTAAAAACTTAGAAAAAAAATCTTTTTTTTTATTTTTTTTTTTGAGAATAAAATGGACTTTTTTTTGGATATTTAGTGTCATACTACTTCTCTAATATGGAAATCGTCTGCATTATTATAAAAGATAATTTTTTTAAATAATAATTTTAATAAATTATTTTTAAAAAATAGAATTATTTTTTAATAACCGAATTATATTCTATATAAATGTAGGTGCGTTAATGAAACGGGGGGTTGAGGGGGGCGGTAGCCCCCCTCACACAGAATTAATTATCATACAAAACTCTTCCGAAGCCTAATTTAAATTGTTTAACATAGGTTTACATAATATCGTTATCTTACCTCTTAATCTCCAACCTATATTTATAGTATTAATGTTCAGGGTAAGAGAAAGTCGTGTGAGTGACACACCAGATTATTTTTTTTTCAACATTCCGTTATTTTTATTTATTTTTTATTTATTTATTTTTTATTTATTTATTTTATTTTATTTATTTTTTTTAGAATGCTTTGAAACTGATATATGTTATTCAAGGTAGCTATGGCACGTTTTCTATTAAAAATGATATAAATAACGCAAATCTCCGGCAAAATAATAATAATAACAATACAAAAGCATAAAATTCTAACGGAATAATTATTTTATTTTCATTTTGTGTCCATTTCAAATTATGGATATTAATTTTTATTAAATTTTTTATTATAGTATAGTGTTGTAATTATGACGTCCCAACCTAAAACAGAGAATCTGAAACCTGTATTGCATTTGCTGTAAAATTAAAGCTATTATAATTAAAGCTATTATAATTCGTATTCATTATTATTATTATTAATTTAGAAAAAGTCTAGGTGGAATGGATTCTGTGAGAATCTTTTTAAGGGGTCCTAATCCATATTAACGTGTGTTTTGGAGAAAACGATGGAAAACTCCTAGTGCTAGGCTGACGAGTGCTGCCTTGAATCGAACCAAACACTTCTCATGGCTTAGAGAGTAAAATCTTTTGGTTAGTGGTAGGGTTGCTATTCAAGAAAATGTGTTAATTAAATTAGTAATTCAATGAAAATCGAATAAGCGAATTTTTTCTTTGTATATTTATACTGTGCTTCGAATGGGATATTCGCAGTATGCTGTTATGTCGTATGTATAAATCGTTGTCACAAAAGTTGCGCCAAATGGGTGCAAGTTTATGCGGATCACGGAAAAAGGGGCACCTGGGGAAAAAAAGGGCACTTTTTCGATTCGCAAATTAAGAAAAGTGCCCTTTTTTCCGGATCGCGGAAAAAAAGATACCGGAAGAAAGGGCACTTTTCTTAATTGTTTCTTGTAAAATACTTCTAAATACGAACAATAGCAAAAAATTTTTGTTTTTACGGGGGGAAGGGGGGGGGGGAAGAGAGACAGATTAAACAAAAAAAATTTTGTTTCAGAACCCATGCATCATTCATAATTTATAAAACATTTTCCCCATTACTATGACATTTATATATATTGTAAAAAAAAAAAGAGTCAGAGGTTGATTTTTATATAAAAGGAAGTTACTAAAATAAATTAAAAATATGCATAGATAAAGAAAGATTTTCCAGCACTTTTGTGCTAAAAGAATTAGCTATCGTGGGTGAAATTGATAAAATATTTTTGATTTGATTTGACAAATTTGATTTTGTTTGTTATATCAGTGTCAAACAGCAGACAAACCAACCCATCATAGAGACATAGACGGTAGAAAGAGTCTGATTTGAAGTTTTTTCTTTAATATCATAAAGATTTTCTTTTTATTATTTAACTAATTTTATGACTTTAAAAAATTGTAAATTGTAATGTCTGGACATAACTTTAAAATAATAATAATTTGTTAAAAATAATTAAATAAAGGAATGAAAAATAAAACTATGGGTTAGGAAATATATAATAGTGCCGTTGGAGCGATGAAATTGTGAAGTTTGGAAGAGCAGAATTCAGAATTGCAGAAAACAGGGGAGCTTTAGAATCACCTTGGAGGGGATCTCTGCATTGGATTGATTTTACTTAAAGTTGCAAGTAGAAAATTATTGAAATTATTAATTTTGTTATCCTAAATGTTTTATAATTTATTGCTTTTCCTTTCTGCAGAGATGTAAATTACTTTGGGAAATAATAAGGGCGGTGGGGGATGAGGTTCTAAACTAAAAGCCTTGTAAATATTCCAACTTCACGGGTGTTATTTATCATAGATCCACAGTTAAAATATCAGGAAATGAACGTATTATTTTAATTTTTAATTTTTAAAGTTTTCTTAATTAAAGTATTTGCAGCTCTGCGTGTGTCGGATTATATTCCATCAAAATTAGAAAATTACATTAAAATTAGACCCAAAAATAAATAAATAAATAAATAAAATTTTTCCTTGAACTGTAATTCTACTTAATTAAATCTTAAAACTGTTTAGACTCAAGACTAAAATTTTAAGGGAGGAACAGGAAAATGTCATATTGTAATAAAATGATGAAAGAAAATTATATTGAATATTTACTGAAAATTTTTAAAAAGGTTTTCATTATATATATATATATATTGCATATTAAGTTTTAAGATCAATAGCATACGATAATAAAAATAATGTACTTAAAAAAAATCTAAAATTGCGGAACATTTTTAGAACATATGGAACAGTTTTATTTCACATGTATTTCTTTGTAAGAGGGATACTCCCCTCCTCCATCAAACCCACTTATTTATAATGTGTAATTGTAAAAATAAACAAATGAATAATAATCAAGGCTGTTACTAATTTGACTTCAAACTTGACAACCTTGCTCAAAATTTTAAGTGGCAACCTAATACGAACTTCAAAATACCACTTTTGAATTTCCTGCAGTTATCTGTTTTTATGGGATCCCGGAAAAAAGGGCACCGGAAAAAAGGGCACGGAAGAAAGGGCACTGGGAAAAAGTGCACCCGGAAAAAAGGGCACCGGAAAAAAGGGCACTGGAAAAAAGGGCACCCGGAAAAAAGGGCACCGGAAAAAAGGGCACTTTTCCAATTCGCAAATCGCAAAATAATAAATATCAAATAATTAATTTAAAAAATGACTTTCAAACTACATTTTTAGAAATTTCAATTGATTTGGTACAACATTCTTAGTATATATCTCGGGGAAGAGGGGGGGAGAGGGGCAGGAGCAGATCGAAAAAAAATAATTGTTTTTACAAAAACTCTTACAGACTTTAATGAAACTTTATATAATCTCGTACAATTTGTGAAAAAAATGACAGTAAGTGGCAGGCAAACTTGGGGGAGGGGTTAAAGAGGGGGGGGCAGAGGAAAATAAAATTATCTTTTATAGCACCGTTTTACCGATTTAATGATATATTCTATAATTATCACTTACTTTTTATGAAGATCACAATGAGTGAATTATATACTGGGGGGGGGGAGGGCAAGGGGGATATGGAAATAGATTTCATTCTTCTTTAAACTACCCTTTTATCGATTCAAAAAACCGTATAATCACGTATAATTTGTGAAAAAATTACAGTAAGTATCAGACATTTTTTTTTTCTGGGGGGGGGGGGGGGGAGGGGAAAACAAAATGATTTTTTTATATCACCATTTTACCGAATTAATGATACATTTTATAACTATCACTTAACTTTTATGAAGATAACAGTGAGTGTATTATATATCTGGGAGGGGGGGCAAGGGGGAGTAGATGAAAATAAAATATATTCTTCTTTAAACTATCCTATTATCGATTAAAAAATTTTTGTATAATTACGCATATTTTATGAAAAAATTACAATAAGTGTCAAACATACTTGGAGGGGGGGGGGGGGGTTAGGAGGGGGCAGAGGAAAATAAATTGAATTTTTATATTACCATTTTAGTGATACCAGCAAGTGATAGTTATAGAATATGTCATTAAAATCGGTAAAATGGTGATATAAAAAAATATTTTATTTTCCTCTGTCCCCCCCTCTCTTTAACCCCCCCCCCCAAGTATGTGTGACCTTACTGTGATTTTTTTCACAAATTGTATTCTACTATACAAAGTTTTTGTTTAAATCGATAGTAGTGTAGTTTAAAGAAGAATATATTTTATTTCCATCGGTTCCCCATTGCCCCCCCAGGTATATAATGCACTCATTGTAATCTTCATGAAAATTAAGTGGTAGTTATAGAATATATCATTAAAATCGCTAAAATGATGATATAAAGAATCACTTTATTTTCCTCTCCCCTCCCCCTTGTTTCCCCCTCCCCACACACACACACTAAGTATGTCTGATACTTACTGTAAATTTTTAATAAATTATACGTGATTGTACAAAAAAAAAATTTAATCAATAATAGAGTAATTTAAAGAAGAATATATTTTATTTTTATCTGCCCCCCTTGCTCCCCCACAGGTATATAATACACTCACTGTGATCTTCATAAAATGTTAGTGATAGTTATAGAATATATCATTAAAGTAGGTAAAACTGTGATATAAAAGATAATTTTATTTTCCTCTGCACCCCCCTCCCCTAAAGTTTGCCTGACACTTACAATAATTTTTCACAAATTGTACGTGATTATACAAAGTTTCATTAAAATCGGTAAGAGTTTATGTAAAAACAATTGCTTTTTTTTCGATCTGCTCCTGCGCCCCCTCTCCCCTCCCCCCATCTTCCCCGAGGTATGTACTATATTAATGTTGTACCAAATCAATTGAAATTTCTAAATGTGTAATTTGAAAGTCATTTTTATATATCATTATTTGATATTTATTATTTTGCGATTTGCGAATTGAAAAAGTGCCCTTTTTTCCGGTGCCCTTTTTTCCGGGTGCCCTTTTTTCCAGTGCCCTTTTTTCCAGTGCCCTTTTTTCCGGGTGCCCTTTTTTCCGGTGCCCTTTTTTCCGTGCCCTTTTTTCCGGTGCCCTTTTTTCCGGGATCCGTTTTTATGTTATTCTGATAACAGATATATATACAGATCAACCGCTAAATAATGGACTTTTATAACCAGGGAACCTCAAAATGTGATATTATGAAGAAAAAAAAAAAACTAGAGTTGAGAATAAAACTACTAAAAGTAATTCGTTTACATACAGTATGGATATGAAAAATTAATTTTGCTTCGTGAGCAAGTGTTCGTCGGCATAATAAAATATAGCAAAGCACTTCCATCAATTACATTCAATACAAAAGAGCGTTTAGCTTAATTTTGGGTAGCTCTGCATATTGTCGATAAACAATGTTGTGTATTTAAATTTATTCTTACTTGAAAAACTTCTAACACAAAATTAGTTATAATTCAAGGAATTTCCAAGTATAGCCTCAATATATCCAAATACTTTGGAGCTCTGTAAACGAATGATGAATGATTTCTATACCACAATCTACACAAAACATGCTTTTATGCATTTAAAAAAAATTGTTACTCACTTTTGTTTAATCAGCCTATTGATGTTAAATTGTACTTATCAGAACATAATTTATTTGAACTTTGAACCCCATAAACATCATGTATTTGAATTTTCTTGGATATTCCTGTACGTGAACCATTTGCTTTGTCTCAAGGAAAAAATTTAGTGTAGCATATTTATATGAAACCCATTTAAAATACCAAGTTTGGACTTTCTGCTATTATTTGTTCTTGATATATGCTGATAACAGACAGGTACACACACAAACCAACCGCTAAAAACATTTTCCAATTCAGAGGATTTCAAAACGTATAATTATATAATGAAGAAAAAAAAAAAAACTCAATTTCGAAAATTTGACCCAAAAACAATACTTTCTTTACCCTGTGTATACGTGAAAGAAAGTAAATAGTTAGAATTTAAAAAAAACTTTTGAGTAAACATATTTCCTATTAAAACTTAAGAAAAAAAAAAAAAAAAATCAACCACTATTTTTTAAAACACACTATCGTGGGTTTGAATCTTTCGACAAGAGAGAGAGCTATTTTATGTACTGTCTGAAACTATATATGTAGTATAAATAATTCAATAAACATTTTTTTTTATAATATTCATATATTTTATGCATGTATTTATAATTAAAAAAAATATTTTCTTCTGTTCCGAAACATTTTGTGTAAAGAATTTTCATTTATTCATTTAATAAGATTAAATTTCTTGACATTAGAATTTAAATCTTAAATCTATTTATTTTAGTGATTTACGTTTCACAAAATATTTCACTGAGCGATGCGATAGTTTGTATATTTTTTTAGCGGCGTTCTTGTAGATAATTGAATACAGGTGGGAAACTGTCTCTTATCACCTGTGTCACCCCACAGCTAGAAAAGGAAGTGTCAAAATAATTAAGGTAGTCAAGAAGATAATTTTTCAACTAATAGGGGAATTCTACTATTCACTGATTGGAGCTGTAGGCTGTCAGTTTTTAAAGTTAGGCCAACCCCAATTTTTTCTTAGAACCTGGGTGGCCATGTTGAATAGAAATCTTCATTTCCGGATGCACGCCCTTAAAGTAGCTATAAGCAATACTAAAATAAAATATTGACATTACGTTTTCTGGTATAAAAAAAATCGTTGAGTTTTCGTTTTTAAACTGTGCATAAATTATGTATATATAAAGGAAACAGATAAAAGTACATTAATGTGAATATATAAAATTTATATACAGGAAGATTCCTTCTTCCACCGGGCAAACTCAAGTGAATAATAGGAAATCTCATACGGAACAGAAATCTGTATACCAACCATATCCTATCTCAAACCATTTTCAAGTTAGGGCAAATAGAATAAAAACTAAGAGTCTTAAATATCCCTCATTTCTGAAATTTCTAAACACGCTACGTAAATATTAAGCACATATTTAGATAACGCAAGAGAAGAAAAAAAACTACGAAACATCAATTACGTGTTAGAATATCTAGATTTAATGCAGTGTTGCCAACATTTATTCCGGAGCACTTTTACACCGCCTTTATTTCGCACCACATTATTTTTAATATATTTTTCTTCAATATATAACTTCGATTAGGAAAAAAAAATTACTCTTTAAAAAAAAAGTAGTATGAAATAAAGGTGGGGCTAAAAATGCTCTGGAATAAATTAAAATTCTGGCAGCTCTGTTAACGATGTGTTGCTGCTGAAATAGTGAAAAAATGCAAGATCGAATACACGCCCAAATATTTAATCGGCGATCTCGCAAAAATCATTCTAGCTATAATTCGTAAAATTTATTAAAAATTGGCTCATTCCAATAGCTTTTAAATAGGCTTACAATGAATCATATCGGTTGACTTGTACAGGAGAAATTTTGCTGTTTGTTTGTTATGTTATACACATTTCGTTTTCCCTCTTTCAAAAATCGAGACTCCGCCCATCACGCTTTGAAACTTACCTTACCAACTCCTATAAGCAAGTAATTTATTTTTGATCATAGATCATACTTGCATGCATAAATTTATAAAATATATATGTATATATTTCAGATTTTATTTTTCAGTACTTTTTTAAATCCAGTAAAATTTTAATTTAATATTAAAGAGAATATCTCTAACATTTGTTATAAAAATTTGTATGTAATTTTGCTGTGTCTAGACATATTATATCTAATATGCTATATGCATATAATAGTTGAATAAATAATATTTAACACTTTAGCGACCTCGTGTTTTTGTCTTTTTGACAGTAAGATCAGCCTGTGGGCGTAATTCTCCTACGTTGCAATATTTCAAAACAAAACTTTCTATATTCACATTTATTTTACAAATGGATATACATTATAATTATATTCTTCTTAATCAAAATATTTGTTTCCATATTTTATTTGATTGTACAAAATTGAATATTGGGTATAATCTTAGGAAATAAGTAACACACAAATCGCAAAAGAAACGCCCACTGGAGGAGTTAACAGATTTTCAAATGACGTGAATCTACCTCGAAAGTGTTAAATTAATTTAAATTTACTTTCTTTAAGATTTGCTAACGATTATGCATACTTGCCAACCACCTCATTAATAACCGTACAATTGTTAACGCCCCTTTTCTCACACCATTTTATTTTTAGAGTAATTCTCTCTAAATGTTGTTACGATTGAATACGAATAAAATGACTCTAAAAAATGACTGGTGTGTAATAAAAGGCGGATATTAAAAATTGAATGGTTTATAATGAGATGGTTGGCAAGTATGATTATGTAACGCAATTTAAAAGTGCATTATTTTATTTATTTCTTCTTAATATTATAAATTAATAGAAATAGTAATAAGCAATATTACATAAAATTTAAGAAAGTGTACATAATTTAATTTAAAATCAATCATTTACGTAATTTGTATGAATTTGAAGCTTTCATACAAAATATTTTATGTGAAAAATTAATAAAAAGAAAATCACAAAAGCTAATAAACTTGATTTTCAATTATTATACCTCATAGATTTCCGTTATTTAAAAAATGTATCTAGAAAGAACGATAAAAATATCTGTAATCATATTTTATGCAAAATAAATAACAATAGAAATTAAACTCTAAGAATATTGTTCAAATAAAATTCCTACGAAATTTTTTTTTTATAATCCATGAAAATATTTATTACTGGAGAGCCTCCGACAGTCTGTCACTTTTAAAATATAAATCTGTTTCTAAAGCCTTTTTAGTACGGAGGACTATTAGTGTCAATCTACGGATATAACATTGTCCTCAATTTTATGATGGTTGGACATTTATCGAAAATATAACTGAATAATTTTTAAGCTATGTTATATTTTGGGGAAAAAAAAAACTAATAGTCCGTACTAAATTCTGCTTTTGTATCTTTTTTTTTTTTTTTTTTTTTTTTCTGGGGGGGGGGGGGGGGGAGAAAAGAAAATTAATAATAATCAGTATCGAAACGGACAATATCGAAAATGTTGACGAAGTCCTTTTTTAGACAAAAACACATAATTTATTTTAATTTTTAATTGTTGCCAAAAAAGTTTACGAGTTAATTTAAAATTTTTTAAAAATAATTTCTTGTATAAAAATAGAAAGCCTATTTTGCTAATACTTGTATCGGACAACTTTTCGTTAATATATGAGAATCAATCATATTCTGTTTATTTTTTTAACGGTTTTTTAAAATAGTGCTTGCTGAAATAAATTTTCTATTTTTAAATTGTATTATTTTTTTTTTCTATAAAATTATCTACTCAGTCAGATAAAAATAGATCGTTTATGTGACTACTATTTCGGTTTATTTTTATTTATTTATTATTATTATTTTTAATTAGTGGGAAATGAAATTTAAAATAAAATAAAATTATTCCCAGTCTGTCTTTTATTATTTTAAAAAAGGTTTTGAAACTGAAAAAATCTCGAGTGACTCCACTCGACTTTCCGAACATTGAGTAATTAACGGTTTTGTAGATAAAGTAAAGTAAGAGAAGTTGTTAAATAAACAAAAAAGAAAATTATAATAGGTTGATTGCGTATTTTTTTTTTATATAGTACACTATGTTTAATTTAACGCTATTTTACCAAACACGTAGATCATAATGATAAAGAATAATTCATTGTGTCACTGTAAAAACCTACAAATGCTAGATTCACTAAAATGCTTATAGTTAGTGCAACAGCCACTTATAATATTTATATAAATTTTCAGCTCCATCGGATAAGACATGTAGACGCTATCGCACTTTAAAGTTTGAAACCATATGCCACAATTATAAAGAAATTCAAAAACAAATAGAAATACAGTTAGGCCGTTCAAAATTGGTACAGTTAGGTTTTAGATGCCTGCAAGTCGAATGGGGATATTTTCGAAAGTGTAAAGTTATTAGGAGGGCCGGGAAAGGGGGAGGGGAGAGGGGCAAAAAAATAAAAATAGAGTTAGATCGCTCAAAATTGGTATATAGATGTTTTCGATACTTACAAATCGATTGCGGATACTTTCGAATTTTTAAAATTATTAGGTGGGGCGGGAAGGGGGGGGGCGGTAAGGGAGGGGCTATGGGGCAAAAACAAATAGAAATACAGTTAGGCCGTTCAAAATTGGTACAGTTAGGTTTTAGATGCCTGCAAGTCGAATGGGGATATTTTCGAAAGTGTAAAGTTATTAGGAGGGCCGGGAAAGGGGGAGGGGAGAGGGGGGGGAGAGGGGCAAAAAAATAAAAATAGAGTTAGATCGCTCAAAATTGGTATATAGATGCTTTCGATACTTACAAATCGATTGCGGATACTTTCGAATTTTTAAAATTATTAGGTGGGGCGGGAAGGGGGGGGGCGGTAAGGGAGGGGCTATGGTCAAAAACAAATAGAAATACAGTTAGGCCGTTCAAAATTGGTACAGTTAGGTTTTAGATGCCTGCAAGTCGAATGGGGATATTTTCGAATTTATAAAATTATTAGGAGGTGCGGGAAGGGGGGGGCGGCAAGGGGGGGCTAAGGGGCAAAAACAAATAGAAATACAGTTAGGCCGTTCAAAATTGGTACAGTTAGGTTTTAGATGCCTGCAAGTCGAATGGGGATATTTTCGAAAGTGTAAAGTTATTAGGAGGGCCGGGAAAGGGGGAGGGGAGAGGGGGGGGGGGAGAGGGGCAAAAAAATAAAAATAGAGTTAGATCGCTCAAAATTGGTATATAGATGTTTTCGATACTTACAAATCGATTGCGGATACTTTCGAATTTTTAAAGTTATTAGGAGGGCCGGGAAGGGGGGGCAGAGGGGCAAAAAAAAAGAAAATAGAGTTAGATCATTCAAAATTGGTACATAGAGGTTTCCAATACCTACAATTCGATTGCGGATATTTTCGAGTTTTTAAAATTATTGGGAGGGCGGGAAGGGGGGGGGGGAGTAGAGCGGTAAAAAAATAAAAATAGAGATATATCGTTCAAAACTGGTGCATAGAGGTTTTTGATACTTACAAATCGATTGCGGATATTTCAAATATGTAAAATTATTAGGATAGACAGGAGGGGGGGGGGGCGAAGTGGGAAAATAATAGAAATAAGAGTTAGAGCATTTTGGGAATTTTTTCCGAAGGCAGTGAGAACCCGGTGCGACAGTTTTCCTACTCAGATTTTGTTTCTCTTTTTTTTCATGTGATAAAAATTAATGCAATTTTGAGAATTCATTATAGTGATTCATTTAAAAATAGGGACCAGCGAAGCGGGCGTTGCCTGCTAGTCTATATATATAAAAGAGTAAACTCACTGATTCACTCACTGACTCAACACGGTTGTGGTGATCCTATGGGAGATAGAGTCGCAATTTTTGGTGAGCAGGTTAATTTTAGGACCCTGACGCTCACTAAGACGGGATTTTGCGAAATACCCCCCGTTCCCCCCGGGGGGGGGCAGAAGACAAAAATCACCTTTATAAGCATATCTCGGCTCCAAATTGCTTCACGTTGAAGAAATTGCTGGTGGGGAGACTAGACTTGAATACAAAAAAATCATTTTCTGCGATTTTGGAATTTTGGATTTTTAAGGGGGGTAGGGGGTAAAAATGAGATTTTCGGGGGCGCATAAGGCAAAAACACATGTATAAGTACAACTCGGCACCAAATTACTTCACAGGGAAGAAATTGCAGATGGGGAGACTAGGCTTGAATACGAAAAAATCATTTTCTGCGATTTTGGAATTTTTGATTTTTTAGGGGGGAAGGGGGTGAAAATGATTTTCGAAGTTGCTGAAGACAAAAACACCTTTATAAGCATAACTCGGCTCCAAATTGCTTCACGAGGAAGATATTGCAGATGGGGAGACTAGACTTGAATACAAAAAAATCATTTTCTGCGATTTTGGATTTTTGGATTTTTAAGGGGGGAGAGAGGCTGAAAATGATTTTCGAAGGTGCAGAAGGCAAAAACCACCTTTATAAGCACAACTCGGCTCCAAATTGCTTCACGGGGAAGAAATTGCAGAGGGAGAGACTAGACTTGAAAACAAAAAAATCATTTTCTGCGATTTTGGAATTTTGGATTTTTAAGGGGGGAAGGGGGTATAAATGGTTTTTGGAAGCGCATAAGGCAAAAACACAGTTATAAGTATAACTCGGCTCCAAATAACTTCACGGTGAAGAAATTGCAGATGAGGAGACTAGACTTGAATACGAAAAAATCATTTCCTGCGATTTTGGATTTTTAACGGGAGAAGGGGGTATAAATGATTTAGAAAAACACGGATTTTCGAGTAAAAGTAATAGCTCAAAGATGTTAAAAAGAAAAAAAAAAAAAGCCAGGCGTCTTCTTGAAAATATTTCCAAAAACTCTTTTTTTTTTTTTTTTTTTTTTTTTTTTTTGGGGGGGGGGGGAGGGGGGCAAAAAAATAAAAATAGTGTCAGATCGTTCAAAATTGGTACATAGAGGTTTTCGATACTTACAAATCGATTGCGGATATTTTCGAATTTGTAAAATTATTAGAAGGGGTGGGAAGGGGGGCAGTATGGGGGGCTATGGGCAAAAACAAATAGAAATACAGTTAGGCCGTTCAAAAATGGTAGAGATAGGTTTTAAAGGCCTGTAAGTCGAATGGGGATATTTTCGAAAGTGTAAAGTTATTAGAGGGGCGAGAAGGGGGGAGGGGAGAGGGGGGCAAAAAATTAAAATTAGAGTTAGATCGTTCAAAATCGGTATATAGAGGTTTTCGATACTTACAAATCGATTGCGGATATTTTCGAATTTGTAAAATTATTAGGAGGGGCGGGAAGGGGGGGGGCAAAAACAAATAGAAATACAGTTAGGCCGTTCAAAATTGGTACAGATAGGTTTTAGAGGCAAGCAAGTCTAATGGGAATGTTTTCGAAAGTGTAAAGTTATTAGGTGGGCCGGGAGGGGGGGGCGGAGGGGTAAAAAAAATAGAATAGAGTTAGAGCATTCAAAATTGGTATATAGAGGTTTTCGATACTTACAAATCGATTGCGGATATTTTCGAATTTTTAAAATTATTAGGATAGACGGGAGGGGGGGATGAGGGGAGAAAATAATAGAAATAAGAGTTAGAGCATTTTGGGAATTTTTTCCGAAGGCAGTGAGAACCCGGTGCGACATTTTTCCTAATAAGATTTTTTTTCTGTTTTTTTTTTCATGTGATAAAAATTAATACAATTTTGAAAATTCAGTAATTATAGCGATTCATTTAAAAATAGGGACCAGCGAAGCGGGCAATGCCTGCTAGTTTAAAATAAAGTTATCAATTTTTTTCATTTTTAACAAAAAAAAAAAAAAAAAAAAGTAATTTTAAGAATAAATTCAACTTTTTTTTGTGTGTGTGTGTTATACTACTTCTCTAATATGGAAAACGTCTGCATTATCATGAAAGATAATTTTTTTAAATAATAATTTTAATAAATTATTTTTTAAAAACAGAATTATTTTTTAATAACCGAATTAAATTCTATATAAATGTAGATGCATTAATGAGACGGGAGGTACAGGGGGGCCGTAGCCCCCCTCATACAGAACTAATTATCATATAAAACTCTTCCGAAGCCTAATTTGAATTGTTTGACACAGGTTTACATAACAGTACTCGTTATCTTACCTCTTAATCCGCAACCTGTATTTACAGTTATATTATATTAAAAACTCTTTAAACACACGTAAAATTAAATTTAATTTAAAAGATGTTAAAAAAATTTATCCGAAGCTTTTCGCTTTAATAGTAAAGCACCATCATTATTTTTATTATTCGTTTCCAATGAGCAGTTTTTTATTTCTTTTTTCTTTTCACAGTCAACAGTTAAGTCTTTTAATAACGTGAATATCAGCAAAGTCAATTCGAAATCCGGTAAAGGTTGGATCAAGGAGCTAAGAAAAATAAGAGAAGCTGAAACTATTGAAATATCACACGAGGCTATTGTAGGAGAAAAACCATCATGAACTAGCAGAAATAAATTATTATCTATTTTATAATATTGTGCCAAATTATTGGCAAAATTGCAGCATCTTTGTATTTATAGTATTAAATTTCAGAGTAAGAAAAAGTCGTGTGAGTGAAACATCAGATTAATTTAAATGTTAAATTGTGGGTTAATTGTTGTCAAACAGAAAAATAATTATAAGATAAAAAACTTTTTATAAACCATGTTTTTAAATTTTCTGTTGAATCATAGCTATAGAACTTACATTAGCACTTTATCAATGCGTATTGTTACGAAATTGTAAATAATTGTATTTACTTTTGTATGAATTCTTTCAAAGAGACTGAGTAAGTTGAGAAAATGTCAATTTTCTGCATTTCCAGCTGTTTTTCGCATTAAAATAGCTTAATTTTCCCTTTAAAACGCATTAAAAAGCTCTAATAAGTAGGTAATGGATTTGGCACCAAATTTGGCAACTTTTTGCCCTTGGCGACTTTTTTGGCGAGAAAATCCTTATTATCGATATTCCAAAGATGGACATTCTAATGTGATTGGTTAAAGAGTTACGGGAAATTTGAATTTAAAAAAATATGCTGGTTTTAAAAGTAAAAAATTAATCCTTTTAGAATGTATTTGCGTCATGAACTACATTAACACTTTATCAATGTGTAGAAAATCTTTAAAGTGATAATGACATCAATTTTTGCCGGATGCATAATTTAACTTTTGTGCAATTTTTTAACGCTCACGTTTAATTAAATGTATTTATTTTTATGTCGAAAGAAAATGAACTCGTTTTTTTTTTTTTTTTTTTTTTTTTTTGACAACAATTTAATTATAGCTAATATTTTAATGACTATTTTACCATGTTTTTCCCTCAGGGCAGCGTGCTTTCGCCAATACTTTTTACGATATATATGTGGGATTTCTTTGAAGTAATTGACTCTGGTGTACACGCTATCGTCTATGCAGATGACATTCTCATTTATTGTGCTGATCCGTGTCTTGACGTAGTTATGATTAAGTTACAGGAGGCTTTGGCCAGAGTTCAAACCTGGTGCAGTTATTGGCCCGGACAAATGTGCTGCCATAAACTTTTCACGTAAAGCTCAGTCTCCGGAAAGAAATCTTTCTCCATGGTAGCAGTATTGAGTGGCTCAATCATGTGAAAATTCTTGGGGTGAATTTGTCTTCTAATTTCACGTTCCGGGCCCATTTTGATTACTTGCAAAAGAAATGTGTAAAGCGTCTGAATTTATTAAAGGCCATCGCCTCCCCCCTGTGGGGCATTCGGACCTCTCAGCTCTTAAAATTTGTTAACGCCATTATCCGTGGTCTTATTGAGTATGCTGCCCCTATCTATAGTGGTGCCTGTAAATCTTCATTGAAAAAGCTTGATGTCATTTACAATGCGGCTATTAGGTTCGCGACTGGTTTGCCTAGGTGGACCCGTCTTTTTAAACTTTACAGGAAGTCGGGTCAGGTTCCCTTATTTCTTCGTCGGTCCTACTTGACAAATACTTTCTATGCTCGCTGCACCACTTCCTATGGTCATGACTCTTCACTGGAGTATGTTGACGCAAGTTTGGAGTGGGATACTGACTATAGTACCTTCAATCCTGGTATGCTCCTTCGTTCTTGCTGGCCAGCCGGGATAGTCACGGTTTACATTGAGCAGGGATGGAACACGGGCGCAGTATTCATACCACTAGCAATGTAAGAAAATTTTCTACTTCTTAAATCAACGATATTAAAAGTAGTAAAATTTCTTAAACAAATTCCGGTATGAATTCTGCGCCCGTGTTCCATCCCTGATTGAGATTTTTCTGGATGAATTTCCGTTTCAGTCGAAAGCTCCTTCCCCGCCAGTAATTCTTGCCTCCTTTCATCACTATATGACTTGCAACTTTTCTGGGTATCAAGTTATTGCCACTGACGCTTCTAAAGATCAGTGTAAAACTTCCATCGCTGCAGTCGACGTTACAAACAAGTCTTCCAGGGCTCATTTGATTCACCATCTCAATTCCATCTTTACTGCTGAAGTCCTCGCAATTTACCTTGGTGCTAGTCTTTTTCTCAAGAGTGGTCTTTGCCTCATCCTGACTGACAGTAAATCGGCCCTTACGAGTACTGCGTTGAAACACGTTAATCATACGTCTCCTGCGGCTGTGTTACAGTTGTATAACACTATTAAGTCTGTTAGGGCTTACGTGGATAAATTGGTTCTTGTCTGGGTGCCTAGCCATGTTGGCATCCCCCCTAATGAACAGGCTGATCAGCTTGCTAGGACTGGGCCGTTTGCTACTTGCACCTATGGTGGTATCACTCCAAGCGACCTCAAACAGCTCTTTAAGCGCATCATGCACGATCAGTTTAATAGCTGGTGGGAAGATTGCCCGTACGCCCAATCATCTCCTCACTTAGGCACAACAATTTATAAATTCACTAGGAACAGGAAAGAAGATGTGGTTACTGCCCGTTTGCGAACTCTAAGTGCTGTTACTGAATGTCTGATTTTTCGCTTCCATCTCAACAACTCTCCCATCTGTTCCATCTGCCATGCTGGGACTGCAACTGAACGTCATTATGTATTTGACTGTCGGGCATTCGCAGCAGAAAATCTGCTACTTTCTCAAAAGATGAATGTCTCTCTTTCCAATATTTCTGGTGTACTTTCTGGACCATCTTGGAGGAGAATGATCATTTATTTCGTTTGTTTATGGGGGTATTCTGGTCTAATAATTTAAAAAAATCGATTATTATTATTATTTTTTTTTTTTTTTTTTTTTTTTGCATATTTTGAAAGTTTAGACTTTCAAAAATATGATCCTAAAAGGATTTTTCAAAATTCGAATTATTTTCGGAGATACAGCCGATTTTGTGACGTGGCGTCCGAGCCGGCCGAGCCCCCCCCCCCCCCCCCCCCCCCTCCTGAATGAAAAAGTTTTGGATGTAATAAAGCCTATTTATACCAGCTTATCATCCGATGATTTATTACATCGATGTTTGGGGTCCGAAACACAAAATAATAATGAATCACTGAATTCTTTGATATGGACTTTTGCTCCGAAGCATATTCACGCTGGAACTCATACAATTCAAATTGCAAATTATCTAGCTGTCGCTATTTTTAATGAAGGTTTTTTACCGATCTTGAAAATAATGGAACTTATGGGCATCACCGTTGGTACTGAAGCTCATGCATTTGCTGTAAAGCGAAACGAAGCTAGAATTGACCGCTCTGAAATACGAGCTTCTGCTGCTTCAAAAGAAGGTAGAGCAGCTCGATTAGCTGAAAGAACTTCTCAAGAGCTGAATTATGAGAAGGAGGAAGGCCCAATGTATGGATCTGGGATCGCCGATTGATGCAAAGTGAGTATAACATATTATTTTCAGAGTTATTCTATTATAGTCCAAGCGGCGGCTGCAAAAAATTGACTTGAGAAGGTACGAAGCTGATTTTTTTCCTATAGATAGAATTCATTGTTACAATGAAAATCTGATAGGGTTGCCTGGTCAAAGCCGTCAAGTTTAAGAGAAACAACCTCACTTCCGGTCACAATTTAAACGATTTTCGAACCCCAAAAGGTATGAAGATGAAACCGGTGCTAAAATGTAGAGATTAATATGCTCTTTAAAATGGCATAGGGTTGCCTGGTCAAAGCCGTCAAAAAACAGAGGTTGCCACGAAAATAGGGGACGTATTTTACGATTTATTTATCCAAGTAAAAAGTGATTTACCCAAGTGTAAAGATGAAACCGGTGCTAAAATGTAGAGATTAATATGCTCTTTAAAATTGCATAAGGTTGCCTGGTCAAAACCGTCAAGACCCGGAGGTTGCCTCGAAAATAGGGGTCAAAATTAAACGCTTTCCGAACCCCACAAGTGTAAAGAAGAAACCGGTGCTAAAATGTTGAGAATAATATACTTTTTAAAATGGCATAGGGTTGCCTGGTCAAAGCCGTCAAGAAACAGCGGTTGCCACGAAAAAGGGGGGCGTATATTACGATTTATTTACCCAAGTAAAAAATGATTTACCAAAGTGTAAAGATGAAACCGATGTTAAAATGTAGAGAATAATATGGTCTTTAAAATGGCATAGGGTTGCCTGGTCAAAACCGCCAAGAAAAGAGGTTGCCACGAAAAGTGTGTGCGTGTGGGCGGGGGGCGAATTTTCGCGGTTTTCTTACCCTAACACATTTAAAAATGAAACCGTTTATAAAATATAGAGAATAATATTCTCTTTTGAGTATCATAGGGTTGCCAGGTGAAAATCTCGAAAAATAGTGGTTGCCTCGAAAGAAAAAAAAATCTGATGTGGGCACCACATGACTTCCTTATACACTTTTAGAAATATACATAATGTTAAAAAACATTGACATTGGACCCGAAACAGTTGGCTAAAAATACTTTTAAAAAATGAATTATCACCGTGTTCTGAGTTTTCTGAAAGTTAGCTAAAAACCGATTGCAAGATTTGTATTGGTAACGCTGACGAAGGCAGCAGGGACCCGAAAAAATTGGCTAAAAGTATTAAAAAAAGGAATTTTACCATGTTCTGAACTATTCTGAAAGTTTCAAATGTCTACCTAGTCGGGAAGTTAGTTAAATAATTTTTTTGTTGGACCATATAAACGCTGCCGAAGGCAGCAGGGACCTGAAACAGTTGGCTAAAAGTATTAAAAAGATGCATATTCACCGTGTTCTGAACTATTCTGCATGTTTCAAATGTCTAGCTAGTCGGGAAGTTAGTTAAATAAATTTTCTGTTGAACCATGTAAACGCTGCCGAAGGCAGCAGTGACCCGAAACAATTGGCCAAAAATATTTTAAAAATGCATTGTCACCGTATTTTGAGCTTTTCCGGAAGTTTTAAATGTCTAGCTAGTCGGAAAGTTAGTTACAAATCGATTCCAAGATTTGAACTGGTAACGCTGCCGAAGGCAGCAGGGATCTTATACAGTTGGCTAAAAGTATTTAAAAATGCATTTTCACCGTGTTCTGATCTAATCTGAAAGTTTCAAATGTCTAGCTAGTCGGGAAGTTAGTTAAATAAATTTTCTGTTGAATCGCATAAACGCTGCTGAAGGCAGCAGGTATCGGAAACAGTTGGCTAAAAATATTTAAAAAATGCATTGTCAACGTGTTCTGAGCTTTTCTGAAAGTTTCAAATGTCTAGCTAATCGGAAAGTCAGTTAAATTGCAAGATTTGTCTAAACCGTTTTTGAGTTATTACCGTTTTTTGATACATTATGGCCAAATTTTTGTCATTATGAACCTAATTTTCCTAAATATCTCCAAAACGGAAAATTATAGAAAGTCCAAAAAGGGAGGTGCACAACTAGATGTTATAACAAACCTATGTACCAATTCGCAACTTTCTACGTCCAACTGTTTTTGAGTTATGCGACATACCCACACACAGACACACACACACACACACATACAGACGTCACGAAAAATCGTGTAAAATCCCTTATATCTCTAAAACGAGAGCTCGTGTTAAGATGACACTTGCAGGTGTGCAACTAGACATCATGAAAGTCACACGTATAAATTAGCAACATTCAGCGATCATTCGTTTTCGAGCAATGTGAAATACAAAATCCATTTCGCAAATCGGGATTACTATACTTCCTTATACTTTGTATAAGGAAGTAAAAAAGCTAATTTTGAAGGGTTTTTTATACAATGTGAAGAAAAAATATAAAAAGTATTTAAAAAATAAAAAATAAATAAACTGTAATGTAACTGTTCTAAAATTTCCCATAAAAACAACGAATTAATAGTAAAAATTAGAAATGTAGCATGCGGATACGGATAAGAAAATACGACCGCAAAAGTTAACAGAAATGAAGATAATAATGCCCAAGAAACTCATAATAAAAAATTCTGTTAGTATACAAAATAAATAATTAAATAAAATGAAAAAAAAAAAAAAACCTCTTATTTCAGATTTGCAGCAAGATTTACAAATTTCAATTTCATAAATTAATTCATTGTTATTAAGAAACGCGAAAAATTTATCAATTTTTTTAAAAATATTTTTCGCTTTATTTGTACCCATAATTAATTTGCAGAAGGTATTATTGATTATTTTAATTAGATATAAAAAGAAAATTAATTGAGTAAATTTTCTAAAATTGACAAATTCTCAATATAACAAAATCGGCACAACCCAATATTTTCGTATAAAATTCTACAAAGCAGTCGCATACAAAGCAGTCGCTTCAGGGAATTATCTTCTCAATACTTTGACACAATTTGAATATTTTAAGTATTGAAAAATGGGGAAAAAACGAGCTCGTGAGCTGAAATTAGTTTTATACAGATTAGAAAAAGAATGGTCACGCATAATAATTTAATTTTCTTTATGCTTTAAAATCTCTTATATTAAACAAATAAAATAAACGAATATTGAAATTCGCTTTCTTTTCTAAGCTGACCGCTATACCTTGACAGGTTTGAAGCACAATCGTAAGGAAATTGAAAAGTGTTGTATGTTCTACATTTAGCTAGCAATTTCATCTTTTAAATATTAATCATTTCGTGTTTAACCTTTTTAAGATAGTCTTCATGTGTGTTTCAGTTAAACACCTTTAATATTTGTTAGCTTTTTGGAGACTGACCGCTATTTCTTTACGAATTTTACCAGGCAAACATATGCCATTTTAAAATAACTCCTACGCTGTACATTCTGGAACCAGCTACACCTTTCAAATATTCATATAATTTCATCCTTATTCATTTTCTTTCTTAATGCTATTCGTATTTTTTTACACTTCGTTAAGAAATCTTCAAAACTCGCCTATTTTTTTGTGGTTGACTGCTTTACTTGACAGATTTGACCTATTTTCGAGGCAACCTCCGAGTCTTGACGGTTTTGACCAGGCAACCTTATGCCATTTTAAAGAGCCTATTAATCTCTACATTTTAGCACCGGTTTCATCTTTACAGTTGGGTAACTCACTTTTTACTTGGGTAAATAAATCGTAAAATACTTCCCCTATTTAAGTGGCAACCTCTGTTTCTTGACGGCTTTGACCATTCAACCCTATGCCATTTTAAAGAGCATATTAATACCTACATTTTAGCACCGATTTCATTTTTACACTGGTGGGGTTCGAAAATCGTTTAAATTTGACCCCTATTATCTAGGCAACCTCTGAAACTTGATGGTTTTGACCAGGCAACCCTATGCCATTTTAAAGAGCATATTAATCTCTACATTTTAGCACCGGTTTCATCTTTACACTTGGGTAAATCACTTTTTACTTGGGTAAATAAATCGCAAAATACGTCCCCTATTTTCGTGGCAACCTCTGTTTCTTGACGGCTTTGACCAGGCAACCCTATGCCATTTTAAAGAGCATATTAATCTCTACATTTTAGCATCGGTTTCATCTTCATACCTTTTGGGGTTCGAAAATCGTTTAAATTTGACCCCTATTATCGAGGCAACCTCTGAAACTTGACGGTTTTGACCAGGCAACCCTATGCCATTTTAAAGAGCATATTAATCTCTACATTTTAGCACCGGTTTCATCTTCATACCTTTTGGGGTTCGAAAATCGTTTAAATTGTGACCGGAAGTGAGGTTGTTTCTCTTAAACTTGACGGCTTTGACCAGGCAACCCTATCAGATTTTCATTGTAACAATGAATTCTATCTATAGGAAAAAAAATCAGCTTCGTACCTTCTCAAGTCAATTTTTTGCAGCCGCCGCTTGGACTATTAGAATTGTTTCCTAAACTTTAAACGCGTTTTTCTCGAAACTACTTTTTTTGAGTTGGTTGACATGATATTTCAAGTTCTACTGAACCGATTGCTTTGAAATTTGGTATATATCTTGTTTATACAACTCTCTATCGCGTCTGCCTTGGATTTTAAAAAATTTTGATTTTCAATATTTTTAAAAAATTCGAAAAGGTCGAAAAAAGTCGGGTAAAAAATCGGGCTTTTTTTTGTGATTTTTTTTTTTTTTTTTTTTTTTTTTTTACATTCTTAAAATGTCAATAAAAAACATATAAAAAAATGGATAATAAAAATGTTTTTCATTTTTTTTTTATCTTACTTTAAAAAATGCCTAAAATTCAGGCTTCTAGACCAGAATACCCCCTTATTCGACTTTTTCTTGGCACTGGTCGTTTTTAGCATTTATGGTCTATTTATCCTTCTTGGTGTAGTCATAATGTGTGTTGACTTGTATTGCTGTCTTTTTAATACATGATCTCTTCTTTTCGTTCGTGGTGTTCTTATATTTATTTTTAACTAATGTTCTTGGCTAATCTGTAATGAGCGTCTTGTTTTTTTTTTTTTTTTCTCAACTTTTCATGGTTTGGGACTGGTTTCTTACATGGATTCTTCGCTTCCTATTCCCCTCTTCTTGGATCATTTGAGGTCATGCCAGCCTTTCGGCTGTAGCGCTTATCCCAACACCCTTTGTATTGTATTGTACCATGTTTTTATTAACTTCTATTCTTGTTTGTTTGTTTGTTTGTCCGGTACAAATCCTGTAATTGAATTTTAACTAACTTCCTTACTAGCTAGACATTTGAAACTTTCACAGTAGTTCAGAACCCGGTAACAACACAATAACACAATACTTCGAAGTCCGATTTTCGAATTTTTGATTAGTTTTCTTATAATTAATTAAAATATGAAAATAATTTATGGAAATATTTTCCTAACTTGGTAAAGCATGGTGAGCTCATTAAACAAAATTTTAAAAGCAATTATTTATTTTTCAAATCAAAAGTATTGAAAAAATTATGAGCTTACCTTTTCTGTTCTGAAGAGTCTGGCGTCTCATTGATGCTATCATCTAAGTATTTTTATTTTATATATTAATTATTATTGTCTTCCTGTAAAAGTGATTTTGTTAGTACGATGCAAAAACACAAGTCGGCAAAATGGTTGTAGTTAAACTTGTATATTTAATGAAAAAGAAAAGAAAAAGAAAAAGAAAAGGAAGCAAGATATCAGTGTTGTGCACGAACGCGTTCATGAGTTTAGCTCAAAATTTTTTAGTTTTGAGTTGAACTTCGCTCGTTTTTTAAATTTTGAACTTGAATTGAGCGTAGCTCGTTTTTTACACGAACTTGAGCGTGAAAAAGCAATTCAAACTCAAACTCATATTAAATATTTCTGTCTGAAATATGAAAAGGAAAGTAGAAGAAGAAAAGGATAGAAAAGAGAAGAATTGCGCAAAATGGATCCCGGAAAAAAAGGGCACTTGGAAAAAAAGGTACTGGTAAAAAGGGCACCAGGAAAAAGGGCACCCGGAAAAAAGGGCACTTTTGCAATTTGCAAATCGCAAAAACAATAAACATCAAATAATGAATTGAAAGAATGATTTTTCATAATACATTTTTAGAAATTTCAATCAATCAAATTGGTACCACTTTCACTTAGTATATACCAGGGAGAAAGGGGGGGGGAATCTAGGAGCAGATTGAAAGAGAATAATTGTTTTTATATCACTTTCCTCTTGATTTTAATGAAACTTTGTACAATAGTCACTTGCTGTTTATGAAAAAAAAAAAAAAAAAAAAAAACAGTGTCACACATACTTCGGGGGCTGAAGGCGGGGAAAAGAGGAAAACTTTTGTATGTCAGCGACCTGGAATCGAACCCAACACTTCCTGCCTAGCAGCTTTGAAGGCATTTGTACATGTATTAATTTGCAATTTGAGTGTAATATTATAGTGATATTTAATTACATTTAAAATTTTATGGAAATTATGTTATCAAAGAATGGCAAAATCTCCATAGTTGTATATTTTACGAAATATTCATAAATTGTCTGTATTTTATGGGATGCCTTTTTTTTTTTTTCTTTAAAAATATTTACGATTTTGAAAATATTTTATACAGATTCAGTAAATGTTTAGTTATGAGAAACGATAACCATACAATATAAATAACTTTTTGAAATATTTAAGGCAGTGTTTAGTGGAATAATCATCATTTTAGTAAAATTCTAATTTTAGTTTTAGGAGCTTTTTAAGATGAAAATGGTAATAAAAATTTCCCGCTTTCATATATTTCAACAGTTATTTCTTAAAACAAATAAAGAAATAAGTAATAATTATTTGTTTATTAAAACAAATAAATAAATAAATAAAATTTGAAACCATATAAATATTATGATGCGCTTTTAAAACAGCATTCCCCCCCCCCCCCCCGTTCTTTTGCTTTGTATGCCCTAACTAAAATTTGAAGGAATCTAGAATCTAATCTTCCTTCTTCTTGGTCAAGAGGTTTCCAACATCATGGGGCTTTCTTGGAACTTGGAACGAAACGGACCCAATGTATTGAGAATTGTGACCTTGTGACTATATACACCATTTGTCTGCATAATAAGATCGTGGAGGTGGAGGAGGCTTGTTGTGTGGCCAATTCTGGTACACAAAAGCAATTGCCTAAAGCACTTTCCTTTTTTCATTGATAAGAAGAATATGGTTAAAATGAGCATGGGAATAAATATCACACTACACAGAAGTCATTTGCAACGAGGTAGGCTCTTGAATAAGATAAAAATAAGTTACTTCTTTGCTTAAATGAATATTTTTAATATTAAGATCTTCATTTAATGATTTAATAGAAATAAAGATATAAGACAGTAGAAATACAGTGATTTATCAATATATATATAGATACTGAAAAACTTTTCAAACATTGCATTAGATGAAACTAAGCATCACATATCACATGAAGTACTAGAAAAATTATGAATAAATCCATGAGGCAATTAATCAATTTTATTGAAATGCTAAAAGTTTTATAATGTTATATAATAATACTAATAATAATTGAAATTAATTTTTATTTTCCCCTATTTTCGGCTTTTATAATCAAATACATTTTTTTTTTTTTCTTTTATGATACTTGCGATTTATATTGACCGCAGTGTACTATGCATTTAGAATCGCATAAATGCGTTAATACATAACATTGAATCATATGTTATTTTTTTTACCTGAGAAAATGCAGTGCAGCAATGTAAAAATGTGACTTATCATTCCTGTTAAATTATTTTTACTTCTCTACAAAGAAATTACAAAAAAAAAAAAAAAAAAACTGCCTTTGTAGTTTTTCTTTTTTAAAGTGAAGACACATTTAGAGAAATATCTAAAGCAGCCTACTTTGTGTAGGATAGAAAATAGTGCAGAATTTTTTACCGCTTCAAATGTTTCAAATTATGAGCAAGAACAAGAAATATGACTAATATATAAAAATTGTGTTTTGGTTTAGTTTCGGTAATTCCAATATGCATAAAATTCATACATTTTGATATTGTGAAAAACAAATTTCAGTGATAGGTATTAATAAAGTAAATTGCATTTTCTTTTTATTATTTAACTGTATGTGTGTGTATTTGTATATCTCTAAAAAGACGTGCATTCTTAGTATTAAGCCATACTGACTGATTGATTTTTATTACAGCAATTTGTTGCCTTTCACGACGTTGGCGCGTTGGCGCCGAGGAGTGATCTAGTTGGGCCGTGGGACAAACAAACAAACAAGAATAGAAGTTAATAAAAACATGGTAAAATAATAACATCCTAATAGCATTAAAATAGCTATTAAAGTATTAGCTATAATTTAATTGTTACCAAAAAAAATTACGAGTTCATTTTCCTTCGACATAAAATAAATACATTTAATTAAAAGTGAACGTTAAAAATTTATAAAAATTTAATTTATGCATCTCACAAAAATTGACGTCATTATCATTTTAAAAAAATTATGCGCATTGATAAGAGTTCTATGATTTACCAGAAAATTTAAAACGTGGTACATATAAGGTTTTTTTTTTATCTTATAATTATTTACCATGTTTTTATTACTAGCGTTTCTTTGTTGCGGCAAACGTCTATGGCGAGAGTTTGGCGAGAATTCACGCTTGGCGCACAGATAACTAATTATCTGTGGCTTGATGTAGTTGGGTTTATATTTCTTATTGCTTGACTGTTTGAGGAGAAATCATAGAATATTAAAAGGAGCAACTAAATAGAAATCTTTGCTTTTATTGCTTAAAAGTCAGTATTCTGTTCGCATTAAAAAAATAAGTCGATCATTTGGATCATCTTTTTGCCTGGGTAAGAAAGGTTCATTACTTTTAAGATATAGACGGCGGTGGGCCTCCAAACTCTAATAACCTTTTATTGAGGGTTATTTAGAAACGTTTATGTGCATTTAAGTATAAAGGGTATTAGAGGTAAGTTTTTTACTTACCTCTATCCCGATTTGCGAAATGGATTTTGTATTTCACATTGCTCGAAAACGAATGATTGCTGAATGTTGCCAATTTATACGTGTGACTGTCATGATGTCTAGTTGCATACCTGCAAGTGTCGTCTTAACACGAGCTCTCGTTTTAGAGATATAAGGGTTTTTACACGATTTTTCGTGACGTCTGTATGTGTGTCTGTGTGTGTGTATGTCGCATAATTTAAAAACGGTTGGACGTAGAAAGTTGCGAATTGGTACATAGGTTTTTTATAACATCTAGTTGTGCACCTCCCTTTTTGGACTTTCTATGATTTTCCGTTTGGGAGATATTTAGGAAAATTTGGTTCATAATGACAAAAATACATAGGTTTTGGCCATAATGTATCAAAAAACGGTAATAACTCAGAAACGGTTTAGACAAATCTTGCAATTTAACTGACTTCCCGACTAGCTAGACATTTGAAACTTTCAGAAAAGCTCAGAACACGTTGACAATGCATTTTTTAAATATTTTTAGCCAACTGTTTCCGATACCTGTTGTCTTCAGCAGCATTTATGCGATTCAACAGAAAATTTATTTAACTAACTTCCCGACTAGCTAGACATTTGAAACTTTCAGACAAGATCAGAACACGGTGAAAATGCATTTTTTAATACTTTTAGCCAACTGCGTAGGGTTCCTGCTGCCTTCGGCAACGTTACCAGTACAAATATTGCAATCGATTTTTAACTAACTTCCCGACTAGCTAGACATTTAAAACTTCCCCAAGGCACAACTATGACATGAGTCCCCCCCAGGCCCAACTTTGACATGAGTCCCCCCAAGGCCCAACTTTGACATGAGTCCCCCCAAAGCACAATTTTGACATGAGTCCCCCCCAAGGCACAACTTTGACATGAGTCCCCCCCAAGGCACAACTTTGACATGAGTCCCCCCCAAGGCATAACTTTGACATGAGTCCCCCCAAGGCACAACTTTGACATGAGTCCCCCCCAAGGTACAACTTTGGCATGAGTCCCCCCAAGGTACAACTTTGACATGAGTCCCCCCCCCCCCCAAGGCACAACTTTGACATGAGTCCCCTCAAGGCACAATTTTATTTTTACTTTATTTTTATTTTTACGTATGCATGCATTTTTTTTAAATATTTTTAGCCAACTGTTTCGGGTCCAGTGACAATGTTTTTTAACATTATGTATATTTCTAAAAGTGTATAAGGAAGTCATGTGGTGCCCACATCAGATTTTTTTTATATGTAGAGAAGTGCATATTACTGATTGCTGCAATATGTGATTTCATGCGTTTTCGATATTCATGCATTTTGAGGTAGGGTTTGTGATTTTTTTTTCATGTAAGCAAAGCGCACAGACGTGCGTATTACTGATTGCCTTAATACGTAATTTCATGTGTTTTTGAGAATCATGCATTTTGAGATAGGGGTATTCTGGGATTTTTTTTTTTTCATGTACGCGAAGCGCACAGACGTGCGTGTTACTGATTGCTGGAATATGTAATTTCATGCGTTTTTGAGAATCATGCATTTTGATATAGGGGTGTTCTGTGATTTTTTTTTTGTTGTTGTTGTTTTCATGTACGCGAAGCGCACTGACGTGTACAATATGTAATTTCATGCGTTTTTGAGAATCATGCATTTTGAGATAGGGGTGTTCTGTGATTTTTTTCATGTACGCGAAGCGCACAGACGTACGTATTACAAATTGCTGAAATATATAATTTCACGCGATTTTGAAATTCATGCATTTTGAGATATGTATTTTTTTTTTCATGAACACTAATATAACGCTTCGTCTGACTGGTTACCTCATCAGATATGCAAAGAACTCTGGATGATAGTTTAGAGGCCCACCAACGTCTAGTAAAAAGAGTCTGCATGTGATGCCAGTCTTCTGTTTGCAATCATTGTCTGAAGAAGAAAGTTTTTTTTTTTTTTTTTTTATGCAAAGGCATAATTTTGTTACATATCCTTGATATTAAGTAAAATTTATGTTCCTTTCCAAACGATCGACTTATTTTTTAATGTGAAAAGAATACTGACTTTAAATCAATAAAAGCAGATTTCGATTTCTCTGTTCGTATTATTATTCTATGATTTCTCATCAAACAGCCAAACAGTAACAAACATATACTTAACAAACCTAAGAGAAAGAGCTCGGTGAATAAGCGAATAGCGTCAAACCACAGATAATTAGTTATCTGTGCGCCAAGCGTGAATTCTCGCCAAACTCACTTAGCTCCATAGACGTCTGCCGCAACAAAGAGACGCTAGTGTAAATTAATAATGACGCCATTTTGAAAAACGCGTTTTGCTTTTGTTTACGCTTAGAATCCATGGCAATCATTGGCGAAAATAACATTTTTGCCAATTTTATGTCTTATGAAATGGTCATAAGACATAAAATTGATCTAACGAACTAAAAACTAAAAATTTTCCAATAAAAGTGTCATGTATGCAAGGTAGACCGAGAGACGATACGATTCGTTTTACATACGCGCAAAGAACATTTATTAGCATTAAGATACACAGGCACAAACGAGCATAACAACAACTACACCGAACATGTACAATACGAAACTATGGAATTCAAAAAGGTAAACAAAGCACGCGCGCGTCACACAGCTTGGAAGGTTCTCTAATCTGGCTGTTGCCAGATACATAACAGTTCCTCCCCGACAAAATATAGAGTCACAGGTCGAGTCTCTTTGGAGGTCTCCTGATTCGGTTTGAGCGTCGGAGTGGCACATCAGTTTTCGGCTTTCCGGAAGCGTCTGGTACAGGCTTAGGTGGTATATCATCACTTGGAGTGGCAGGTACAGGTACATCTTTAGGTTCAGGGACAACTTCAGGTACAGGTGCAGGCTCAGCAACATCATCGGATACTGGCTCATCTGGAAAATTCAATTCTTTATCGTAAATTGGACTTTCAGTAGCAGCTTGGGATAATTCAATCGACTTCCCACATTTCCTTATTTGATCTACGTGTCTCTTCCAAATTTCATTTCCAACTTGTATGCTATAACTCAAGGTTCCATCTCGGTTTATAATTGTTCCAATTTTCCATTTGTTAGGTCCAGAATAATTTCTTACGGCTACTTTCTCCCCTTCCTGAAACTCACGCAAGATAGATTCTGTGTCAAGTCTCGAACTCTGTTTCTGAACAACTTTGTCTCTCAAATTTGGTTTAAAAAGATCAAGCCTAATGCGAATACATCTCTTCAAAAACAAGGCACTCGGAGTTTCTCCCGTGAGAGAATGTGGAGTTATTCTATACTGTAATAAAAATCTTTGTAATTTCACATTTAGATCTCCAGAATCACCTCTACTCGATTTCAACGAAGCTTTGAATAACTGCACTATTTTTTCTGCCTGTCCGTTCGTAGCAGGATGGTACGGTGCTGAAGTTATATGTTTAATATTATTCAGTTTCAAAAAATGTCGAAATTCGTAACTAGTAAAACTTGCGCCGTTATCACTAACCAAGGTTAAAGGAATTCCATAATGAGCAAAAAGAATACGAAGATGATGAATTGTAAAACTAGCTGTAATATTTTTGATCGGAATGACTTCTATCCACTTCGAATGTACATCAGAGACTACAAAAAACCTTTTCCCCATAAAAGGACCAGTGTAGTCAACGTGTATCCTTTGCCAAGGTCCATTTGGCCATTCCCACGGATGTCGATTTATCCTTGCTGGTTCGTTCCTCGTTGCGATACAAGCTGAACAGTTCTGAACAAAATTGGCTATACTGGCATCAATACCTTGCCAATAGCAGTAGCTTCTAGCTATGGCCTTCATTTTGACAATTCCAGGATGTCCAACATGAAGTTCCTCCAAAACTTGATTCTGGTACTTTTCAGGAATGCATACTCTATGACCATACATTATGCAACCATTTAGAAATGAAAATTCAGATTCTCTACCTTTACAAGGCACAGGTAATTCAGTTCCAGATTTTAAACTTTCATACAGTTCGAACAATTTCCTATCAGTTTTAGTAGCTCTGGCTATGTCAGTTGCTGTAACAGGCATTAATTCAATTTGCGAAATATTTGTCACGTCTGCTTCAGTCAAGTACTCACAGTCCTTGTCAATTGCTAGTGGTAACCGTGAAAGTGCATCGGCATTGCCATGATTCTTAGTGTTTCGATACTTGATTGTATAACTGAATGCTTGGAGAAAAAGTGCATAATGAACCATTCGTGTTGCTGATAGACCTGGTAAACTACGATTAGGTGCGAAAATTGATACTAGGGGTTTATGATCGGTTACGAGATCAAAATGTCGACCAAATAAATATTGATAAAATCTCTTTACTCCCCATACGATACTCAATGCTTCCTCGTCTATCTGCGAATAATTACGTTCCGTTTTAGTCAATGACCTTGATGCAAACATTACTGGTTTTTCTGAACCATCTGGCATAATGTGACTTAAAACTGCTCCTATTCCAACTGGTGATGCATCAGTTTGTAATACAAGAGGTAACTTAGGATCGTAATGGCATAAAATTCGGTCTGAAGCAATTTCTTGTTTCAATGCCTTGAAAGCTTTTTCACATTCTGCAGTCCACAAAAATTTAGTACCTTTCTGCAGTAAATTATTGAGAGGAGCGACACGAGTAGATAAGTTGGGAATAAATTTTCCGTAGTAATTGACTAAACCCAAAAAACTCTTCAAATCAGATACAGTTTTTGGAACTGGTACCTTCGTAATTGCATCGATTTTTTCTTGTGTTTTGTGGAGGCCGAATTTATCTATTGTATGACCACAATAATTCACATATTTCTTAAAAAATTCACTTTTCCGCTTATTTACTCTGAGACCATATTCTTCTAGTCTCTGTAGTACTAATTCTAACCTTTCAAAATGCTCTTGATCATTTCTCCCCGTTACGGTAATATCGTCTAAAAATACGTGTACCCCCGCGATGCCTGATAAAACTTGTTCGATGGCTCTCTGCCACACTGCCGGAGCTAAGGCTATACCATAATTCATTCTCTTGTAACGGAACAAACCCTTGTGAGTATTGATCGTCAATAGATGTCGGTCCTGCTCATCAACTAACATTTGAAGGTATGACTCAGATAAGTCGATTTTAGTAAAGAACTCCCCTCCTGACAGTTCAGCAAAAATGTCCTCGATACGGGATAAAGGATACTGCTCAATTTTTAGTCCCGGGTTGATAGTCACCTTATAATCACCACAGATTCGTAGGTTCCCATTCTGTTTGATAACAGGAACAATTGGTGTAGCCCAATCACTATACGTCACCGGCTCAATGATGTCTTCTGCAACTAATCTATTAAGTTCAGTTTCTATTCTTTCTTTTAAAGCAAATGGTACTGGTCGAGGTTTAAAAAATACCGGTTTGTAATTAGGTTTCATTTGAAGACGGCAACAAAACTTTTCCAGTTTCCCGATACCCGGAGAAAAAATTTTCTCATACTTTTGAAGCAAGATATTTAATTTATTGGTTCGAGAATTACAATTTCCAACCCGAACTGCTTTAATTGAGCTCCAGTCTTATTGGAAATTTCTCAACCATTCACGACCAAAAACTGCGTTTACTTTTGCATGCACCAAATAAATAGTTTCTGTATTAATTTGATCTTTGTATTGAATTTGCACCACTGCTTGGCCAGCTGATGTTATCATAGAATTATCGAAATTCCTAAGCAATAATTTGGTAGGCTTAATGGCTACATCCGGACAAAGTTTCTTAAATTCATTCACATTCATAGAACTAATAGCAACAAAAATTTCTAATAAAATCTTATCCCTTGCATGTCGTGGTGATTTAACGCTATTAACTGGTACAGTTTCAGAACAAGATTCTACTTGTTTAACTGTTTCGTTACGTTTTGAGCGGCAGACTTTTGCCAAATGCCCGTTCTTTAAGCAATTCCTACACTGAGTGTTCTTGTGCTTACATTCGTGAGCTAAATGTTGAGTACTATCACATCTGTAACATTTCCGAGATTTATCAAACTTCTTTGTAGGTTCAGATTTCTTAAATTTAGAAAAATCTTTTTTGATAGTTTTATCTGGCGAACTATGTAATCTTTTTATCGATACCATTTGATTCTGAATTTCACACACATCTCTCTGAGCAGATTCCATTGCGAATGCAATGCTCTTAGCTTTTTCGTATGTTAACTTATCCTCTGCTAACAGCTTCTTCTGTATATTTTCGTTTTTGAGACCCATCACCAATTTATCACGAAGCATCGTACTTAAATTGTTCCCAAAGTTACAGTGTATCGACAGTTTTTGTAATTCGGCACAATAATTTGCAATGGACTCACCTTCAAATTGCTTCCTCTTGTAGAAACGAAACCGTTCTGTCATCTCGAGTGGTTTAGGATTCAAATGTTCCGAAAGTAATTTTACGATATCTTGATAAGTCAATTCAGAAGGAATGTTCGGAGTGGCCAGATTCTTTAACAATTTATACGTTGTTGCTCCCATAAGGCTTAAAATAGCAGGGACTTTCATTTTATCTTCGATCCCATTAACAACGAAGTAAGATTCTAGACGTTCCACATAACTGGACCAGTCTTCCACAGACGCATCATAAGATTCAAAATTAATGTTCGAAGATCCCATCCTCGTCGCCAACTCTTTTGTCATGTATGCAAGGTAGACCGAGAGACGATACGATTCGTTTTACATACACGCAAAGAACATTTATTAGCATTAAGATACACAGGCACAAACGAGCATAACAACAACTACACCGAACATGTACAATACGAAACTATGGAATTCAAAAAGGTAAACAAAGCACGCGCGCGTCACACAGCTTGGAAGGTTCTCTAATCTGGCTGTTGCCAGATACATAACAAAAAGAAACTTTATACACGTATAAAGACATATAAAATAGAGTTTACAAAAATGGTTTCGAGAAAGGTTTCTATGGGTTTCAAACGTAAACAAATTTTGCAGTGCAAGTTTCTTACCACGAGAAATGTGCAAAAGCAAACACATAGCACACGTGGTTTTTTTTTGTTTGTTTGTTTGTTTTTTTAATAAATGTTAGCAACATTAGCAAATTTGTTATTGAGTGTTGTAAAAAAGATTTTAAAGTGAGAACTGAAAGAAATATATGAATAATCTCAACGTATTAAATTATTTTTTCTTGTGTGAATTTATCATTAGTAAGTAAAACATTATTTTGTAACACAATGGCAAATAATACAAAAACTGCAATACCGTTGGCCAATTTCATAAAATAAGATAAAGATAAAACTCTAGAATACGTTTGCGGTAGTTTTTGTTAATATTTTTCTCTCGTCAGAACTCTGAGTGAAATCGACAATTGTTTGTCGCCAGGCTTGTGATAGCGATAAATTTATTTAATCCTCTAGTTCAGCGTACTCCAATGAGCACAGCTTTAGTATGAGATCTCCATGGCGATTTTAAATATTTCTTGACATTTTGGCGAAAAATTGAAGTGTCTGTATATCGTAATTGGGTAAGTAAAGACTTTGGCGAGAAACGTCAGAGTTACTTCGGCGTCAAATTTTGAATTTCTCCAAGGGAGTCTCGTACTAAAGCTGTGCCGCGAAAGAAGCCTCACATATCACTAGTCTCAGGATGTTATAATATAATACTGTTGCAAAATTGTAAATAATTGTATTTATTTTTGTATAAATTTTTTCAAAGAGGCTTAGTAAGTTGATAAAAAGTCCAATTTCTGCATTTCCAACTCTTTTTTCGCGTTAAAATAGCTTAATTTTCCCTTTAAAATGCATTAAAAAGCTCCAATAAGGCAGGCTATGGATTTGAAGTCAAATTTGACGACTTTTTTGGCGACTTTTGGTAAGAAAATTCTTATTATGAATATACCAAATATGGAAGCTGTAATCGCACTGACTGACCACTTTCTGGAATTTTCTACATTTTTCTACTAGCGTATTTAAGGAGCTGTTTACGCCAAACGAATCAGTCTGAGATTAGCTTCCGCCAATGTTGCATTGCTATTGAAAGAGCTGTAAGCCTCTTTAGAAATACAATTGCATTGCTGTATGTGTTAATGCTGTACAGTGTGTACTGGGGATTTGCTGTTGGCAGCTGTTATTTAAGCTGTGTTTATGGTGGAATTGAAGTTGATACTTGATTTATAGACCTGTATTCTTCTAGAATTTTCTGTAAATAAACTACTGAACTTTTGTAAGTTTCGCCTTCCATTCTCAGATAATTCACGAACCCCCAAGCATGCAACATTTATTGATAGATTCTTTTGAAAGATACCTATATTGAAAATTTACGTTTCCGTGGTACCCTTCACTTCTAGGCCTCTAGGAGACGAAGTGATGATTCTACATAATCAAAAAAAATTTCTATTTCTATAAAAATGACTATTGGTTGACTATCACTATAATAAATGTCTATTTTTAGTATCACATTAAAAAGTTAAAAATAAGTCTCATTATGTACAGTCGGTAACAATAGTGTCCGAACACTAGCAAAAATTCTTATGTAAAAAAAGTACACTTCATACGGTTTTGTTGAATAAATCCTTATCGAATCATGTTCTTACACTGACTAAGAACAGGATTCGTCAAAGATTTATTTAACAAAACCGTATGAAGTGTACTTTTTTTACATAGGAATTTTTGCTTTATTGTTCGGAGACTTTTGTTACCGACTGTACATTTATACGAAATCTTGTCCTATACCGCTATATTAAATTTACGAAAAAAATGGGATTACAGCACCACCTGTTGAGCGACTGATCACAAAGTTTGGTTAAATTTCGTTAATTAGTCGTGAGATACAATGTCCACAGAATTTATGATACACACAGACAGATATATTCTAAAAATGTCAAATCGTGTTGAGGACATCTCAAAACATACAACTTCATTGAAAACTGAAGGCCGAAAATGTTCTTGAATTCAATACTTTTTTCTGATGTATATAGAAGAAAGTAAAAACAGCAATGAAATAATAGTTTTTAATTGCTCTGAGGCAAAAACCACATAAATAGCAACAATCGGTTTTTAATTGCCCTGAGTCCAGAAATCTAACCAAAACCTACGTAAAAAATAGCAATAAAATCGTTTTTTAACTATCCTCTGGGCATAAGCTGCATAAAAATTATTAATGAAACCCATAGTTAATAATCATGGGATTTGAGCAAGATATGTTCAATATGCTTTCCATCGTTTTTTGCTACAAGTTGAAACCGATAAATTGCTTGTTTCACAACAGATCGTAGTATATCAGGGATCACGACGTGAATGCATTGCGAAATAAGTACTTCAAGTCAGCCAAGTTTGCAATCGGACTACTGAACGCATCATTTTTTCAGATAACTGCACAACCAGGAGTCACGAGGATCTTGAAGGCCAGACTGTTGGAAAATGGCGGTTAATAATTCTACAATTTCCGAAATTCCTCTTTTGCAGTTGTTTCACTCTCTTTGCTATGCTTGGAGGAGCACAAACTTGCATAAAATTGGTGGTGCCCACATATGCACACCGTTGAAGTGTTCAAATGACGTGGTTGCCCAAGACTCTCCTAGCGTTTATCATTGAAGGTACAGATAACAGGATCCACGTGACTCATCCCTTGAAAAAAAAATGGTCCTACAGTCGGTAACAAAAGTGTCCGAACACTAGCAAAAATTTCTATGTAAAAAAAAGTACACTTAATACTGTTTTGTTAAATAAATCCTTGTCGAATCGTGTTCTTACACTGACTAAGAACAGGATTCGACAAGGATTTTTTTAACAAAAACGTATGAAATGCACTTTTTTTTTAGGAATTTTAGCTAGTGTTCGGACACTTTTGTTACCAACTGTATGATAAACGATGCCATCAACCCTCACCGCCGCACCACACCTTTGCGGAATGTAAGGGAATATTTTATGCGCGAACGGATTTTCCGTTGACCATATTCCTCAGTTCTAAGTATTGATATGTCCTTTTGAGAAGGAAATGGGATTCGTCTGCCCACAAAATGTTCCATGTCCATTTTCGACTCTTTCCAAAAATTCAGATCAGCAGGAAGCAACTCTTGAACATGGGTAAATTTCTATGGGTGGAAGATTTGTAAAGCAGGATTTTTTTTTTTTTTTTTTTTTTTTTTTTTTCGTATAATTTTATGCATTGTGCTCATAGGCATATTTAAAGTTCAGGAAATGTCTTGTGCATTGCCCGTTTGCACGGGAAATTTGCACACATTGTACGTCTGCACGCTCATCTCTTCTTGGAATGTTGTGGTCAAATCTTCAACTGACGTCGAAGCAATTGATTTCCTCCACCTGCTATATTTCAGTTCAAAAGAACCAGTCTCTTCAAATTTCGTAATCATTTACTTTATACTCTTTAAAAGCTCGAACAACAGCCAATTTTTTTATATCCTTTTCTGTCCGGAACTCCTTCAGAGCTACTGGTCCAGTGTCCCCGTTCTTGTAAATGAGCTTCATAGAGAATCATGGCGAGTTTCTTAGACGAAATATAAGGAAAAAACTCACACAACCCGTGTTTTTATTATAAATACGCTTAAAGCACCATCTATTACTAAACATTGGAACATTTTTATTTCTTGTGCCATACCATTTCTCTCTCCTTCCAATATATTCGTTTCAAGTTTCAGGTCATTTTAAGTAGTGATTTTTTTTTTAACAACTTTTTGAAAAGCAAATTTTAATTGTAATCATTCTGTATATGTACATTTTTAAGTCTTGAATGTTTTATTTAGTTTTTGTTGTTTTCTATTAGCTTTTACATTATCGTTATTACATATACATATTATATATATACAGAAACACACGCATTCATTACACAGATTTTAATTTTATTATAGTTTATATATTATAATTTCATACTTTTTGAGTCTTAGTAGTACGTTCTGTAAATCAAACTTTCGTAAGCACCAAAAAACCGTCAGTCCAGTCTGTTCCTTGCAAAATAAATAAAACTTCTCAGTTTATTTAAACATATATGTTTTTAATATGAATGTTAAATCATAGTCTCCTAAACTAGATGCCTTCCGCGTGGCTCGGAAACTTGGCGGTAGACATCGCCACCTGGTACAGATTGCGCGACTTTTTTATTCAATAGCCACCAAAAATTTTTAAAAGTGGGATTTGATATACATAAAAGGCGAATAGAATTGAAAAAACGTCGATTATATATATCATATATCACTTCATAAAATTATTGGGGACAGTTGAATAAAGAATGAACCAGATGGCACTGTCTACCGCTTGAACTGTTGCCAAGTTACCGAGCCACGCGGAAGGCATCTAATTTAGGAGGCTATCGTTAAATGTTAGAAATTTATTGACTAATTATTTTGAACTTATAGAATGCTGTCTAAGTAGAAGCTGCATGGAAAAATCACAAGTCGTTGCGACACCAAGAGGCCTTAAAGTAATTCCAGTTGTGCTGAACATTGCGACAGTGGGTTCTGATATCCGGTTACCGTGCCATTATTGGTAAATACAACTAAATAATTCAAGATACGATTTATAAGATTACCTTGTTAGTTTGAAATGTTTTAAAACTTATAACCGTTTTAATTAGATGAAAAAGAATTCAACAAGGAAAATATAATATACATACAATGTGTGTGTGTACGATTAAGAACGCACGAGAAAACTGAATACTTCTATAGTGATACGCGTAATACAATTTATGATGTATTTCTATCAATTACATCAAATAAAAAACAAAGTATTCGATTGCTTTTTTGAGTAGCTCTGTTTATTACTTTTATATTGTAAATACGCTATATAACACACTAATTTTTTTATTATCATTAAAATAATCGCATAGCATAACAGAAATTACATCTTCAAGTATTTCGAGTGATAGCTGTTAAAAAAAAAAAAAGAAAGAAAGAAAGAAAAAAAAAAAAAGAACCGGAGGACTAATGTTGAAAAATAATAAACAAAACACTTCGTATGCACGTTGCCGTTTTATTTGCTGTACTCGTGCATGCTTAGTCTTCCTGCCGAGGAATCGTGGCATTATTTCGACCCAAGATTTTTTCAATTTATGGTGTTTACATACAAAGTTTTTTGTTTATTATTTCGAGTGATAGCCTGAAACAAAGGCGGAGTCAAGGGAGGACTATAGGGGCTCGAATCCTCCCCCAGACATTACGAAATTAAATAAATTTTCATTTTTGACCATTGAAACAAATACAGTCTCAGTATCCCGCAAGCCACTTAAATCCCTTTGCAGATAATGTCTCTAGTTATGCCCATATCCTGAAATGTATCTGAATTTTTTTTGCGTGACCCTGCATACAAAATATTATTTAAGTATTTATTTTTTGGGTACTTTTGCGACGTTTTTTTCAACCTCATTCGATAATTATTTGTTTCGGGAGGGGGTGGGGGAGGGAGGCAGTTCATATTTTGTTGCATAAATAAGTGTGACGCAAAAGCTCATAAAATTACTTTTGCAAAAACTCGGATGAATTTATTCTGAGGGAAGAAATAATGTGCAGTGCATCTAAAGAAGTTTTCATTACAATAGTTGTTACAATTGTATTGCACTTTTAGACAAGTTTTTTAAGTAATTAATTACTATAGTTGTCACTATTTATTTATTATTCTACTAGCAGGCTACGCCCGCTTCGCTGGTCACTATATTTAAATGAATTTTCGAAAGAATTGAATTAATATTTATTTTTTTACACCACATTATAGAAAAAAAACTAAAAAAAAAGAAAAGAAAAGAAACTGAAATTGCTCCAAACCTCGCTTCGGGTACCCGCTGTCTACGGCAGCTCTTTTCCCGCCCACACAGCATCAGGACAGGTCTAGGTTTCCCATGCCTACAGAAAGATATTTTCCGGGCACTTCAATCTGGATATTTATCGACGACAGGGGGGATCTGCTACGATTTAAGAACTACGATTTTAAAGATGACTGTATCTCAGCATCTATTAAATATTTTAGTTTTGAACCATGTATTTTATAGCTCATGCTATTTACACTATATTACGATTTGATTCCGACCAATGTAATAATAATAATAATAATAATAATAATAAAAAGTAGATTAAAAAATAAATATAGTATATAAACAAATAAATTTTAATCAATTTAATCCTTTTTACTACGTATATACTACCATTTTTCCCGATAAGTACTGTAAATAAAAAAAATTAAAAAATAAAAGTTTTTTCTTTTAAAGGAATTAATTAAAAAATGAAAAATAAGAAGTTGTTATACTATAAAATATTAAACATAGCTGTTATAAATACGTTTTCAAATTTAAAACTAATTATACTTAATTTTTTCTGCTGCATTACGATATTATTTTCAATAAATATAACAACAACAAAAAAATAGCCTTCAAATGAATGTATTAAATAAAAATAAGTTGCGTAATATCCGTTGCTAAGATACGCACACGATTGAAGCAAAAGAATAAATCTATGAAAAATGAAGCATTAAAGCCAATATTTAAAATCGAAAAAACATTAATTTAAAAAATTCAAAATCGAAATTAGAAAAAAAAAAACTCGATGAGGTGCACACCTGCAAGGTCCCAGGTACCTATATGCCAAATTTGGAAGCTCTGCGATCAGTAGTGTGAGCACCAGAGCGCAGATACACACACAGACACACACACACACACAGACACTTCTCTTTATTTATATAGATAATAGGAAAAGAAGACGTCTGCGTATCTGGTGTATCTGCACCTCTGTGAGCTCAGTGGCAATGCAGCGCAGAGTTTCAAAATATACCTTTCAGATACGTCGGACAGAAGGGTTCCACCGTGATTTTTTTTTTTTTTTTTTTTTTTTAATATAAATTAGCTTTTGAGATAATTAAAACGTTAATTTTGAGGGGGCAATGACGTCACCACCTGCAAAATCCTATCTCACCAGACACTGTGTCTCTTTCATTCAATATATACAGTTGATCACATGGTTTATGGAGCAGAGTTTAAAAAAGTTATTTTTTTTCTTTAATTTGTTTTTTTATTTTAATTAATTAATTAATTTATTGCAAATTTTTAACCCATTTTAACAACAATTAGAAATCGAGTATTGGTAGAATTTATCAAATCATAGTTTTTTTTTTTTTTTTTTTTTTTTTTTAGTTGAAAATTAAAATTAATATTTAAAAATTAATATTTAATAAAAATCTTTTAATTAAAATTTAAAAATCGCGAATGTTCTGCTAATTTTGAAACAAAAAGGAAAATTGGAATCCCATAAATAGGGGATATCGTCCACAACCCAAATAATCTTTTGATTTGGTTAAAAATTTAAAAAAAAAAAATTTCGGTAAAGAATTTCGCTTGCCCGAGGAGCAAAATTTTAAGGCGCGCCAAGTATTGTTCCCTAAAAAACTAAACATGATCATTGTGATAACTTTCTATTTTGTTACTATTTTATCAGACCCTTCTTGATGAAAAATGAAAATATTTTTGGACGTATCCTAGCTTTAAAAATTTCACCCGCTGATTACAGTCGAACCTCATTAACGTGAATCTCAAAAGGGTATAAAAAATTTGTTCATTCTATCAGTAACTCAGAAACTAATCTTCCTTTTGACAAGATTATGGAATCAGTTCCAGTTAAAGTAATTCTCGTTAAGTGTGTTCATGTTAACGAGGTTCGATTGTATTATAATGTGACCGCTAACTCAAACTAACTCTCATCTCACTCATCGCACCTTACACCCACAAATTGGTCGAACACTGTAGTCGAAATTTTTACCGGACGCTAAATATTGCGCGTCTATACATTCATAGTATTGCAGTGACTATAAAGCAGCCCTTTTCATTTTGTGTCCCTAAAATATTAATATAGTGATCACTGTAACGAAAGACTCTCCCTATAGGGATTCTATGCTCTTTGCATCTGTAATTCAGAGATCAATATAGAAGGCCACCATTTTGTACTCATTTTTAGACTTTTTGTTCCCATTTGTCGTCATTTTTGTCTGTATTCCCATTTTTTACCTAAAATTTTAATACTAGGCTATTGACTTATTATTAGTTTTCAGTATTTAAATTACACCTCATTGCAATATAAAGAATGAACCGTCTCATTCATGAAAGTGGTTTTAATCTTACAACACAACATATACGATGCTCCTGATTGCCCTTTTACTGTGTGAACGCTCTTCTCTTCTCTTTTTTTTTTTTTTTTTCAGCTTTGTTTTATGGTGTGATATGATATAATACTATCGTTTTGTATTTGAAATAGCAAGTGCCAAGTAAAAATGCAAATTTTCAGATACTTGGGCTAAAAAGAATAAATTTATCAGAAGCGCTACTTATTGCAGTGACTAATTAAATGTTATTTGCATATTATGCAATTCCATATTTTCAATTGCCGGTCTATTAAAGTCTCAAACCGAAAGTCATTTGCGGACAAAAAACTCATCCAAAAATGAGACTGAAATTTCAGCTGCTGAGGTAATCTGTTATTTTATGGAATTCAACAGTATTACATGTTAAGATTGATGGCTTGTCTCTCGAATATACTAACAGCAGTATACAATGTAATTTTTTCAATGATCGGGCTATAAGTCAAAGGCGCGATTATTCTGAAACAATGACCGTTCACATTATAACTAAGCAGTATTTCTACAATGTAATAATCATTTAATTAATAGAGCAGTTTTCGAGTTTTAGATTGATATCTTTAGAAATCGACCTATTGCAATCACTTCGTTTATCTATCTATCTATCTGTCTATCTCTCTATGTATATAATGAAAATTTTGTCATCACGATAACTTCCAAAATAATAATCCAAATCGGACCAAATTTAGACTACGAACTTATAAACATCTTGTATGAGTTCGTTAAACAAGTTGCTCTGCTATTTTGTTTTCAAGTGGCGGCCACTTGAAAATTTCAAATCAACTTTACAAAATGCGTATTTAAGGTCAAATTTGCTTGAATTTTGATGTATACATAAATCATATAAGGGTCTCAACTAAATTTATTAATGAACTTTATCATCCATTTTTAACAAAGTAGCGGAAATCTTAAACTAAGCGGGGCCACTTGAAATCAGACTACCACTTGAAAATTTATAATCTAACAATAACTTTTAAAATAATACTCCAAATCGAACGAAATTTGAACAGTGAACTTATCATACAGATATTTTGAACGAGTTTACTGGGCAACTTGTTCTGACATTTTGTTTCCAAGTTGTGGTTATTTGAAATCAGGCTGCCACTTGATAATGCGCCATCACGATAACTTTTGAAATAGTAAACTGATACAAACCAAAGTTGGATAGTAAACTTACGGTTCAAATATCTTGGATAAGTTCGCTAGGCAACTTGCTCTGCCATTTCCAAGTGGCGGTCTTTTGAAAATTTGTCATTATGATAATTTTTGTAATACTGAATCAATTCGAATCAAATTTGAGTAGCGGATTTATCATTTAAATATTCCAGATAAGTTCCTGGGCATCTCGCTTCGCTCTTTTGTTTCCAAGTGGTGGTCACTTAAAGACAAAGTGTCTCTTGAAAAAAATTTTTGTCACGATAATTTTTGAAGTACTGAATTAGTTTGAACCAAAGTTGGACATGGAATTCTTCATTCAGATAAGTTCGCTGGACATCTCACTCCGCTCTTTCATTTCCAAGTGGTGGCCACATGAAATCATGGTGTCTGTTGAAAATTTCATATCGCGATAACAATTGAAATATTGAATTAATTCGAACCAAAATTGGACAGTGAAATTATCATACAAATATCTTGAGGATCTCGCTAGTCAAGTTGCGGCCATTTAAATCAGATTGCTACTTGAAAATTGGTCATAACAATGAATTTTGAAATGCTGCACTGATTAGAACCAAAGTTGGACAGTGGACTTATGTTTCAAAAATCTTAGAGGAGTTTGCTGGGCAACTTGCTCAGCCATGTTATTTTCAAGTGGTGGCACTTGAAAACTTGTTATCACGATATCTTTTGAAATACTTAATCATTTTGAACCAAAGTTGAACAATTATCTATGATTTTGGTGGGCAAGTTTCTGCGCAACTTTGTTTCTAAGTTGCAGCCACTTGAACGCTGCCACTTGAGAATTTGTTATCACAATAACTTTTGAAATACTGAATTTATTCGAACCAAGGTTGGACAGTAGACTTACAAATATCTTGGATTATTTTAATGAGCAACTTCCTCCACCATTTTGATCCAAGTGGCGCCCACTTAATTTGTCAACACGATAACTTTTGAAATTTTGAACTAATTCGAACTAAATTTGTAGATTAGATTAATTTCTCAATTGCATTTGATATATTTGTTTGTCAGCTTGACTCTTGTTTCCAAGTGCCAGCCACTTGAAAATTTCAAATTCCCATAAAAAGATATTTATAAACCGATTTGCATAAAACTCCACATGTACATAGCCCACATCAATATTTCTACCAAGTCCATTAATGATTTGTAGCCGCCGTTTTGTTTCAAAAGGGCGGCTACTTGATTAGATAAAAGAAATCAACATACCCTTACGAATGAGCCTTAATGACAAAAGATGGTGTTCAAAACATATAGCTGCACACGTTTTTTTTTTTTTTTTTTTTTTTTTTTCCCTGAATATACAGTAAATAAAAAAAGGGTGCTTGAAAAATATTATGAGATGGATCAGAAAAAACTAAAATATTACTTTCTATGATTTTTGATAGTTTATATTATAATATGCTTTATTTTTCGTATCTTTACTTTTTTAACACGCTTTTATTTAGCTTAACCTGTATGTATTTGTATGAATGTTTGTATGAATGTATGTTTGTAACCGCTCTGGGAGCAAACAAAAAATTTATATCGTAAAAAAATACTTTCCCTACGTGAACGATGTGGCGTTGAGGTAAGGCTTCGCGCTACGAACCTAAAAGTCCAGCGTTCGATCCCAGTCAGGGGAGTTTTTTTTTTTTAAATTGTTTTTGTTTAATTCTAAGTTATTCTAATTAAAGATTTAAATGTATGTAAATATTATGTTGTGTCACTCACACGATTTTCTCTTACCCTGCATTTTAATACTAAGATAGATATTTTGTGCTTTTAGTTCACATTTCTATAAAAGCGTGTTCTTAAATTTTTAGTTCCCCATCATACTATAGGTATGGGGAACTTAGGTAATCGTGAAAATTTTCGACCTCGGTTTTTTGACATTTTTATACGTTTTCAGGTGTGAGGAATCCGAAAATGACAAAATTTGTATGGTGTCTGTCTGTAGGGTGTCTGTTAGTGTGTCAGTCCGTTAGTGTGTCAGTCCGTTAGTGTGTCAGTCCGTTAGTGTGTTAGTCCGTTAGTTTGTTAGTCTGTTAACACGATATCTCACGAACAAATGATCGCAGAGAGGTCAGATCAGTTTTAAAATATTACTTTCGATACTAGCAAGAACCCTATTCATTTGCAACATTCGAATTAAAAAACTTCGTAAGTTATGAGAAATTTACGATTTTCTTAACTTGGGAGAATAGGACAAAATTTCACTTAAACGTGCATTAAATGGAAACTTTTGACTGTAAAAATGTCGGACCAGTTTTAAAATAACAGTTTTGATGCCGGAATGAACATCAGTAACTATAAATATGCTACTTTGAAAATTTTGCAAGTTATTGGAAATTTACGAATTTCTTAACATGGCAGTATAGGGAAAAATTTCACATTAACGTCAATTTTGAGAGATATTTTCATCGTAAAGATGTCAGACTACCTTTGAAATATTATTTAGAGCACTGGCATGAATATTAATGACTATGAATTTTCCATTATAAAAATTTCGTAAGTTATTGGAAAATTACGAATTTCTTAACATGGCTGAATAGAGCAAAATTTCACATAAACGTCAATCTTGAGGAATATTTTCATCGTAAAGATGTCAAACCACTTTTTAAATATTATTTTGGATACTGGCATGAATATCAAAGACTATGATTTTTCCAATTAAAAAAAATTCGTAAGTTATTTGGAATTTACGATTTACTTAAAATGGCAGAATAAGGCCAAATTTAGCATAAACTTCCATTTTAAGGATCATAAATACATTAGACAACTTCAAAATTACATTTATGATATTTGTTTGAACATGATTGAATACAAATATACTAATAGGAAAATTTCGTAAATTATTCGTAATTTACGATTTTATCAACATAGCGAAATTGTAAAATTTTCATATAAATATGAATTCTGAAGATTATTGCATTGGAAATAGTAGCATGAAAACTAAACAATAGAATTGACCCTGATAAAATAAATTAATAGATTAGAATAAGATAAATATATCGAAGTGAACGGTGGATAGCCTATTAGGCGGGGATTTCATTCTGTCACTGTATCAAGCTTTGGTCAAATTCATTTGTTTTAACATGATTACAATATGTCTCCCACTAGAAATTTATGAGAACATAAATATGATGGGGAACTGAGCAGAGTCCACCTATGCCAACTAGTTTAAAACTATAATATTATTATCCCTGTCCTTGTTGAAGTGAATAATACACAGGTATAACTACATAAAATGGCCTTGTAATGTGAAAATTTTGTTTGGGAACAACATAACGCATTTGGTAAACAAGAAACTTAAAAACAAAAGAAGAAGAAGAAGAAGAAGTCATGAGAGATGGATGCAATTTATTATGAGCTACCAGCTTTTCTAAAAGTACAAACATTGTTAGGTGTAACAAAAGATGTGTCATTGCTTTTGCTCGATATATTCAGCATTTATATGTTTCAAATATTTTGCCTTAAAAGCTATGATTATGACATTAGACGACTTAACTCTTTATTTAAAGAAGTTTATCCAGAATTGAGTATTTCTACGTGGATACTTACAAATTTGTTGTCCTGAATAATTAAATGGTAGCTTTGGAATGGTTTATTTAAGGTTATTTTGTCACTGAAAAAATTCGTTTGAGAATTATCATTAACAATGCTTGTTGTGCTTTTCAAAATTAAATTTAATAAATACATATCACCGCTAAATGATGAAAGGAGAAAGACTAAGTGACTTATCAACCTTGGCAATTAAAAGAGATTTGTATAAAAATTTTGACAGTGTAATTTGTGTTATGATTGAGCTATATATAATCGAAGTGATTAAAAATAACTTCCTTTTTTATAAAAGGTTTTTTTTTTTTTTTTTTTTGTCCTTTTTATTTGTATATGACAAAGATAGAATTTTATTATAATTTTGAAACAGAAAAACAAAAAAAGAAAGACTACAAAGGAATAACTTTATTTTATAAATAAAACGGAAATTTATAAATAACTTTTGAATTGTTTATAAATATGGTTAGTTGTTTGGGTTGAACACTATACTAAAGCTACGCATGTTTAGGGAAGTCAACTAACTGTAGCTAAGAAGTTCTGCTACCCAATCTAGGAAGACGGGAAGGTTGTTCTAGTCAGCTTAGCAGTTCTGAGTCTTGTGTTTTTTCTCTGAAACTCGTGTAAATGCGGGTTAGAACCTCTTAGAAAGGTTCTCCGTGAGGGTACTCCATGCAAGCCTAGAACTCTCACGTAATCAGGCGGCCTTTACACCCACATTACCATCGCCGGAAGGAGAGGGGCGCATAATTTTGAATTGCCTTGGGCGCTCTAAACCTACGGTACGCCACTGCATTTCACACAGATCTGCATTATGTGTAAAATCATGTCTATGTACTGAAAATGTCTCGTACTACTCATCGACAGTCAAAGATTATCCATTCAAGACATACTGAGATAGGATGAAAATGAGTCATTGTGATGTATATGAGAAGTTTCTAGAATCTAGTGTTCTATCGGATATTTTAGGTATAGTATTTTGCAGATTGTGATAATTTCTTCGTTAAATTTATATTTCTTTAGTTGTGTCGACCCTTGTCGACTCCCGGTCCAGGCATTATTTTCACTCAGTCGGAAAAATAAAATTTTAATAAATATGATTTTCTTCCACAGTTGATTGTGTGATTTTAATAAAAAAATTAATCATAATCATCTACGATTAGCAACAATACTGTTGTTGAAAGTTTCTAATTTAATCTATCGAATTTTCCTATCCTGGTACAATATTTGCACCATTTTTTAATTTAAAAACACCCGGCACATTCTATAAAATTTTTACTAATCTGATAACGCTTTCAGCGAATATCATACATGAAATTTGCTGAATGATCCTCGTTTGAATCCCTCCAGTCTATATGAAACCCAAGGGAGGTAAAAGCTTAGGTGCTATATTTGTGAATATATGATCTATTTTTGCTCAATATCCTTCTAACAAATTCTTATTAAATTAATTTTTCTCTTCATAGTGACGAGACAACTGGCATTAACGGTCGCATCTGGCATCGACGAGATTTGAACGGTGAAGAATCAGAAATCGAATTAGATATGCACGATGACGATGCTAAAAATCGTATATTTGTCGATAAAGATCATAACCTCATTATTCGAAAAGTTACAGAGAAAGACGGCGCTTATTACTTTTGTTACGACGTTGGATACAATACAAGTCAAAGCTCAATGAAAATGGACATCCTTCTGGATGGTAATATGAATAGAAAGTTTTAATTTCCTTTAAACATAGTGTTAATGTAATTTTAATTAAAGAGATTTGTTAATGCCGCCTTATCAAAGTTGGATACCTCACCTGGACTCAATACAGGAAAAGAAAATTAAAATGTAGTATACAAGCTGAGTGGATAATTCAAAATCACCTGGGGTGTAAAGCCTAAGGTTCGGAAAGGAATCTATACTTGGCCACCGCCGAAAAAATAATATTATATACCTCTAGGTTTGGTAAATTAAAGATTTCATAGTTGCTTTGGGTCAGGTGCTCAGGTCGGATTGTTTCGGTAGGTCTCTGGTATCCTGAGTACAGTAGACGCTGTCTCGAATTCTTCGGTAAAATCTCTGTATGTAATTGCTGATGTTACGGTTTAACTTCGTCGGTTGTGAGAAACTCTATGTGGGCGGCATGTGACAGTTGGGGGACTCATTCCATTGTTTGTAATTCTAAGGCATTTGATAGACATAAAGATGTAATTTTTTTTTCATTAATGAATTATTCCCTTTTTCGTTTCAGTGGGATATCGTACAACTTTGGAACCCAATCTTATAGGTAAGATAATTTCCACAAACACTAATTGCAAGAATTAAAAAAAATAATAATAATATTCCTTCCTTACTTTATTTAAATTGTTAATTAAAAAAGTAATAGTTAAAATGTTTTTTTAGACTTGCCGGCAGATTTGGACAAAAAAGTTCCTAAACTAATGAAGTCGTGTGAAAAAATAAGTAAGAAATTTTAAACTTGTAAATGCTCAATAAGTAATGTAACTTCCGTGCAACCTAAAGGTATTTTTGATGTTACAATTATGTGGATTATTTTGAGTAAAATTTCTCTCAAGCACATTAGAAGATACTAGGGCTATATTGTCTGATCCTTTATTTAAATATTCTGAATCCTATAAAAGTTGGTTATCTAGTGGGATTATTAAATTTACAAACTTAAATCATTCTCTATAACACCTATAACCATTTATAGATTGTAAGAACATATCATATTAATCAGCTGAACATTAAAAGTTTTGCTATATAGCGCAGTTTAATAATAAAAGGTTATAAAAATTGTTAGCTTGATTACAATAACAAACATAATAAAATTACAAATGGCTTCTTTATATGTACCTTTAGACACATACTTTGGAGATGCAGTAAGATCACTAATAGATACAGCCTATAATCATTTTCATTTTATTATTTATTTTAATGGAATCATCAAATTTTGTAAGGTTGGTGATGTTTAAAGAGACAAATCACATGAATAAATTTCTATCCAAGCTACTAGATTTCTATCCAAGCTACTAGAATTTAACCATTTTCATGCAGCATCTCCAGAATGTGAAATATCTTTTCTTTGATGAACAGATATGAAGCTATTTTCCTAGACTACTTTTAAGAGCGTAAATTATCCTCAGAGCCTGATTAAGGGGGAAGCACACATTATCTCCGCTCTCACCGAAATATTTTTACAATTATTTTTTACTTCATGTCATAGAAATTCCATGCTTTGACGAGGAAATATTTTTTATAAAAAATGAACGGTGTAAAACAATCCAATTTACTCACCGTTATTAGACACCAGAATTCTTTTAAAATAATTTTTAATGAGAATTTTCTGTTTATTATAGAAGGAAAGTAAAAAATAACGGTGTAAGTATAAATAATGTGTGCTTCCCCCTTAATCAGGCTCTGATTATCCTCAACCATAATATATATCTCGAGATCTCTATAAGCAACCGTCCTTTTTGGTGATACCGACGTTACTTTTGATAATATGATGTGTGCTTATTTCGTTAATGCATTTTTATTTTGCTAAAAGATTTTGTGTATTTTTAATTCAGTTTACATTAAAAAAGAATTATGAGAAGAGAAAGAAGCGCTGTGCATCTCAATCCACATCTCTTACAATCCTGAAAGGAAAGAGTTATGAATACGAAAATTACACCACGATGGTTTTACTCCTAATTCTTCTGCAGAAGTGTATATCAAGCATTTTGATGAACGATTTATTATTCGTGAGAATAGAATTAAATGACATGGTGGTAAATAACTTAAGTTGCAAACGAAAAAAATAACTCTTACGTTAGATGCTTATCCTACTTTAAAAGAAAATCTTCCATTTCATCTCAATGGAGATTTGCCGGCTTTCACGATGACATTAAAGCAATTAGCTTGATACAGAAGACTCGAATTTAAAATCCCCAAGAAAGGAAATTTGTCTTGCGTTTTTCAAGGGAGTAAATAATTTATCACATTTTTATTCATACGGAAACAAATAATTTGTTCTTATATCATTGGAAATACGTTACTGTAAATAAATTTTTATGAGGAAGTTTCTTGTTTTTTTCAACGTTTACCTACCAAATTGAAGAGTTTTTAACTTCACTTTGTGACTATACTTTGAATGCCTTGAAATTAATATATTTATTGAAGTTCATTAAAACATATCTATTATTGAAAATAGGGTATGTAGCATTTATCATTTTATTACAGAGCTGTGCAAAACAATTCTGATATATTGAGGTCTACAAACGGTATTACTGTAATAACCACGACAATAAAATGAAATATTTACATGCCTTACGAAATAAATATTCCCGATAGAGAATAACATAACATTTATCATTAGTTTATGAATTTCGGTGCATTATAATGTATTAGAGATAGCTTTTTCAAATACATGTTAATTGTATTTTGATTGATTCTATTTTTATAAAATTCATTAATATTTCTGAAGATCACAATAACACATTTACAGTCGGTAACAAAAGTGTCCGAACACTAGCAAAAATTCCTATGTAAAAAAAGTACACTTCATACGGTTTTATTAAATAAATCCTTGTTGAATCCTGTTCTTAGTCAGTGTAAGAACATGATTCGATAAGGATGTATTTAACAAAACTGTGTGAAGTGTACTTTTTTTACATAGGAATTTTTGCTAGGGTTCGGACACTTTTGTTACCTACTGTACAGCGGATAATGACGTGCAAATTTTTTCACTTGAGAATAGACAGAATTTACTTAAAATATGTTTTTTAATCTAAACTGACTGAGTTGATAGGTTTTAGTTCTACATTATTAAAATTACGGATTTTCCCTAGGGAGACAATTTTTTTGTGTACCTACTTTAGCTTATATGTACATTAATGCATGCTTTAAATTCAGAAATATGTGTTATACTTATTTATTTATTGTCATTTATTAAAGAGAAAATAACATCTCTGAGTGAATACAGCTGCTATGCCGAATGGGGACCGTGGAGTAAATGTGATACTTGTGGCAAAATCGGAAAAAGGAAGAGAATCGGACAATGCAGACTGCAGAAATTTGCTAAAACAGAGATACAGGTGAAAACTTTGATTAATTTATTTTATTTTATTTTATTTTATTTATTTATTTTTTATTTATTTTTTATTTATTTATTTTTTTTAATAGCTCAATTTATAAATAGTCTTTTAACACATTCCAAAATAATTAAGAAGTATTTATAATGTCAGTTTTTTTTTCTAATCGACGCAGTTTTTACTTTCTTAAATAAATTCAGATTATAGAAAAATTGCACTAGGGTGAAGAAGGATTTTGGTGAAGTTTTAACAACTTTTGGCATAGTTCGATTTTGATCTCATTTTGCTCAGTTACTATTATACTTACGCTTCTGAAACTTAATAAATTACAACTAATTCGTTTTTTCAAAATATGACCTTTATATGGGGTCAGTCCATATAAATTCAAGAGATATTTTAAAAATGTGTTGCTCGACTATTTTTGTTTCCTTTGATACTTTGTCCCCTAAGAATCATTCTTTTTAGACTTTATAAAGACTTTTTACAGTTGTAATATGAGATATTTAAATTGGTTATATTAAAATAGTACATTGTTTTAGTATATATACTACAATTACAATTTATAATTATATTAAAATATTATGTACTAGCAAACCCATGCGAAATATTCTCACTTTATTTCTTTTCTTATTTACCTTTAAAATTTGAAACTCATAGATGTTATACCAATTTCACCTCCTAATTAAAACTTTAATTTACCAGAAGCCAAATTATTATTAAAACCAAATTAATATTGTACAATTGTGAAACCAAAATCATTCAAATAAAGGTTTCCAAATAAAATTCATGGTTCACGACCCAATTTTCATACTTCCACAGCAGTACAGTTTTAATACAGGACTCCCACGACTCCTTTTAAATTATTGTCTTCATTTTGGCGATGACTTTTTATTAATTTTGATTTTTTTTTTTAATAAATAAATAAAATAAAATAAATTCCTTTTTTATGATTGTGTTTTTTAGTCAATTTATGAAACAAAAGTTCATATTCTGTATATATCTTTAAAATATTGCTAGGTTTAAAATGACGCTTGCATAGATTCTGAAGAAACAACTGTTAAAAATACATTGTTTCGTAAAATAATCTCATCAGACAAATGTCCTCATTTTTTCTTATTAGTCCATTGAGCTAAGTCCGCGTGCTTAAATATTGTCCATGTATAAATATTATTTTTTTATCTATCCCGAAATAATTAATAAATAAAAAAAATAATAAAACCATATATTTTACATATAAGAATTTTAACATTTTATGTCAAACACTGGAGCATTGGGGTGCTAATAACTGGTAAAATGAATAACTAGCAGTGTCAAACACTGGAACATAGGGTGCTAATTACTGATAAAATGAAAAACTGGCAGTGTCAATTACTGGAACAATGAGTAATGTGTCAAATAAAAATTCATAAAAAAAAAATAATTGTTATCAAATGTATATTTTTTAACATATATGTGGTTCTGAGAATGTCTTTCATACCATATGTACTAACTTAAGATTTCTAAAAATATTTTCTGATGACTAGAACATTAAAAACGTCAGAAATTCCTCTAAAAGTGTCAATTACTGGTGCACTATGACAAAAAAAAGTATTTCGAGCTTTTATTATTTGTTTAGAGGAGGATGGGGTAGGAAAAGGCAAAAATATTCATTTATTATAACAATTAATTATAGAAACCAACAGAACTGCAAAAAATATATAAAATTTGGATGTTTTAATTTTACTTTGTTTGATGGAGAGGAGAGGGCAGAGAATAAAATGGAAATTTTGTAGGAAAGAGCTTTGAGATGAATATTTACTTTTAGGGTAAAATATTGACAACCTGTGTTGGAAACAATGTAACTAAAGGACGTATGTGTACGGTACCAGAAGTTTGTTTACTGGATCCAACTCCGATAAAATTTGTATGATAAAAGATGTTAGTTATAAGCGAAGAATTCAAATTTATCTAACCCTCCTAATTTTCAGTTCATAAAATAAACTACAAGGTTTTAAAAGTTTAAACACTCTAATGCGGCTTCTAATCGTCAGAGGTCATTTCAATATTTAATGTTCGATCTCAAAATTTACGGAAAATCAATGTTTTATTCAATCATTCCTTAAATGTTAGTGTTAAAAAAATACAAAGTTCCGACAAATCTAAATAACAATCTCAGGCATCTAACAGGAACTCAGGAATCTAACAATTTTTGCATGGGCTAAACATGGGCAAATAAGTAATCATTTGCAAATGTTGGTATGTTCAGCGTTTTTTCTACCCCCCCCCCCTCCATTCCACATTTTACTGCAAAAAATTAAAAAGTGTTATAAATTAAAAAGAAAATATGTATGTACTAATTGTTGCAAACGGGCTGAATTTTATATTCTAAAATTTTGTTAATAAGGGTAGGGCCCTGTGTTGTCATCTTATATAAATATCCTTAAAATTTACTCAAAATAAAATATAAGACTTTAATATAGAAATCCCACACAAGTGTTCCCTTTTATAAAATTAAAGTCATGCTCATGGATCCCACGCCTGTGCTTTATATAAGTTTAATAAATTTTAGTGTTAAATAAATTCTCGTGTCCCACAAATTTAAATCTGGAAATTATTAAAGTAGTTTCAAAATACTGCATTGTTACTTTCTCTTACCCATAGGGTCGAGAAAATATTGTTTCAGGGTCAAATTTTCGAACGTGCGTTTTTGTTATATTTACATGTTCTGAGGTCCCCTGAATACGAAAATCATGTTTTTAGCGAATGGTCTGTGTGTCTGTTATTAGCATACCTCAAGAACAAATGGTAGCAGAAATTCCAAACTCGGTATTCTAAATGTGTATCATATAGGGATGTTACAGTAAGCTTTTCGTTGAGATGAAGCAAATGGTTCGTGTACAGGGACACTCAAAAGTATTCAAATACATTACGTCTATGGGGAAAATTGCAGATAAGTAGAGTTTAACATCTATAGACTGCACTAAAACAAATGAAACGAATATATATTTTTGTAATAGAGATAGTCAACTAGGAAAAAAAATTGTGTATGTAGGAGCCTCGCCTACCCCCTGGGGGGGGAAGTCCCCCCCATCGAGGGGAGGATAATAACCAAATTAAATTCTACATAAATGTTGGTGCATTACTGAAACGGGGGGTTGAAGGGGACGGTAGCCCCCCTCACACAGAACTATTTATCATATAAAACTCTTCCGAAGCCTAATTTGAATTGTTTAACACAGGTTTACATAACAGTACTCGTTATCTTACCTCTTAATCTGCAACCTGTATTTATAGTATTAAATTTTAGGGTAAGAGAAAGTCGTGTGAGTGACACACCAGATTATTAATGTATATCTTCGGATATGCAATCATCAATTAAAAGAAATAGAAATTAACTGAAATGGCTATATAGAATTCACAAAACAGAAATCCCTCTAGTCTCGCTGCTTTCTGTTATAAAATGAAAGCCATTTTGACTCATAAATTCATAAAAGTTCATAGTGTATGGATTGAAAGTATTTCAATTCGAACACTAGATTTGCGAATAAAAATTTTCATTTATTTCTATGGGCAGAGACGTTAAGTAAAGGAGGGGTCAAAGTTAGCGGTTTGGGCGATTTTGTGTATGACAATAATAATTTTGTTACTATAGTAAAATAAAAATCAAATTATAACGAAAACAAGTAAAATCTAATTCACTTAATCAGCATATATAGTTACGCTCATCAGTGCCTGACTTTGTCACGCTTTAAGCTTAAGAGATTTCCTTAGACTCTGCCTGTGTGTGAACATTGGAGGTAAGCAATGGTTGCGACCAAATGCAGGTACTCCGAAATACCTCGTTGACTTGACTTGACTGTGTGAACGCAAGTTGCCACCTAACTTTCATACTTTAGTTAATTTTAAAAAATCTAATTGTCAGATCGATAAGCTGTTTAATCTGACGGATTCAGAAAAATCACCCCTTTCATTTGGTACCTTATTTGTAACGAATTTTTGATTTTTTTTAATTAATTAAAATATGAAAATAACAGTTTTAAAATAGACATTTAAATTTTTAATTGTTGCTTTTTTTTTTTTTTTTTCCCAGCATATGAAATGAAATATGCTTTCACGTGAAAGAAAATATATATATATATATGAAAGGATAAAATAGGCAAGATTCTAAATTAATATTTAAATTAATATTAAATGATATCTTAATAGTATTAGCTCAGAATAAATCTTAATTTTAAGAACAACTTTGTGAGAGTTCTATTTTAGCGCCCCAGTAAAGTTAGTTTTTCAGCAAAGCACGTCGTAGCGCGGGAATCGCGATTAGAAGAAGTTTCATAATCAAAATTATGCAATAGTTGAAATTAGCGGCAATGCATTGCGAAATACGAAATCCTGGATATCCGGGTCAGCCAATAAAAGAATGTGGGCTGGATTTTAGCTGACCTAATTATCCAATAAGCATTCATAAAAATAGTTTGGGTTTCCGCCGAAATATCCATATAAAAACGGGAGCACCCGAAAATCGGGGTCTTTTTCCATGGAATCTTTTGATTAAATAGTTCACGTCAATAACAAGTTTAAGTTAACGGTCCCAGGAGGGGGATTGATTCGCGGTTCCGACGTTAATGGAACGATTTCGGCCCGATCTCGGCTACGGATCTGTACAGCGTGCTCAAAATGATGTGACTGTTAATAAAGTGTAATATGACTGTCTTCAAATAAACGACTGCATCATCTATTGTGGAGTATTTCTTTGAGTGAACTCCCTTAATATGGAGTGACTGGAATTCATCATCCTACAAAAAGGAGATGTATTACATATATATATAGAGATAGATATATATATAATATCAAATTTGCTCATGCATATGAAAAAATGACGGCTATAAAATAATAATAATAATAATTTTAAATTTTAAAGATAACGAAGAGATAAATAAAGTGCGAAAATTTCACAGGGGCTCGCTAGCAAATGAATTACTTGATGTGAGAAATAAATAAAATGAAATGATCATTTTTCAACGGGCACCTTATTCGCCTTTCAACTAACTAGTATATATATATATATATCAAATCAAAAATGAGCACAGTCATTATTAAAATTTTTAAGGAGACTAAATGGTCGTTAAAAAATAAATAAATAAATAAAAATAAAGAAACCGAAATGATTCGAGAATTTGTTGCTAGGAAACAGTTTCAAGCTTGAAATTTTACATATTGACAGGTATAATAATCATTAATTAAAGTTATTCAGAGAACACTTTATTTCCCACATCTCGACAAACATGCAATTGCATTAAAAAACTAGTATGTTGTGGCCACCACAAGACTTTCTTCTATATTTTCCTATATACATATTCAATCAGTAACAATATTTAAAAAAAAAAAAAAATACGATTTTTTTTTTTTTCTAAGTTTTTTTTTGTTAAAAGTAAAAAAAATCGATAACTTTGTTTTAAATTATCACAGATTTATAGTTCAACCATTCGTTTTAAAGGTATTGATGAGACCTTTCGAAAGATACCCATCTTGAAAATTTACTCCCCTCGAGGGGGGACTTCCCCCCCCAGGGGGGGTGGCGTGGCTCCTACACGTACAAAAAATTTTTCCCAGTTGACTATCTCTATTATAAATAATTATTGTAAATTTCATAATGATTACTAAAAAATAATTCTCTTTAAGCACATTTATACAAAATTTTTTCCTATATCACCATGTTAAAAATTTAGAAAAAGCGGGATGGCAACGCAACCTGTAAGACAATTTTTACCAAAAGTTGATAGGCACTAATTTATGTCAAGGTGCAACTACATACCAATTTGTATGAAATTCTGTGCAGTAGTTCCTGAGATACAGTTGCCACAAAATTTTGTCACACACACACAGACAGACAGACAGACAGACAGACATTTTCTAAAAATAGTCAAATCGTATTCTACAGCTCTCAAAACGTGTAAATCCATCAAAAACCCGAGATCGAAAATTTTTACGAATCCAATACTTTCTCTATATTACATATAGAAGAAAGTAAAAATTAATATATAATTAAATGGTCGCAAAATATTAGTAGGAACGAAATGTCTCGGAACAAACTTTTCATCTAACTAAAATGGAAGGACAAAACCCGGCAGGACCAAAGTAGCGGGACCAAACTGTCTTGATTCGATGATTATGTAGCAATGTGAAGCAGAATTAATTTTGAATAAGGGCTTCTTAAACTGTTTCTAAAACGATAGAGCTGATTTTTATGAATGTTTGTTGGTAAATAGTATATCTTACTTATTTTTTACCAGACTCCAGAAGGAAAAACAATAGAAGCTGATTTTCCTATAGTTGGAATTGGATGTCACTCGACACTTCTCGATACCATTCCAACAGCAAAGAAAATACTCAACCAGATACCGAACATTGTCCTACAGGAGAACTGCGAAATATCTTGCGGTACGTTTACTGTTTATGTTTAAAGAAAAAAAAAAAAAAGATTAACATCAGTTTTAAAATATAAATTACATAAAATTTCATGTTTAATCACAAGAGACAATATAGAAAGAAATAATTTTTAAATAGAACATATCTTATTTGTGTTACATAGAAAACAATATAATTTTTTATATATATAATTTAGATATATCAGTAATAATAATAAAATTGCTTGTGTGTATATGTGTTTATAATTTACATTTTTGCATAGAAAGGATTGACCTTAATCCCCCCCCCCTCAAAAAAAAAGTTCATAGATATATTTATACAAGATCTGATCATGTGTGAAGTTCAAGTTTCAATTTTATTTTTGAATTATTTTGTATTTTAAAGAATATGTGGAAAATGATAGCATGGTTAAGTGATAATTCATATTCATATCCACCGTGAAGCGAGTTTTTCGCGAACAACCCAGACGCGAACAACCCGGTAGCATTTATCACACTCAGAATTGTTTAAAATAGCGCATTAGGTTGAAGGGGCTGCAGATGCCACCGAGTAGGAATTTGCTACGATTAGAAATCTCCCGGAGATCGAAACAGCTAATCACTAAAAGCAGCTAGAATATAACAAAGAAACAGAAAACATTTCAGCCAAAATTTATAAAAAGAATATAATAAACATTGTCTTAGAAATTCGTTTACGTTAATTTTATTTCAAGTTACAAAATTAATGAAAAGAAAATATAGATAAGTCAAAAGAGTTAAAATATATACGAATGTCACCTAATATATTTTTATTTAAAAATTATATTTTATGTCAATTTTATTAAATGTATGATACTCAAAAAGTTTTAGAAAAACAGAAAAGGCCAAAGACATAGAAAAAATGCATAGGTAGAAGTTTATGTCAAGAATATGTTTTATAAAAATCTATTAGAATGGCGATAAGCAAATAAGCAAAATATGGTTGTAATAATAAGTCATAGAAAATCTTCAGCCGATGGTTTGAGTAGATACGTCAGAACTCTAAAATCTTAACTAACTAGCATGTTGGAGCCACCACAAAACTTTCTCCTATATTTTCCTGTACAAATTCATTCAGTAAAAATAATTTATAAAAATTATTTTCCATGATGAATGCAGACGATTTTCATCTCAGAGAAGCATAACACTAAATGTCAAAAAAAAAATTAATTTATGCCAACGTCTAAGGAAATGTTTTTTTGTTGATATTGTTGTTAAAAATGAAAAAAAAAAAAAAAAAAAAAAAAAAAAATCGATAAATTTGTTTTAAATTATTATAGATGCTCAACCATTTATTTTAGTGGTATTATTGACGAGATAAAAGATACCTATATTGAAAATTTACATTCCCGGGAAAAGGAAAAAAAGTCCTACATATATTGTATAAAATATTTTCCTCGTTAACTATTGCTATCATAAATGTTTTGTTTTAATTTCACATTGAAAAGTTAAAAGTAAATCTTATTATATACATTTATACGAAATTTTGTCTTATTCTACTAAATTAAAAATTAGGGAAAAGGGGATGGCAGCACCACTTGTTGAGAGATTGGTCCCCAAATGTAATCAGCACCAATATAAGTCAAGGTCTAACTAAATATGAAATTTGTTTAAATTTTGATTGATTCTGGAGACACACCGTCCACAATATTTTTGATACACGCTCACTTTCTAAAAATAATCGTGTTCACGACATCATAAAACGTGTAAAATCATCGAAAATCGGAAGTCGAAAATTTTTCCGAATCCAATATCTCTTATATGTATAGAATAAAGTAAAAAACAGAGTAAGAATGAAAATATTTTTTTCGTTTTACACTGCTTGTCAATTGCTGAGGAACAACTGGTTTTGGGAACGTAATGGTCCCAACAGCAGGCCAACCAAAGTAAAATTAAGTATAGAGTACGTGGTAGGGCAGGACGTTACCTGCATAAGAGGCAGTGTACGAAAGATATTTTTTCATTCGAAAGTTCATGCAGTTAGTTATGGCGAAAATAAAGCCATTGGCTGGCGAACATATTTCTGTGAAATTTCATGCAGCGTGGAAATATTTAAATGAGAAAAATTGGTGCAAGACGTTACATATTTAAGTGCGTGCGATCGTGGGCGAGCAGTTAAACAGCTCGAAGAGTCAAAGTGTCGCTATAGTGGCCACAGAAATAGGAGTAGCAAAAAGTATGTCATCAAGGGATTAACCCATATTTCACCATCGTCCTAAATATAGGACATCATGCATAAGTGGTATTTACATAAATTCTTTTGAATATTTTAATTCAACTTAAAGGCGATACATTATTTAAAAGTCCAATAAATACATATGTGTCTTTATCGTTTGTTTAAATTAACGCTTAATATATATATATATATTTAATGACGATTTTTGAAGATTTGTTCATTACATTTTCAACACATTATTACTTAAAAAACTTTTACGTTAAAGAATAATGGGCATATAAATTTATAGAGGTAATATTCTACATTTTTACTTTCTTCTATCTTCAATAGAAGAAAGTATTGGATTCGTAAAAATTTTCGATTTCGGGTTTTTGATGGATTTACACGTTTTGAGAGATGTAGAACACGATTTTACCATTTTTAGAAAATGTCTGTCTGTCTGTCTGTCTGTGTGTGTGCGTGACAAAATTTTGTGGCAACTGTATCTCTGGAACTATTGCACAGAATTTCATACAAATTGGTATGTAGTTGCACCTTGACATAAATTAGTGCCTATCAACTTTTGGTAAAAATCGTCTTACAGGTTGCGTTGCCATCCCGCTTTTTCTAAATTTTCAACAGGGTGATAAAGGCAAAAATTTTCAAGATGGGTATCTTTCGAAAGGTCTCGTCAGTACCTTTAAAACGAATGGTTGAACTATAAATCTGTGATAATTTAAAACAAAGTTATCGATTTTTTTTACTTTTACGAGAAAAAAACTTAGAAAAAAAATCTTTTTTTTTTTTTTTCTCTCCCCTTAATTTTATCAAACTCCCACGGTTTCCGTGTTCTGACAAACTTAAACTAATTTTTGCATTTTCCCCTAATTTTGTCAAAGTCCTACGGTTTCCGTGTCTTGACAAACTTTAACATATTTTTGCATTTTCCCCCTAATTTTGTCAAAGTTCCACGGTTTCCGTGTTTTGACAAACTTTTACAAAATTTTGGGTAAAATGTGAAAATTATTCTAAATTTGTCAAAACACGGAAACCGTGGGACTTTGACAAAATTGGGGGGGAAATGCAAAAATTCGTTTAAGTTTGTCAGAACACGGAAACCGTGGGAGTTTGATAGAATTAAGGGGAGAAGAAAAAAAAAAAGTGGGACTTTGACAAAATTTTGGGTAAAATGTGAAAATTTGTTAAAATCCCAGTTTTTTTTTTTTTTTTTTTTTTTTTTTTTTTAATTATTGTTGCTGAGTGAATTTGTATAGGAAAAGATAGAAGAAAGTCATGTGGTGGCCACAACATACTAGTTGTACTGGTAAAACAATTAAATATATATATATATATGTGTGTGTGTGTGTGTGGTCTGTTTTCCTTATATTTTCGATTGTTCTAAACCATTTGCCTATTTTTAGGACAGCCTGTACCGATTAATCTAATGAAAAGTTGGTAAGTTTTTTTGATCTTGTGTGTATACATAAAAACACATATTTAAGATTTTATAAAGAAAAAAAAAATATTTTTTCAATGCTTGGTACGATATGGGTTAAAAAGCACTGCTGGAGTAGGATTGCTACGCAGAAGCATGCTGTCGGTCATAGAAAGAAAACCAGCACTCAAGAAGATCGATATGCATTCATAGAGGCGCAAAGGTACTTCGAATTCGAATCATGAATTTGTAATCCAATTGTTTATACACAGTAAAATTTTTGAAGCATTCCGGTGTATATTTTTTCTTTCATTAAAAAATTTAGCATGTGCATAAACTTTCGCGCCGCACTGTATTATTTTGCATGATGAATATAACACTGCACCTCAGCATAGATACTTAATTTCATTTCTTCAATCCTTACAGGTGATTATTTATTTCAAAAAATGACTCTGTGCTTTAGTAATTGTCAAGAAATATTCTTATTTTCTTCTATATATATATATATATATATGTATATATATGAGTATTGTATAAGTGAAAATTTTCGACCACTGGTTTTTGATGGATTTTCTTGTTTTGAAAGCACTTGAGACAAATTTAATCATTTTTAGAAAATGTGTGTCTGTGTATCAATAATTTTGTGGACACTGTATCCTACGAACCAATGGAAGGAATTTGATCAAACTTGATATTTAGTTGGATCTTGAGTTAAATTGGTGCTTACATTTGAGGACCAATCGCTTAACAGATGCCACTGTCATTTCATTTTTTCATATATATATATATATATATATATATATATATATGACAGCATAGGACAAAATTTAATATAAATGAAACGTACATAATGAGAATTATTTTTAACTTTTTAATGTGAAATTAAACAAAAAATATTTATAATAGTAATAGTCAATCAGGAAAAAAAATTTGTGTATGTAGGGACATCCCTCCCCCTTCTCTTTGAGGGGAGGTATAGTGTAAATTTTCAGTATGGGTATCTTTCAAAAGAACTCGCCACTACCTTTGAAACGAATGGTTTAACAGCAGATCTGTAGTAATTTAAAACAAAGTTATCGATTTTTTTCATTTTGTTTTTTAATATAACAGGAAAAAAAAAAACATTTTCTCAGATGTCGGTACAAAATTGACTTTCTTTCGACATTTACTGTTATACTTCTCTGAAATGAAAATCGTCTGCATTTATCGTTGAAAATAATTTTAATGTATAATTTGTACTGCGTGAATTTGTATGGAAAATTTGAGAAGAAAGTTGTAACAACATATTACTTTATTGAAAACAAAATGAAATAATAAAATCCAGTTTTCTCTCTTTTTAAAATAATTACTTCTTTACTTCTCAGCGAGTTTTCGGATATGTAGACATCTGGAAACCATTATATACGAAATCCTGCACTCTTTTATATATTGTATCTCAACCAAATATTAACATAAATTAATGCCAATATACTTCATTTTTTAACAAAATATATATATTTTTTTTTTTTACAGAGAATTATATAGCAACAGCAACTGAAATGGCAGCCTACAAACGGAGCTCGTTTCTTAAGAAAATCAAATTGAAAGCAGCCAAAACTATGAAAAAGGGTAATGAAGGATTTCATATCAAGTTATTTTAAAATGCATTTTTGATTTTTTTTTATCCTTTATATAAAGTAATTTCTGATGTTATTCACTATCTAGTTAAACAGACTGTAACAGCTGAAGAGAAAACTGAATATGAGGGAGAATCAATTACCTTCTTCTGTCCGGGGTAATATTGTTAACATTTTAACGATATATTCTGCATTCATGAAAGAATGTTTATTATGTGAATGAATGGGAAATCGATTTAGTAATATTAAAATTTTGCCTCAATAGCAATTTCTAGTCTTCTTTAAACATCAATATAATTGATGTTGTCAAGAGTAATCTGAAACAAGTTAATTCTAGTTACTTTTAAAAAGATATGAATGAGTGAAAAGTGTGCTTTAAAAAATGCTAAATAAATATATGAAAGATTATCAATAGTTTAAAATCACAATTATAATAAAAAGCTGAAATCAACATTTAATTTCCAATTCAAATCTATATGCTATCAATAAATTTCATTTCGTCACTATATGTAAATTATTCCCACATATGTATCTCTTTGGAATATTAAAGTGAAGTAGTAAACCAAATTTCAAAAATAATCTTTAAGTATATGGGCAACAATCCTTTAATTATAAATTTCGAAATGTATTAAAATAACCTTTGTTTGGAATATAACAAACTAGTTCAACCCTATTCATTAATCAATTCATCAATAAATAAGGAAACTTAATATATCAACCTCGTCACGGCATGATAATCAGCAAAAACTAGAAACTGATACCAGGCGACACAGCTTAAAGAATTGATTTTTGTCGTAACTCAGTTTCTGAATTAATAACGTCTTATAAGGATCTCGACTCTTTAGGATATAACGAGTATTTAAGATATTCAAATTTCAATACAATCCGAAGACAGTAACGAAAACATTGAACAAATCTAGTCGAAACTGGATGAACGACTGTCGCTCTCAGCAACAGAGAAGTTCACAGGATTTAAATAAAATATACGCGCCGTGACTACCCAGATCATAAAGGTGTAACAATACAGTAGAACTTGGATAATTCGAAGTTGAAGGGACCTGAGAAAAATTCGAAATATCCAAAAATTCGAATTACATATACTATTTCATACTTGCCAACATACTAAATAAAATTCCGTAGTATTGTTAGCCCTGCCTTCTTTTTCACACCAGTATCCTTTTTAGAGTATTTTTCTTCTTATTTAATCGTAATTGCATTTGCAAAATATTACTTTAAAAATTTACTGGTGTGAAAAAAAGGGCGGGACTAACAACACTACAGAATATTAATTAGGATGTTGGCAAGCATGCTATTTTGTCAAAAAGAAGAGATAAATTAAAAAAATTAAAACTCTACGATCAAAGATTTAACATATAAACTTTATACCTAAGAAAACTGCTACATCCCCCCCCCCCCTTCCCATTAAATCAATATTTTTTACGAGCTTAATTATTCAACACTTTTTTAAAATATAGTCAGATATTTTTTATTGCTTCTTCAAGTACAATCTTTGTGTCATAGCATATGACTTCAACCTATCAGTTGATACAAAAATAGAATATTCTACATCAGACATGATTTTCAGTTGAAAAAACCCTCGAAGTTCATGTATATGCACCATATCTTCTGATGAACTAGGTAGGGGCTTTTCTTGTATTTCCTTATCCTTATTTTGAAAGACTATTAAAATAAATAATGCATTTTAGCTGAGAAAAATCTTGGGAAAAAAATTTTACTGTAATATTTTAAAGTTAATCGTATGAAAAATTCGAATTATCCAAAATAGAATTCGAATTATCCACGATTTTTACTTCCTTATACAAAGTATAAGGAAGTATAGTAATCCCGATTTGCGAAATGGATTTTGTATTTCACATTGCTCGAAAACGAATGATCGCTGAATGTTGGCAATTTATACGTATGACTGTCATGATGTCTAGTTGTACACTTGCAAGCGTCGTCTTAACACGAGCTCTCGTTTTAGAGATATAAGCGAATTTACACGATTTTTCGTGACGTCTGTATGTATGTGTGTCTGTGTGTGTGTGTGTATGTCGCATAACTCAAAAACGGTTGGACGTAGAAAGTTGCGAATTGGTACATAGGTTTGTTCTAACATCTAGTTGTGCACCTCCCTTTTTGGACTTTGTACGATTTTCCTTTTTGGAGATATTTAGGAAAATTAGGTTCATAATGGCCAAAAATACATAGGTTTTGACCATAATGTTTCAAAAAACGGTAATAACTCAAAAACGGTTTGGACAAATCTTGCAATTTAACTGGCTTCCCGACTAGCTAGACATTTGAAACTTTCAGAAAAGCTCAGAACACGTTGACAATGCATTTTTTAAATATTTTTAGCCAACTGTTTCCGATACCTGCTGCCTTCAGCAGCGTTTATGTGATTCAACAGAAAATTTATTTAACTAACTTCCCGACTAGCTAGACATTTGAAACTTTCAGAATAGATCAGAACATGGTAAAAATGCATTTTTTAAATATTTATTGCCAATTGTTTAGGGTCCCTGCTGCCTTCGGTAGCGTTACCAGTACAAATATTGCAATCGATTTTTAACTAACTTCCCGACTAGCTAGACATTTAAAACTTCCAGAAAAGCTCAGAACACGGTAACAAAGCATTTTAAAAATATTTTTAGCCGATTGTTTCGAGTCATTGCTGCCTTCGGCAGCGTTTATATGGTTCAACAGAAAATTTATTTAACTAACTTCCTGACTAGCCAGACATTTGAAACTTTCAGAATAGTTCAGAACACGGTGAAAATGCAATTTTTAATACTTTTAGTCAATTGTTTTCTTGTCTCTGCTGCCTTCGTCAGCGTTACCAGTACAAATCTTGCAACCCGTGTTTAACTAACTTTCAGAAAAGCTCAGAACACGGTGATAACTCATTTTTTAAATATTTTTAGCAAACTGTTTCGGGGCCAGTGTCAATGTTTTTTGACATTATGTATATTTCTAAATGTGTATAAGGAAGTCATGTGGTGCCCACATCAGATTTTTTAACATTATTTTAATACAAAATTCAAGGGACCGAGTAAAAAACTCGAATTATCCAGAATTTCGAATTATTCAAGTTTCACTGTATATACTTTAAGGAAAAAAACTAGAATGATTCCACTCGACTTTCCAAACATTAAATAATTAAAGATTGTTTACACAAATCAAAGTAAGAGAAGTCGTTAAATAAACAAAACAGAATATTATAATAGGTTGTTTGAGTATTTTCCTCCGCTAGTCTTTTGTTTAATTTAACGCTATTGAACTTCGAATAATTTCAATCTATAGTTCATAATGATAAAGAATTTTTATTTGTATCCCTGTAAAAAAAAAAAAAAAAAAAAAAAAAAAACTAAGTGCTAGATTCATCAAAATCTATACAGTTCGTACAATGGTGATCAATAACTTGCATATAAATTTTCAGCTCAATCGAATAAGACATTTAGACGCTATCGCATTTAAATAATATGAGCCCGTAGGGCATATTCATAAAGGACTTATCTTTGTGTTCTTGAAAAAAGAAAGGAAAAAAAAAAAAAAAACTATACGTGATAGATTTATAAAAATCTATACAGTTCGTGTGACGGTGACCTCAATATGCGTACCAAGTTTCAGCTCAATCGATCAAAGCGTGACGTTATCGTGTTTACTCACATATATACAAACATAGATATACACATGCTCATAGATACATACGTCGGCGTAAAAATAGCTAAAATGAACTCAAGAGACCTCAAAACGTATAAGTATACCAAAATTTCACAGTCGATTTTTTTTATGATTATAGTACATAACTAATGTACAGGTGTTAGACAAAATAATGGAAACGCTTTCATTTTTTTTTTTTTTTTTAACGATTTGTCAAATATCTCTAAAAATACTTAATGTACTGCTCTTAAATTTTGGGAATAAGGAATACATGTTTTTCCTCATATTTTCCAGCAAAGATTTTGCCACGAACGTCTTTAGGGGGCGAACAACAAATCTAATAAAATAAAAATATATTTGTGATTGTACTGTATCTGGAAGTGCGTCCATTCATCTGCAAATTTTAGGTGTGATTATAAATGTTATATTTTATACGTGTGTAGAGTTTTGTGAAGCTAGCTCGAATATTTAAAGAGTTATAAATATTTTATTAAAAAACGTAAAAAATTTTCGCAAATTTTTACTTTATAACTCTAAAGGTTCTTTTCGAAATTACATAAAGCTTTCATAAAACATGATAACATATGCCTAAACCATCCCATTTATAAGTTTTCTTTAGCCAAATTTAATTACTAGATGTCAAATGATTAAAATTGTGAAAATTTAATACTATAATATTTGATTACTATAGTTAAAATGATGTTTTATTTTTGTGTAGATAATTCGGTCTCAATTTCGGAGATATTATGTAAAATGGAAGATGGTAAAATAAAGAATAATTTATTTTTTCTACTGCTAGACTGAGATGGAGAAGGCACTAACGGATTTTAAGGACGTTATGACAGTGGCTGCTGCCGCTAAAATACGAGGGCCGTCCGTAAATTATCCGGATTTAATTTATAACTAAAAAAATATAATGGATATACATGCTTCAATTTAATCCCTTTCAAAGTATCGTCCTTGAGAAGCAACACACTTAGCCCAACGTTGTTGCCACTCTTGGAAACAGGATTGGAAGTCGTTCTTTGGAATGGCCAATAGATGTTCGATCGCTTTTTGTTTGATGGTTGTCACATCCTCAAACCGTCGTCCTTTAAGCGTTTTTTTAGCTCCGGAAATTCGAAAATTTTTAACCAAACATGGCACCGTTCAAATTGCCAAAGTTTGCCACCAAACATGGCACCTTTCAAATCGCTTAAAGGACGACGATTTGAGAATGTGACGACCATCAAACAAAAAGCGATCGAACAGCTGTTGGCCATTCCAAAGAACGACTTCCAATCCTGCTTCCAAGAGTGGCAACAACTTTCGGCTAAATGTGTTGCTTCTCAAGGACGATACTTTGAAGGGGATTAAACTGAAGTACGTATATTCCATTATATTTTTTTAGTTATAAATTAAATCCGGATACTTTACGGACAGCCCTCGTATATGGTATACCTTGAAATAATCTGAAGGTAAAAAAAAGGGCAAGATACCACTTGAAAGGCACATGAGACCACCAGCAATACTATGCATAAGGACAGAGAAAAATTTTTGGTCAAATAGATAATTATGTTAACTAGGTTAGGTTTTCCTGTGACCGCAGAGCAAGCTTTTGATTTGGAGAAAAAATAATTGAAGCCCTCGGCAAGAACACAACGTTTTAAACAAGGCTAAAATAGCTAATGATTTTTTGGGGAGAAACGCGAATATTTCATGGAGTGTTACTCGAAAATTTACATCGTATTGAACATCATTAATCATTAATGGCAGAAGCAGAAGAATGGTTTGTTTTTATTGTTTGCAAAGGAATAATTATGATGAAGTTCTTAAAAATTCTTTCAAAGTGCCCAATGCGGACGAAACCGCCGTTTTACTCAGCCTAAAAGGAAACAAAGTTTTTACATCTAAAGGAGGCAAAATGGTGAATCAGAAAGCCAGCTCTGATGAAAAAGAGGGGTTGACAGTACTTGTAGCTGCTAATACCGCAGAAATGATGTCATTGGCGGTTATTTATTTTATTTTATTTATTTATTTTTTTATTAGATACGCAAGATTATTTGCAGACATAGTTGAAAGTGTTCCTTTAATTTGTCAAATCTGAAACAGGTGGATATAGAATATGCTCCGTTTAACGAATTTTTGCGAACTTTTTTCATCCTTGGCTACTTAAACACAACATTCGATTTCATTCGTAATTTCGTTTTTAGACAGACATGCATCCCATTTATCATTTAACCACTTTTGCGACAATAACGAGATTATTCTGGTAGGACTTGCAAATAGCAACAGCCCTATGATGAAGAAGCAACCTGTTAGTTTACTACTGCAAGAAGTTCTTAATGATACATGTTATTCAAAATTAATTTAAACCATCCGACTTAGATTCTTGGAATAAACAAGCAGTGAAATTGTCCCTCGTCAATATTTCAGCAGAAAACATCTCCGTAAAAGAAGGAACAGAAACACACTAACAAAAACAGCAGTTTTCTAAGAAGTTTTGTATAACGTGATTAAGTTAAAGGTACCAAGGCCCCTTAAAATCAACTATCACCAGAATTTGTAAACTAGGTTAGAAGTAAAAAAAAAAAAAAATTCGGCTAAGTTTAAATATATATATATATATTAAAAATTTCAGGATAGAATTTTTGCAGTTGGGGATTACAATTAGATGATATAAAATCAATATATTCCACCGCTACTGAAAAGATTAAAAACATAAATTGCTTAATTATTTTTTTTTCTTTCGTGTATGCACTTAACATCATTCCTATGATATATTATTCGTGGTAGAGAGGGAGAAGTTGAGCTTAAAACTGGCAAGTTAATTTTTAGTTTCCAAATTATTTTTCAGTTTTATCATTCTATTTCGTGTACTTAGTCTATTTAGTGCATAAATATATTTTCAATAAAAACTGTAAGAAATTCTCGTATTTTAAGTCTTTCCAATAATGCTGAAAAAGTCTTGTGATTTCTGTTTGTCTATCTGTGTGCATTCTAATTTCCGAAAATATGTTTAGAAAGTTACGAAATTTATGTTGCTTATTGAGGTATACTATAACTTTTTCCTTGTTGAAAATAAAGTATGTAACAGTTACGTTTTCTTTCATAGCGGAGCATAAAATGTTTCTATAAATAACCGTCTAAAGAGAAAAAATGATTGAAATCAATTTTAATGATTTATACTGGTTTAAGCTCTACTAAATTTATATATCTATATTAATAAAATCAGAGTTTTGTCTGTAAATTTGTCGGAATCGAAAAATTTTGCGATATCTTCACGTTTTACACCCCATGAAAGCCGAAAACGACTTCAAAAAATTTTGCCTGAGTGTGTGTGTGTGTGTCTGTGTGTGTGTCATCGTGTCCGAATGTCGCTTTTTTTGTCCGGGCATCACTTGAGAACGGCTGGACGGAATTCAACGACGCTTGGCAGGAATTTAGGTCTTCACCCAACTTAAAATTATATCTATCAACTTTTCAGAAATTCCCCCCCCCGTTCCCCCCCTAGGGGGTAAAAGACTAAAACACGTTTGTCCGGGCATCACTCGAGAACGGCTGGACGGAATTCAACGGCGCTTGGCAGAAACTTAGGTCTTCACCCAACTTGAAATTATATCTATAGAAATTTTCAAAATTATGATTAGTGTTTAAATTGTGTGTACAAAACGCCTGCGCATGCGCCATAAATATTTTTTCACTAAAATGCTTTGAAAGAAAAAATAAAATATAAAAATAAATTTTTAAGTTAAAGACTTTTGTATTCGCGTGATTTTCACTACAAATTATGAAAAGATTGAAATGAAGTTTTGCCATCTGAGTTTCATACTTTAGTTAATTTTAAAACATCTAATTGTCGTATCGAAAAACTGTTTACACCCCAGGATTCAGAAAAATCACCTCTTTCATTTGGTACTGAATTTGTAACGATAGGTCTGATATTTCTAATTTATTTTCCCCTTTTTCCGTTTTTCCGTTGCCACTTAAATTTCACACTTTAGTTATTTTTTAAAAATCTAATTGTCGTATCGAAAAACTGTTTGCACCCCTGGATTCAGAAAAATCACCCCTTTCATTTGGTATCAAATTTATAAATATAGGTCTGATATTTCTAATTTATTTTACCCTTTTTCCGTTTTCAACCCAGATTCGATATGGAACAGCTTTAGTATTGGATCCCTTTGGCAAAATTTGAAATTCGGCACCGAAGTAGCTCGGACGTTTCTCGCCAAGATCTTTAATTGCACAATTGAGATAGCCAATTCAGTTCATCGTAAAAATGGCTTAAAATATTTAAAGTCACCAAAGGGTTCCGATACTTAAGCTGTGCTTTTTTTATTTTTTTATTTATAATATTGCCTATTAAAGACTCCTGTGGTCACGAAATTTGGTACGTAAATTTTTTGTATGCACCCGGCACTTATTGTAACTGCATTTCATGAAATTCGATATCCCCCCCCCCCCCTTCTCGGAGTCGGAGGGCAATAAACATGTGTAAAAACATGTTTTACCGTTTGAATTCGCTTTGAATTATCTTAGATTGGCGAATTTTGGTGTGTGGATATTGATTAAGTGTACGCATTATGTACATTAGTGGGATTTTGCAAAACCTCGAACTCACCCGCTGAGGGTGGGGAAGTAAGAAGTGGGTAAGTTGTGCCGAAGACAGTGGGGACCCAGACTCCTCACATTGGGAGCGAGAAAACTTCTACCAATCACAGCGAGAACTTAGGTTATTAATAAAGATATGGCATTTTGACAACTCATTTAAGTTTAATGTCCAGCGAAGCGGGCAAAGCCTGCTAGTTATGAAATATTAACGCTGGGCTGGTCTTGAATTTAATTAAAAATTATCTATATTAATAAAATCAGAGTTTTGTCTGTAAATTTGTCGGAATCGAAAAATTTTGCGATATCTTCACGTTTTACACCCCATGAAAGCCGAAAATGACTTCAGAAAATTTTGCCTGTGTGTGTGTGTCATCGTGTCCGAATGTCGCTTTTTTTGTCCGGGCATCACTTGAGAACGGCTGGACGGGATTCAACGATGCTTGGCAGGAATTTACGTCTTCACCCAACCTAAAATTATATCTATCAACTTTTCAGAAATTCCCCCCCGTTCTCCCCCTAGGGGGTAAAAGACTAAAACACGTTTGTCCGGGCATCACTCGAGAACGGCTGAACGGAATTCAACGGCGCTTGGCAGGGATTTAGGTATTCACCCAACTTAAAATTATATCCATCAACTTTTCAGAAATTCTCCCCCGTTCCCCCCTGGGGGGTAAAAGACTAAAACATGTTTGTCCGGGCATCACTCGAGAACGGCTGGACGGAATTCAACGGCGCTTGGCAGAAACTTAGGTCTTTACCCAACTTAAAATTATATCTATAGAAATTTTCAAAATTCTGATTAGTGTTTAAATTGTGGGTAAAAAACGCCTGCGCATGCGCCATAAATATTTTTTCACTAAAACGCTTTGAATGGAAAAATAAAATGCAAAAATAAATTTTTAAGATAAAGACTTTTTTCATTCGCGTGAATCGCACTACAAATTATGAAAAGATTTAAATGAAGTTTTGCCATCTGAGTTTCATACTTTAGTTAATTTTAAAAATCTAATTGTCGTATCGAAAAACTGTTTACACCCCAGGATTCAGAAAAATCATCTCTTTAATTTGGTACTGAATTTGTAACGATAGGTCTGATACTTCTAATTTATTTTCCCCTTTTTCCGTTTTTCCGTTGCCACTTAAATTTCATACTTTAGTTATTTTTTTAATATCTAATTGTCGCATCAAAAAACTGTTTGCACCCCTGGATTCAGAAAAATCGCCTCTTTCATTTGGTACCAAATTTATAAATATAGGTCTGATGTTTCTAATTTATTTTACCCTTTTTCCGTTTTCAACCTAGATTCGATATGGAACAGCTTTAGTATTGGATCCCTTTGGCAAAATTTGAAATTCGGAACCGAAGTAGCTCGGATGTTTCTCGCCAAGATCTTTGATTGCACAATTGAGATAGCCAATTCAGTTCATCGCAAAAATGGCTTAAAATATTTAAAGTCACCAAAGGGTTCCCATACTAAAGCTGTGCATTTTGTACTTATTTATTTATATTTTCTATTAAAGACTTCTGTGGTCACGAAATTTGGTGCGTAAAGTGTTTGTTTGCATCCGGCACTTATTGTAACTGGATTTCACGAAATTCGAAATCTCCCCCCCCCCCTTCTCGGAGTCGGAGGGCAATAAACGGTATAACTTCTGTATAACCCCACAGCTGAATTTGGCGATTTTTCTTTGGCGTTGTTTTGAAGGATAACGATGTCGTTCTGGACTGTTTGCGATATAATATGGCAGCCTAATATTTTGTTTATTTTGGATTTATGATTTAGATTATGATTTTATCATTTATCATATATGATTTATGATTTTTAGGTTTATGATTTAGCCATAATCGCCAACAAAAAAAATCGCCAAATATCGTTGTGGGTTTATACTGAAGTCGTTCCCAATAAACATGTGTAAAAACATGTTTTTCCGTTTGAATTCGCTTTGAATTATCTTAGAATGGCGAATTTTGGTGTGCGGATATTGATTAAGTGTACGCATTATGTACGTTAGTGGGATTTTGCAAAACTTCGAACTCACCCACTGAGGAAGGGGAAGTAACAAGTGGGTAAGTTGTCTGACCCCCCCCATCACGGCGTTCCTCACTGGCCATGGTCCTTTTCCATCGTATCTTCATAGGTTTCATTGTCGACGATCTCCACTGTGTCCCTGCGGCGAAGAGGGGACTCCAAGTCATTATTATTTCCACTGTCCCTTAACTATAAATTATCATTTAAGAAACCCAAATCCTCGCCCCCCAAATTGGCTAGAGGATATAATCACAAGAAAGCCGCTAGTCCACAAACTAAACAAAATATTTGATCTATTAATGGAACTTTCCAATTTAACTAACTGAAATTTATCTAATTTTCTCAATTTGTAAATTCTTGTATTTTTATTTATTTTATTTTATTTTACTTTATTTTATTTTATCTTTATTATTGTTTTAATTTTTATTTTTAAAACTCAGTACTTGGTTGCCTGTACTGCTGCTGATTAGCAGAAAGATCTGATATCACTACAGCTGCCCCTTGTCGCGTGAGGGAATACTCCCTGGCAACTGAAGTCAACCTACTTTTTCTTGATGAACTTTTTTCACCAGTTCTTCATGCACAGCATTAACCGTAGTCAGCATGCCAACTGTCGCGTGGGACCGGCTGGGTTCGGCATGCTGACCAACTTTGTTTTGTAATTTTTTTTTTTTTTTTTTTTTTTTTGATCCTCCTGCGTGCAGGGGGATCTTCTCGGGACAGCCCTACGGGGACTTCGGTCCTCGTATAGCTCAACACTGCTCTGCGAGCGGTGAGCCGGGGCTGTTCCCCTGTTCAAGTGGGTAAGTTGTGCCTAAGGCAGTGGGGACCCAGACTGTATATTGATTAAGTGTACGCATGATGTACATTAGTGTGATTTTGCAAAACTTCGAACTCACCCGCTGAGGAAGGGGAAGTAAGAAGTGGGTAAGTTGTGCCGAAGACAGTGGAGACCTAGACTCCTCACTTTGCGAGCGAGAAAACCTCTACCAATCACAGCGAGAACTTGGGTTATTAATAAAGATATGGGATTTTGACAACTTATTTAAGTTTAATGTCCAGCGAAGCGGGCAAAGCCTGCTAGTTTTTAATAAAATGGAAAAACACACACGAGCTTGTTGCAAACTAGTATACACGTAGCATTTAACTATTAAATTTTATAACATTTCATTTTTGTCAGTTTTATTAGAAGTGTTATGTATGTGTAAGTTTAATTTTTATTAAAGTTTGATTTCAATATTATTACTCGCGTGTAAATATATATATATATATATATATATATATATATATTTTTTTTTTTTTTTTTTTTTAATGGGGAAAAAAACAGTTCACGGGTTTTACTACATAAATAAACCTGGCCCTAAGTGTTAGCAAAGAATCAAATAAATCCAGTCTGGAGAAAGATACCTTTAGAGGTTTTCAGTTTGTGCCTTTAGAAGTTTTCAGTTTAAAAATTGCTTCTTCATGAATTTGTCACAAAAAAAAACGTAACGTTGGACATAAAATTATTTTATAAAAGGATGAGATGAATTTACTATGATATAAGAAACGTATATAGAGCTCCTAAATAAGTTTGCGCTTAAAAAAAAAAAAAAAAGAACGTAAGTACTATTTGATTAAAATTGATCGTACTGCATGTCAATATAATTCGAAAATGCTATTCATGTGGAAAGTGAGCTCGAGCGCTCTTGTTTGATAATGGAAATTATTTTTATTATTCAATGTTATTTGAGATGATTTTGCTGCATTACAAATTGAAGCCTGTGAAGACACCACTTGAGCCATTGTTCTCATTGGTCACTGGGACTACAAAACCATTAAACTCTTCTTCAGTAACATACAAAATTAAAACACATGCTTTAAAGCGACGTCGTTTCATTCAACGCACATAATAAAAATGAGAATTTACATGAGAACCTTCAAAATTCAAGGGCATCAAGAATAATATTAATATAAAGAGAGATAGTCCGATTTTTGTTGTCTTCATTCAGTTCATCATATTTATTATCGGATGATGCAGAAGTACCTTCGCCAAGCTCTTCCTTCCGCGGTATTTTTGAAGATGATAATAAACATTACTTTTAGGAATACTCAATTTCTGAGCAATTTCTCTCACCGACAATTTATTAGAAGAATAAAGAGATATAATACTTTGTCGTATATTTTTTGACATCTTACACGGACGTATATCTAAAGAACAAACTTTCATTAAATTATTTATTTTAATTTATAATTGTTGCCAAGAAAATTAAACTTTAAATTTTACATCTACTTTTTAAGATAGCACGCGATCGTGTTTTATATAAAAATCAAATCATTAAATTCATATTTTTATTTATTTTTATTTCAAATTATTGCACGCACACTATTTATTTCCTAATTCAAAATTATTAAAAAAAACTTTTTCGATATCGTTTGTAACGATACTGTATAAATTTTCTTTTCTTTTTCTTAAAAAAAAAAAAAAAAAAAAGATTTTGGTGAAATTCTGGCAAAAGCAGAATTTAGTTTAGGACGGAGGGCTATTAGTTTTTTTTTTTTTTTTCTTCCCAATTATAACATCGCTTTTAAATTATTCAATTATATTTTCGATACATTTTAGATTTCGATAAATGTCCAACTATCGAAAATGATTTCGACAAATGTCCAACTATCGAAAATGATTTCGACAAATGTCCAACTATCGAAAACGACAACGCAAAAATCGCTGTCTGAGACTAATAGGCCCTCTGTCCTAAAAAAATAATCAGGATTTTTCAAACATTTTTTTAATGGTGATGCATATGAATTAACGTCTGTTTATTCTCAAAGCTGTGCTGAATAATTTAAATTTTGCTACATAAATTTTAGTGTTTTCCAGAAGTTAGTATCCCCTTAATTGAATACTTTTTTTTTTTTTTTTTTTTTTTTTTTTTTTAACAGAGAAAAAAAAAATCAATCCGCGATTGTAATGATCGATAGATGGCGCTTTCTCAGCACTGCAGTTGTTTGTAAACATTATAGACACGTGTGTTCCATTAGTGTTCTTTGTTATTCTACTTAATATTCGTACTATAATTTCTCCGCCATTACATCATGGAAAATTGATTGCTTTTGGAAAAAATACTTCAGTTTATTCAAAGTTCGATCGGAAGTAGATTTTTAACTGAAGTTGAACAAATATTAGTTTCAAATCATCTGATTAATTCTTTACTTCCATTAGCCGAAGCAACTGAAATTTCAAATTTGTCATTTGGAAATAAATGGAAGCTCAATTCTGGATTTCTTGATCCTATGGAGTTAGATTGTAGCACACAACAGTATGTGTTATCTTTTTTACCGTATTTATTCATTTTTATTCAATAAATATATGTGAAACTAAATATCGGCAAGCAATGGCGGACGTATGGAATTCGAATTAAACCACGTTTATTGTAATTTCACCTTAGCCCACCAGAGGGCGAGCATTTCATTACAATCGCGGATAATGATTTGCAGGGATTTCCGAAGAAAATTACTGCAGACGATTACTGAATTTTTCTATTTAAAAAAGTGGTATTCAATTAACGGACCACCCGGGATATTCAATTAAGACATCTTTGACACTTACTTAGCACTTAAAACTTAAATCCATTCTTATGCTTTAAAGCATTGGGCAAGTATCAGCCCCTTACTTGAATAAGACTTTTTTTTTTTTTTTTTTTTTTTTTTTAAGAAAAAAAAAAAAAAAAAAAAAAATCAGTAATGATTTGCAGGGATTTCCGAAGAAAATTACTGCAAATGATTACTGAATTTTTCTGTTTAAAAAAGCGGTATTTAATTAAGGGACTGGCAAATACTCCATGTTTTAAAATCTAAGAATGGATTTAGGTGCAAAGTGTGTGCCAAAGACATCTTGTTTGATTAAAATTTGTAGAAACACAATTAAAATTAAATTATTAAAAAAAATTGTTACGTTTTAATACTATAGCGATTACTGGCGCAAACACCTGGCAACTGCTGGTAAAATCCATTTTCAAGTGGCGACCACTTGTGTATTTTCATAGGTTTTTTATTATTATTATTTATTTATTTATTTATTTGGTTTAATCTATCTAAAGATTGCTTTTGCCTGAGGTGCCGAATTCACTTAAAAATTGAAATATAATATAAATTAAACAAATATTTGGTTCAATACATTTATTATATAATTTAATATAATGTTATAATTACAGAGCGGATTTAGATACTAGAGTCAAATGGAAATTTCAAAATAGACCTCTTCGTCCAAGCAAAATTAAAGAAAGAACATCAGGCCGAGTGACTATTGATGCAACAGATGCTCTTCACATAAAAGATCTAAGACTAACAGATGGTGGAGAATATACTTGTTCCTTGTATGATGTAGAAATTGGTCTTATCAGATTAAAAGGTAAAACTGAAATTGAACTTTTATTAAATTAATCCGCGTTTGTAATGATCGATAGACGGCGCTTTGTGAACACTGCAGTTGTTAGTAAACATTAGCCACGTGTGTTCCAATAGTGTTCTTGTTATTCTACTTAATATTCGTACTATAATTTCTCCGCCATTACATTATGGAAAATTGATTGCTTTTGGAAAAAATACTTCAGTTTATTCAAAGTTCGATTCGGAAGTAGATTTTAAATGAAGTTGAACAAATATTAGTTTCAAATCATCTGATTAATTCTTTACTTCCATTAGCCGAAGCAACTGAAATTTTAAATTCGTCATTTGGAAATAAATGGAAGCTCAATTCTGGATTTCTTGATGCTTTGGATTTACACTGTGGCACACAAAAGTATGTGTTATCTTTTTTACCGTATTTATTCATTTTTATTCAATAAATATATGTGAAACTAAACATCGGCTAGCAATGGCGGCTATATGGAATTCGAATTAAACCATGTTTATTGTAATTTCACCGTAGCCCACCAGAGGGCGAGCATTTCATTACAATCGCGGATAGCTGCATACCACGTTTTATTTATCTTCGTTAGAAGATAAAATTAGAAGATAGTAAAAACCCGAAGATAAGATATTAAAAGCCCGAGTTTCCCGGAGATAATGCTAGAAACTGACGTCATAGTTACAAAAATGTTTTGAAATAAAGAAAATATTTTTTTATCCATGGTTTGGAAGAATAAATAAAATAATGAAAGAAGGATTATTTAACAGAAAAAAAATGGCATCACAATTGCAACAATATGTTGTGAAAAAGAAATAACCATAATTTGAAACAAATCTCCTTAACTGGTCAGTCTTACCCGCCTAGTAGTCCATATTTCCAAATAAGCCTGTTTTCAAATTTGCCATATTGGCCGAATCAAAAACAGTAGCCAAAAGCCGTCATAAATAAACAACAATGAAAAAACGATTATTTTAAATTTAACTGTTTTTTTTTTTTTTTTTTTTTTTTTTTAAATCAAAATAATGGAATTTGAGTAATGAAAGGTAGTTTAAATTTAATTATTTATGAAAATTAATTCCAGCGCAAATTCATGAAATTCGTCGTTAGTTTGTTTGTCAAAGGGATAATATCTAAATACCTCAAATTAATTATTTTTTACCATGTAATTTTTTTATTAACTTCTATTCTTGTTTGTTTGTTTGTTTGTCCAGTACAAATCTTGCAATCGAATTTTAACTAACTTCCCGACTATCTAGACATTTCAAACTTTCAAGGCAACTCAGAACACGGTGACAATATATATATTTTTTTTAATACTTTTAGTCAACTGTTTTGGGTCCCTACTGCCTTCGGCAGCGTTTATATAATTCGACAAAAAATTATTTAACTAACTTCCCGACTAGCTAGACATTTGAAACTTTCAGAATAGTTCAGAACACGGTGAAAATGCATTTTTTTAATACTTTTAACCAACTGTTTCGGATTCCTGTTGCCTTCGACAGCGTTACCAGTACAAAGCTTGCAATCGATTTTTCACTAACTTCCCGAATAGCTAGACATTTGAAACTTTCAGGATAGCTCAGAACACGGTGACAATACATTTTTTTAATACTTTTAGTCAACAGTTTCAGGGACTACTGCCTTCGGCAGCGTTTATATGATTCAACAGAATTTTTTTTAATTAACTTCGCGACTAGCTAGACATTTGAAACTTTTAGAATAGTCCAGAACACGGTGAAAATGCAAACCAACTGCTTCGGGATACTACTGCCTTCGGCAGCGTTTCGAATACAAAGCTTGCAATCGATTTTTAACTAACTTCCCGGCTAGCTAGAGCCATTTGAAACTTTTATAATAGCTCAAAACACGACAGCAATGGATTTTTTTTTTTAATACTTTTAACCAATTGTTCCGGGTTCCCGCTACCTTCGGTAGCGTTTATATGATTCAACAAAAATTTTAAAAACATGGTATAGATAAAAAGTTCTTTTTATCTTGTAATTATTTTTACTCCGCCCGAACCTGACCTTGATAACAGAAAAGAACCCCCCCCCCCCCTCCCCTCTTTTTTTAGATTTGAATTTGTTACCAGTGACACTATTTTTAGTAATATCATTACTTTCTTCTATATTCAACAGAAGAAAGTATTGGATTCGTAAAAATTTTCGACCTCGGGTTTTTGATGGATTTACACGTTTTGAGAGTTGTAGAACACGATTTGACCATTTTTAGAAAATGTCTGTCTGTCTGTCTGTGTGTGACAAAATTTTGTGGCAACTGTATCTCAGGAACTAATGACCAGGATTTCATACAAATTGGTATGTAGTTGCACCATGACATAAATTAGTGCCGATCAACTTTTGGTAAAAGTTGTCTTACAGGTTGCGTTGCCATCCCACTTTTTCTAAATTTTTAACATGGTGGTATAAGACAAAATTTTGTATAAATGTGCATAAAGAGAATTATTTTTTTGTAATCATTATGAAATTTAAAAGAATTATTTATAATAGAAATAGTCAACTGGGAATTTTTTTTTTTTTTTTTGTAAGTGTAGGAGCCTCGCCACCCCCCGTCCCCCCCTCAAGGGGAGTAAATTTTCAAGATGGGTATCTTTCGAAAGGTCTTGTCAATACCTTTAAAACGAATGGTTAAACTATAAATATGTGATAATTTAAAACAAAGTTATCGATTTTTTTTTTACTTTTAACAAAAAAAAAAACTAAAAAAGAATCGTATTTTTTTTTTTTTTTTGTTACTAAGTGAATTTGCATAGGAAAATATAGAAGAAAGTCTTGTGGTTGCCACAACGTACTAGTTTTTTTTTTTTTTTTTTTTCAGTATTTATTATAATCATTTTATTTTATTCTTATCGATTTATTTATTATTTTCCCCTAATTTAGCTAAAAGTTTTTACCATAATTTGGCGGCTTATAACAATGGACGAGAAATAAAACTGCCATATTGTTAATTGGCGGTTCTTACATAGAATTCTTTTAAATTATCTTTTATTCTCAGTTTATTTGTTTCAAATTACGGGTAAACTTTGTTTTTTCTCAACATATTGTTGCAATTGTGACGTCATTTTTGCTAAATTTTCTTTCTTTCATTATTTAATTCATTCCTCCAAACCAAGGAAAAAAATTCATTTTCTCTATTTTTGTACATTTCTGTAGCTATGACGTTAATTTCTAGCGTTAACCCCGGAAACTTGAACTTTTATTATTGAAACGATAAAGCAATGATAATGGATTTTGAGACTTGCTTTTATAATTATTATTATTTTCCACATTACTTACTGTTAATTAAGGAGAGATGTCAATTTTATCGAATTATGTAAATTTTTATCCATGAAATAGAGGAAATTTTACATGAATCCACAAATTTAAAAAAATCTGTTTACAAATCATAAGAGAAAAAACGTAGACATAGTAATACAGTGCGTGTCATAAATACTTTTGAAATTTTAGTTTCGTGATCTTGTAATTAAATCTTTTTAATTGGCATTAGTTTTTTAAATTGTACATCTATAACTCGTAAATAAAAACAATTGACCTGAATAATATCAGATGTATTTTATTTAAAAGATACAAAAAGTGAAAAACGTGTGTTTGCAGCGTGTCAAAAATATACCTACCCCAAAGAAAAACAAAGATTATATGAAAAGTAGCACATCTTTAATAATCAATTATTATTTCCAATTCTCTGGATTACCTGAAAAATGCGATTATTCATGCTATGCACAAGGTTACTTGTAGTTTGGGCATCAATTTTGGAACAGGCATTCAAAATTGCAGCTTTAAGTTCGTCTGTAGAATGAAATTGTTTATTATTGGCATATATCTAGCGTACAAGTATTCCCCAAAGTTTTTCCATTATATTCAGATCAGGCGAGCAGGCGGGCCACTTTAATACTTGAATATGATTGACCGAAAACCATTGAGAAGTAGTGGAACTAGTATGGATGCTTGCATTATCTAGCTAAAAAGTGTACTTTTTGCGACGAAATCTTCTTAAAAATGGCAATAAATGTGTGTCTAACACACTAACGAAGTCGTTGCTGTTCATCTTTGATGAAGTGAAAGAAAGTGGAAGCGTTCCTCGGCTACAGCAAGCACCCCATACCATCATACCATAACACTTCCACCAACAAAATTTCTTCTGGAGGAATAACGTTTTTCTTTCCTCAGATCTCTCCAATAGTGTATAAACCCATCTGGTCTATCCAGATCAAATTTTTTTCGTCGCTAAATATGATCTGTACAATAAAAATAAAAATATATAAGGTTTGGTACATATTATACAAGTGATTAATGAAAAGAGAAAAATACGAATCATATTCCAGTCTGTGCTCATGTTATTTTTAGCAAATTATCTGAATTTTGAGTTTCGCCTTTAATTTTGGAGCTGAAGTCATTTTCTTTCTCTTCAAATTAGGATTTCGATGTATAGCTCGGATTACGGTAGATTTGCTCACTTGCAATTGGCACTCTACTTTAATTTCACTGGCAGATTTTGTTGAATTCGATGCAATTCTAGAATTCTGCCTTTCTTTTTGTTGAGTCAGTGTTTTAGGACGACTACTACATTTTTTTATGCCATATGACCGCCTCTTTGTAACAAAATCTTGAATATATCTCTTGGATCGATGTAGGGGGTTTGCAATAAAAGTATAACTTTTACCTGCAGCACGTAAAGATTCATTTTGAGCTTTTCCAACTTCAGTTAGTTCCTTGCCATTCTTGAAAAAAAATCGCAATAGACTTTTTACGCACACGAAAACTGTAAAAAAATAGCACAGTAGGTATCTTTATGACACGGCACACAATGTTCAGATTTCGATATCTGTACACTCATTTAATATTGTAAAAAAATTTCCGGTTTCTATTTAAAAATCAGATTATTCTTTCATAATGCAGTAATATTACTAACAAACTACTTGCATAATATCCGATATTTTAAGGTTTGAATGAAAAACACAAAAGTAGGTATATTTATGACACACAGTGTATTAGAAAACTATGTAATATATTTTTAATACAATTTTTCACTAACCAATATAAACTTTAATAAAAAACATTGTTAAATATAGTATTAATTTTTAGTTTATTGTCCTGGACCTTTAGAATATTGTATCTCTAATATATATACAGGGTGGCCATAATTAAACTCGACCTGTTCAACGCTCTCTGTAGCTGTAACTAAAGTGTGGATTGAATCGAAATTTTGTATGTAGGCAATTCCAAAAACTCGCTCAAGGATTCAAAATAAATAAATAAAATAAAATAAATCCGCTAGGGGTGTGGGGGTATACATTAAATTACAAACAAGTTACAAATTTCAATACAAACATCTTTATTTATTATTAAAGACATTTTTGTTATTTTTTAGATACTGTTTAGCGGTGTAAAGCATATTGTTCAGTGAGCCCCATCATTAGGTAGTAAAATCTGCAGCTGATGAACAACATGTTTAACAGCTGGTCGTCACTGATCTGCCATACATGCAACGTTATGTAGTCCTTCTAGTCAGCCAAAGTCACAATATTTCCATGATAAACCGAACTTTTTAAATGGCTTCATAACCAAAAATCACACGGATTAAGATCGGAAGAACGAGCCAGGCAAGGCGCCGAAAGTGAACGGCTAATCACTCTGTCATCTGTAAAATTTTGCCGCAAAAACCTTTTCAAAATGTAATAATAACAGTTTTAAATGTCGTAAGGTTTGAAAATGTTAAAATATAACACAGTTACTTATTGCATATCATTCCAAGCATTTTGACTGCAATGCACCCCTAGCAGAATTGTTTAAGATTTCATATTATTTATTTATTTTTTAAAATATTTAAGTGCATCCTTTGAATTGTCTATATACAAATTTTCGATTCAATCCGCATCTTAGTTATAGCTACAGAGTGCTCTGAATGGGATAGACCAAGTTTAATTACGGCCACCCTTAATATGTGCGTCATTATATGAGGTATCGTGCAGTCTTCGACTTATTTACCAGAATGCTTATGTCTTAATGGCTATTTAATGATTCAACAAACCCATAATACAATCTGCACAAAACTAGTACCTCCTAAGTTATTATAAATGGTTATTATACCAATAACCAAAAGTAATCTCCTTATATAATATATTAACAACTGAAAGAAGTTGCTTTGTTTTAAAGTTTTAAATTAATTTACAGTTTTAAAAATTTCCAAAAATTCGAGAAAAAAATATGTAAATTCTTAAAATGAAAATAAAATCCCATTCCTAAATCATTTTAAATAATATTAGAATTTTAAAAAATTAAAGAACACGCTTTTATAGAAATGTGAACTAAAAAGCACAAAATATCTATCTTAGTATTAAAATGCAGAGTAAGAGAAAATCGTGTGAGTGACACACCAAAATATTTACACACATTTAAATCTTTAATTAAAATAATTTAGAATTAAACAAAAACCATTTTTAAAAAATCTCCCCTGACTGGGCTCGAACGCTAGACCATTAGGTTCGTAGCGCGGAGCTTTGTCTCACAGCCACAGCGTTCACGTAGGGAAAGTCTTTTTTTTTTAACAATATAGATTTTTTGTTTGTTCCCAAAGTGGTTACAAACATACATTGATACATACAAACAAACATACAAACATACATACAGGTGAAGCTAATAAAATCGTGTTAAAAATGGAATACATAATCTTTTTATCATTATTATTATTATGTATTGTGCTATATTTTTTACATAATTTTTATTCTGGCTAGAGCATTCTTCCCTCTTATTGAAGCTTATTTGGCATTTTCATCAAAAATGTGCGTAATATTAAAATATTCTGTTGTTCATAATTTTCACTTCGCATTAAAATTTAACATTTCTAAATTCAATGAAATTTTCTCCAGTTATCAGAAAGAGAAAATTAAAAATTGTCTTTAATTAGAAACATTTCACTAATTTTATAAACATTTTAGTGTAATATGTACAATATTTAAATTTATAACTTTCTTTTATTTAACACATTATTTACTAATAACTTCACGATTAGCATTAAAAGTTTGATTAATTGAGATAATTTGTTTCTTTTTGCTATTGTAGTATATTAAATTAAATATATATAAATACATATATTTCTTTTTTTACTTTTTAGTAATATCGAAATATGCTCTTTTCGGTAAGTATTAAATCACATATTAATAACATAACTAAGACTTATTTATAATTTAGAATATTAGAAAAATTATAATCTTGATGTCAAAATACTATTAAAGATAATAAAGGGGTGATAGAATACATTACAAAAATCATTTTTACTTTTTTTTACCCATACAATGGTAGAGAAAGTATTGTTTTTGGATCAGATTTGTAATATTCAGTTTTTTATGCATTTACACGTTTTGAGGTCTTCTTAATTCGAAAGACAGGTTTTTAGCAGTTGGTCTATATGCTTGTTATCAGCATATATCAAGAATAAATATTAGCATTATACGGATGCTACACTAAGCTTTTCGTTGAGATCAAGCAAATGGCTTTTGTATAAAGGCATCCAAGAAAGTTCAAAGACATTATGTCTATGGATAAAATTTCTCGTAGGTACTGATTACCTTTAGACTGCATTAAACAAATTACTATGAAGATAGTTTTTTTTTTTTTTTTTTTTTTTTTTTTTTTAATGCATAAAAAGAATGTACAGTCGATAACAAAAGTCTCCGAACACTAGCAAACATTCCTATGTAAAAAAAAGTGCATTTAATACAGTTTTGTTAAATAAATCCTTATCGAATCCTGTTTTTAGACTGACTAAGAACAGGATTCGACAAGGATTTATTTAACAAAACTGTATTAAGTATACTTTTTTTATAGAGGAATTTTTGTAAGTGTTCGGAGACTTTTGTTACCGACTGTATATGCATAAAAGAAGTATAGGATATAAGAAAATCATTTACCAATCGTTTACAGGGGTTAGGACCACAAAAGAAATTGAATATATTAGAAGGACTATATTTTGAAAAAGCATTTCAAGTTGCATTATGTCTTTTTTATACTGTGCTAAATTTAACTATAATATGTGGTGTGTATATAATTTATAGACGATGTACGGGGCTAAACAAAATTGAGTAAATGCATTTTTCTCCAATGATTATAATTAATGGAAATGCTTTATTAAAATATAACAAGTCCAAGAAAACAATTACTTTCTCATACTCTATGGCAACCAACGTACTAGTTTGGATTCCAAATTTTAACGTTGATTTGTTGCAGGAAATTCAAATTTGAAGATCATATGGGGTTGCTATTTGAAAAATTTGATCAAGATTGGTGTACAGTTTTAAAAAGTGGTGTGGGTGAAATTTGTCTGATTAATTTATAATAACTTTTTTTTAATTTTATTAAGCCTTAAATTTTTATCAATGAATGTACTATCCTCAATCGGGGGGTTGAGAAAGGCGGTAGCCCCTTCCTCCTTCCCACAGAAATACTTGCCTAGTAAAACTGCTTCTAAAGCAATTTTCAACTGATTGAAAGTACTTTTATAAATAGCACTTGTCATACACCAACACCTTAATATCTAAAATCTATTTTTATAGCATTCAAATACTGATAACAAAAACTACACACCAGATTATTTAAATAGGAAGTCATTGTCTTTATTCGATCAAAAATATAGGATTTCCCCCCTCAAGCTGAATTCAGATCTTTATTTATCCTTTCAAGAATGACGACAATGAGAACATCACAAGAAATCCTGGTACTACATTGCAAAAATTATCTATTAAAAAATCGAAAATTTCCAACACGAAATTTCTGTTTTCTGAAACTACAGGAAATTAGTAAAAAAATTACATCTCAATCTGCCCCCGTTTTTATAAATCAGTGTCAAAATGAGATATGGGTATATAAGACAAAAAATATTTGTACGTGGTCTCTAAATTCCTGACTGGCCACCAAATATATAAACAGATTAAAAAAATTGCAGTAGGTTTTTATGAAAGGACTAATATACTTATATATGTAATCCCACAAGGAGGTTGTAGCTCCAGTATTTTGGCAGATCTCTATCTTTATTATTATGAAAAGCAAATTTGCAATGATGATGTTCGATTTTATCGTTACATAGATGATATTATTGTATGTTATCTCAACAAGCACTCACAAAATGACTTTTCCTTAAATTATCCACCTAATTTAAAGCTAACTCAAAATACTTTAACTATTCAATCAATTAACTTTTTAGATCTCAAAATAATCATTGATGGTAGTACAATTTACACAGATATCTATGACAAACGGCAAGATTTTAGTTTTAAAGTAAACTTATTTACACATTTTAATTCCTGTCTGCATCTTTCAGTATTTAGAAACATCATCATTAACCATTTATTTCGAATTAATAATTTATGCTCTGCAAAGTATAAAAACAAGAATATTAATAAACTGATCACAGCCACTGCTAAAATGGGTTTTCCTAAAAACTTTGTATTTTCTATTTTATATCCTTAACCATGTCTCTGTCAGTACATTATTAAAAAAAAAAAAAAAAAAAAAAAAAAGGTACACTTTTGTGTATACTAACAAAAAAATTATAAAATAATAAAAGACAATAAAAAAGGTGGCGGTTGGGTGGGCAGATGTTTGATTACGGAGGTGGGGTGGTGTTGTAAGGCTGGATGGTTGGGTGGGTTTGTGAAATTAAATTTAAAAAAAAAAGCAGAAGGCTTGTTGCATTTACTTTGTATTACTATGCAAACTTTCTTTTTCCAGTTAAATCTCAGTTTCTTCCTTTTTGAGTTGTCTTCTTAAAATTCTAATTATACTATTAAAAAAATGTAATCAATCAGTGAATTTCATTGTTGCTTCGTGGTTTCATTGTTATTCATCTGTTTTGAAATTTTGCTTTTTCAATCCATATGACTCCTATTCTGGTCGTGGCAGGCTGGGTGAGTGTTGCCGGCGTGAAACTAGTTTAACCCCACAGGCACAGGTCTTGCCGCCTGCCTCCTTCCTTCCTATCTTATGTTTCTTAAATTATTTTTTCATAAATTTTGATAAAGTTTATGGTTTTAAGTTAAGATTTGTTGTGTTACTTTATTGATTCGTTTGTTTTGCAGGCTTTTAATTATTCAATCTGGTTTCTTTACCTTAGTCTTAGTGTATTTCATCCACTGATAATTTTTTTTTAAAATCTTATTGGTCATTGGTGTTTCAGTAATATTGTATCTGTTGTTTGGCTTCTACTATGCTTAATAGATCATCACTATATATATATACAATACATATTTAAACCATTATTTCATTTTATAAATTTAGATCCAACATCTAACTTTGGAATTCTGACTATCACTATGGTATTCTGGTGCACTGTTTGGATTATACTCATGTCTATGAAGTGGAAGTCATTCAAATTACAAAAGGCAGTACAAAAACGACGAGCTTTAAAACAGAAAAGTCATGAAACAAAAGCTGAAGATGAATCTCGAAACTTGCTTACAGAAGATTCAGATGTTGAGGTATAAAGACTGTGTGTATATATATATTCAATGAATAGAAAATAAAATTAACTTATTAAATAAATTATCTGTAATGATACTTATTTATAATGAAACTGAAATCTCAATTGTTGGTCAATTTTCTTCTCAAACCCGGAAAATATCGTAAATAATATAATAATTTACATAAAACTAAGAATATTTATTCTAAAAAATAAATATGCTTAGTGCATGCAACATTAAAATGCAAGTAGATAACCTTAAAAAGCACAGAAATTCTAAATAAAAAATAATGTATGGTCATTTCACATCTTCTGAAAAATTTTCTATTCTCTGTCTGTCATGGACCACACTAGCCTATCTGGTCCTCACATCCACCAAAAAAAAAAAAAAAAAAAGAGTTTTAATGGGAAAACCAAATTTTTTTTTATTTTTTTTTGTCAGTTTAACAGTGATTTTATATACCTAATCAAACCAATTTGCTTCGATTAACCAAAAAAAAAAAAAAAAAAATATATATATATATATATATATATCATAGAAAGAGTAACTGTCACTGGATAGCTTAATAATCTACAACACAGATATGTCTATAAACAGCCAATTAAACAAGCAATGTTTTCCTTTTGATTCTAGTAACCAAAAAAAAAAAAAAAAAGTTTTGTTGTAGCTCTATTAACAACTAGTATGTTGTGGCCACTAGGGGTGGACGATGTCAGGAATTTAATATCATGACATATCGTCATCTTCATATCACAATATTCTGATATATCGATATCACCACAAATTCAAATAAAATATTATGGTTATTAAATCATTATAGTTATTAAATAAGCTATTAAATAATTATAGTTATTAAATACGCAAAATTCTGTAAATTGACTTATTTATTAAAATATAGGCAGAGAAATACTGAAAATATTTTAACACGTTGATTGTCAAGCTACGAAATAACTCATAGTTAAACAACGAGTAAACTCATAGCTTGGTAAACAATGTATTAAAATTTTCTAATGAAAAATTGTTTAATGCAAAGATCATTTAGTATAGCAAATATAAACACTACTTTCTACAGGTGGACTATCAGAATCATTCGTTTCACTGAATGTACGTATAACATGAGGAGGAGTCAATAGCTTCTTTGAAGTGTACTCACCAAATTTTAATGGATGGTGTACTTTCAAATAAGAAAGTAAATTTGTTGTACTCCTTCCTTTTGCGCATACATATTTTTGGCAGAGTTTACAAATTGCCACATCAGTGTTAATAACAGTACGATGCTTATTGGCAGGTATCCCAAAAGTAGACTAAACCTGACTTTTAGTTTTTGATTTAGATACCAAATGATGATATTCCAAAGAATCAATAGTATACCTCGTTGTCATTTAAAAAATTAAAGATTTTAAATTAATAAATACCAAAAAATTAAGTATATATTTAAATATTGCTAGTTTTAAAAGAATTTCAACAAAAATAGACCATAAATACTGATTGGTTTGTAGAAATTTTCGATTGTTCATCCAGTTTTAATATATTCATTTATGATTCAATCATTAATTAGCATCATGAATTATGTATATCACTAAAAAATATTTTTTTAAATAATTATATAGAACAAAGAATTTTGTTTATAAATTTCATTTATAAAATAAATTTAGACAAGATTAATTAACATCGGAAATATACCATTAATTAAATTAAATTATACACATGTAAACCTTTTTTTAAAAAATATTTTTAGAAGAAAAAAGAAAAAAAAACTATTATAGACACAAAATAAATTTTTATTAATTTACTCCCTTTAATCTTTATTTAAGATTCATTGTGGCTCAATACTTATCATTCATTTATTTATTAATATCAAAAAATCGGCAATCTGAATCTTCCCACCAATTATAATAATCAAATTATGAGTCCAATCAAACAATAAAAATTTAACATGCTTGTTCCCCGCCGTCCCGTAATATTCAATCACGATCTCTGGCGACAGCGATCGTCATCGTGAGTAATATGAGTAAACAAAGAATATTTTCCCTTCTTGAGTGTTTATCGGGTATTCTGCGCAGGCGTGATGTTTCTGATTATATTCATGAATATTGCCCGCGCCACTGTGAGTGAGTGAATGTGAGTATGAGTTTATTCAAATCTAATAATAGAATCAAAAATCAACTATATGATTACAATGATAAAGCATATTGCCGATCATCACTCGTTTTACTCATAAGTAGAGGGGATGATTAAGCACTTTGATATTTCGATTTTATTTATGAATGCGATATGGACATGATGTTATGTTGAGATTTTAGTGAATATTGTGAAGTAAATCTTGAATGATTGAAACCAAAGAATAGATTCTTTGATTGAAACAATATTAAAGTGTGAGGCGCGTGACTATCGTTGAAAAAAAAATGATTTATAAAGCAAGTTTTTTTTTTTTTTTTTTTTTTTTTTGTTATTTTATGAAAAAGATTTGCTATAGGCTTGCTTTATTAGAACACATAAAAATATTTTAACCCTTAATCATATTTTTTCTTCAAAATATCAACAAAGACAATTAGAATAATATAAATCCCACAAGTCTTCACTTTACTAGAGTTCAGAGCTTGCTTAAAATCCATTTTTTACTTTCTTCTATACTCAATACAAGAAAGTACTGGATTCGTAAAAATTTTTGACTTACAGTTCTCGATGGATTTACAAGTTTTGAGAGGTCCAGAACACAAATTGACCATTTTTAGAAAATAGGTGTGAGAAAAATTTTGTGGTGAATATATCTGCAGAACTACTGCACCGAATTGAATATAAATTTATGATGTAAATGCACCTTAACATAAATTAGTGTTTATCCATTTCTGGTGCCGATTGGTCAACAGGTGGTGTTGCTATATAGCGATTTCTGCAGTTTCAGGAATTACAGCATGAAATTGCATATAAATTTATATGTAGATGCACCTTGACATATGTTATTGCCTACTAACTTTTGGTGTCAACCACCCAACAGGTGGCGCTGCTATACAGCGATTTCCGTAATTTCAGGAGAGGCTATATCTCAGTAATTACTGCATAGAATTGCATATAAATTATGCAGATGCACCTTGACATTAGTTTCTGTCAACTTTTAATGCCAATCATTCTAAAGATGACGCTGCTATACAGCGATTCCCGCAACATAAGTGAAGGCTGTATCTCAGGTTCTATTGTGTATGATCACACTTGATACATGAAAAGGCCATTATGATGATACAATTTGGGTGCATATTGTTAGTAATTGGCCCCTTTATTCATCTCATCATCCAAGATCCCTTTAAATTTTTATCTCTACATATGCATAATAAAGGTAAAATAAATCTTTATTAATAGTAAAATACAAAATAAAAATGTATATCTTACCTTTTAGAATTAATTCCATTAATGAGAATTAATTCAATGTTTATTTTTCAATTACGTTGTTTGTTTACCTTCGGCTGTATCGCTCATTCCGGTCAACACTCATAACTGCTAGCGGTAAAAGAGTTAGTTCTCTAATTCACTGTAGGATTTGTGATCGCAGATTCTGCCATTCTCGTAACTTATCGAATTTTCGTGAATTCATCTGCAAACAGTTGAACGCCGTGTGTAAATCTACTACAGAATCGTCTAGAACTTTCGCTTTCAGTATGAATGTTAAGCGAAAAGAAGATATAAATAGACAGCTATGGAGTTTGAGGGTGCTGGAGGTTTTTCTTATTTTGATTTTTCTTAATTTTTCGTTATTCGTGTTAGGTTTAATGGGGGATTGAGTACTTGTTGGCCTAACATGACAGTTTAGTATGTAATAAGTTTATTTTTCTTCTTTTTAGTGAAGTAAAAGGTTTAAAAAGGTAAAAGAACTTTTATGAAGACTTTTTGACTTTTAGTTAAAAGAACTTTATTTCTCTTACTGCTCAGATTATAATATGAACTTTTACTATCGGGTCATAAAGCCATTTAGCTATTTAAATATCATTTAAACATCGTTTTTGATATTTTGACATACTTGTCATATTTTTTAATGTCTTTTATTGTATGCAATTAAGATGTAAAAGTTAAGTAATTAATGAATCTTATTTTTGTTATAAGATAAACTATTACTTTTTTTTCTCTGTTATATATTTTTTTTATTTTACATATGTTTTATTAAACTTTAATAAACTTATTTGGTTAATTAAAAACTTTGTGATTATTTGTCTTCATGCATTTATTTTATTAAATTAAATTGAAACTCTGGATTAATATAAACTTCAAAACTTTCAGCCACGCTTCACTGCTAATATTCTGCACACTGCTAATATAAATTTGTAATAGAATGTTTGTGGATATGAAATCCTTCATACCCAACACATATCCACCGATAGGTGGCGCTGCTGTACAGCAATATTCTACGAAAACGGGAAGGTTGTCATTCTAATAGCCACAACATAGTAGTTTATTATTATTTTTTTTAAATCTGGTTTCTAAAAAGGTCCATTTAAATTAGAAATGCGGCAGTCGGATTATCCGCGGTCCTTAAGGGCCTGAATTTAAAAGGGAATTCAAAAATACAGAACAAACTTATTACAAAAAAAAAAAAAAAAAAAGATCGAAGAGAGTAATGACCTTCAAGGCTTTTGGAGATATTACACGATTCTTGAGAGCATTTATGGCTTACACACTGCTTGGGAGGCAGTTAAGCAGTCTATATCGGTAAGGTCTTGGAGAAAAATTTTACGAAATGTGGAAAATACTTTGGTAGAGTTTATAGAGAAGGAAGAAATTTCTACTCATGATTTGGCACATTTAGCTAAATCTGTTACTGGAGAAGAAAAAGTCAATGAAGGAAATATTGAAGAGTAGATTAATTGTGACGCCAACGATCCAGGTATTAAACACCTTACAGATGAACAAATTGTGGGCCAAGCATTAGACCCAGTTTCAGAAGATAGTGAAGAAGAAGAGGAAGAAGGAGATAAAACTCAGCAGAGGATGAGCCACGACGCAGCCCTAGCACATGCAGATGGACTTACAAAAAACAAAAATGCTTGACTGATTTTTTTGTTAAAAAATAGAGCAAAATGTAAGTAGAAATTTTTATTAGTATGTTAAATTGTATATGTAGGCCATGCTTAACTGTTAATTAAATAGTAATACTCAAAAGGCTTCATATGTCGATTCATATCCCCTTTTTGACCATTTTGCGGATTATCTGCTGATTCGATTATCCGCGGTTGTCTATTCCCAGGTCACCGCTGATAATCGGGAGTTTACTGTATCTTTATTAAGGTCAATTTTAGCAGCAGGGTAAAAAAATCAATTGCTTCTAAAACAGTGATATATGATTTCATATAAAATCATTATCATTGCACAACAAACCTAAATATTTCAACAATGAATTAAAATACATGTAGTAAGTTCCGATAAATGGACATCAAGAATATTATTGTCCCCCCCCCCCCCCCTTTTAGCATTCCATAAACTCAGGGCTCGATTAAGCTCTGAAGCTAGGGGAAGCTCATCATTTTGGGGCCCCCTTTCATTTCGGAAAATTTGTTTTCCTGTTACATACTGTAATATAAAAATACTACAGACCAAAAAATAGTGTGTGTTTATTATTTTTATTTATTTTTTCATACATCTGGGTGGTTTCTACACAGAACATTAAAACCATACAACTTTTTAACTCAGAACATTCAGATTTTTGAGGTTAAATAATAGATTTTTCCCGAAATAGTGAGTGTTTTGTCTTGTTTTAGGTAACCCTTCTCAGAAAAAATTCAATCTCAGTGTGAAAATATGATATGGTTCCCCTCCCCATAAAATCTATAAATATAAAACTTCTTTTCATCTTTCATGCATGCAATTTCTATTTTTATTCATCCTTATTGTTAGGTAAAAGGTGAAAATATGAAATTATATTGTCTATACATAGCCGATATATCGTGACATGTGGTTGATCAATATCGATTATCATGATTTGTGGCCGATATCGATATTTGATGATATATCATCCAGCCCTGGCCCTGACGATTATAAATTTTACTGGTATGACCTAAGAAAAGAACCGAAGAACTGCTTCAGCAAGCAACAAGGCAGAGAATCCATAATGACCTGGGGAGGGTTTTGTTTCAATAGGCAAACATTTCTACAGGGTTCATACTCAAATATGGGAAAAAAATTCCCTGAGTTTTCCCTGAGTTCCTAGAAAATTTTCAAGAAAATATTAGTGACATATTACAAGAAACGCTCTTCTAGACAAGACAAAATACAGCTACTTCCACTGTATGATGTCATATTACTGCCAATCATGATAGAAATTCAGGTAGAAATCATTATTTACATGCGTATTTTCACAATAAATAATTATTTAAATTTTGATATGAAGCTAAGCAAGAAAAACATAACTTGAGAGGGAAAAAAAATTGTTTTTTCCAGGTTTTATAACTGATTTTCCCTGACTTTTAATGAAAATTTTTATTTTCCCTGACTTTTTTTAACAAATTCCAAATTCCCTGAGTATCCCCTGTTTTCCAGGTTTTCCCTGAGGCGTATGAACCCTGTTCTAGGATTTACGGACAGAAAAATGAAATCAGAGAATTATAAGGATATTTTACGTACCAATTTACTGCCAATTATGGATTTGCTAGCAGGACCAGACTGTATTTTCCAATAAGATGGGGCATTTCATCCATACCTCCAGATCAACAAAAACGCGGTTCAGGTAAAACGATATCACGCTATTAGACTAGCCAGCACTTAGTCGGATTTGAATCCCATGGAGATAATATGGGGTATCTTATTTCGTAAAATATATGCAAATGGAAAGTAATATACATGTGTAAATGACTTTAAAACTGGAATTGACAAAGCGCAGTATGAAATATCTCCTTCTGTAATGCAATGCTTAATTAATTCTATGGAATAACGTGTATTTGATCTTATAATTTGTCGTGGCAATACAATTCAATATCAAAAGCAAGTTTTTAGTTACTTTTATAAATGTAAAACCAAAAACACTTCTATACTTTTGGGACAGCACATTTTTATATAATTTAATGTACATTTTATAATTTCAAACCTTTGGTCATAATTTATATGTGTATACCAGCAAAACTGTTTTTATTTATTACCTATCTCGCGAATTTTAATTGTACCTTATTACTTTTTGTGTTAATGCAAATTTTATTGATTGTCTAAACTTTTGGGACACGGTGTACTAGTTTGCACACATGTTCAAACAAAAGAAATTAGATACGTTACTGTGTATAAGGCTTCGTGCCCTACGGTCTGTAGAGTTCAGGTGGTATGAAGGCTATAAAAATCCTGCCGCTGTAACTTTTTCTTTTCTCCAGTTCACTGAATGAAAGTAGCATAATTTTCAGCATGTACAAAAGCCCCTTTTCTATAGAATATGGTTGGATTACCATTAAAATTTTGTTTACCGGATCACATGAAAGATTCATATACATTACGGTACATAAGAGGAAATGGCTGAATGTGCATTTTTAGTAGTTATAACCATTTTAAATACTGTCCGATATTATTTGATGAGAGCTAATATTTTCGATTTGACTTTCTGTCTGTCTTTGTGCCTTCTGTACGTCTGTAATAATGAACTTTTGTTTACATATATTTACCTTGTAAAAGTTCAGCAGGTTTTGTTAAAGAAAATTCTATTGCTTCGCTATATAAAACCTCTGCAAAATACATACTAAAAATTTATTTCATAGAAAGGCATGCATTTTTTTTAATCGGGCCAGGTAAGCAAAGCTTCTGGCCCATGCAGACCTCTAGACCATGCTACTCTATGGGAAAAAATTAATCCATAATTACTCGTTACCTAATTAATTTTTTTTTAATTCTGTTTTCAGATTCAGAAAATTCCCAATTGTTGAATTAATACTCATTTTCTAAAAATTGACTTTTTTTTAATTTATATTTTTTACTTTTGAGTTTAAAAATGAGAAAAATACACTTTGGAAAAATTTGCATTTTTAAACTTGAGTTTTAAAAAAATCCATTTTTGGAAAATAAGTACTAAATTGTGAAGTTTCTAAATCTGAAAACAGAATTTAAAAAAATACATTAGTTAATGTGTTATTATGGAAACAAATTTTCCCATAAGATAACATAGGCCATGGTTGTCAGCAAGATTAGGAATTGTCTGCCTTAAGAGTGGACAAAAATGAGAAAAATGAGCTTTACAAAAAATTGCACACCTTTTTAAAGCCAAATTTAAAATATATAAAAATTTAAAAAAATCAATTTTTCAAAAATGAGAACTAATTTAACACTTAGGAATTTTCTGACTGTGAAAATGGAATTAAAAAACATACATTAAGTAATGAGTAATTGTGGGAACAAATTTTCCCATGAAATTACATTAGCTATGGCTGTCAGCGGAATTAGGTATTATCCCCTCATAAAACATTGCTACAAGCAGTGGGATCTGGACTAGACACAGTGTGGACATGGTGGATACTGCAAAAGGCACCAAGGACATAAGTTTAAAGCAATTTCAATAGATATTTTTAAGTTTTTATTTATAAAAAAGTAAAAAAAAAAAAAGTAGCGAGTCTTTCTTTCTTTTTTTTTTTTTTTAATTCATTTAAATACAGTGACTAGTGAAACAGGCAAAGCTTGTTAGTAATAAATAAAAAACCTTTTAAAATATACAACCTTTTTAATTCTTCATGTCACTTGCCGACTAGTTTCGCATGGGGTGCCCCAGCTTGTTCTCCAGCGATATGGTGTTCGAAGTTAGTTGAAACTGACGTTTCACTCCCTCTTCTTCTCTTTTAAAGACTCGGCGCCACTGCCGGTCGAGCCTTTTGGGCGAACTTTTTGATATTTTTAAATTCATTTTTAAGTATTTTGGGATCTTTGCAAATTATAATAGCACGATCGGCCAGAAAGCCGAATATTCAAATAAATCAATAGACAATTTATACAGAAAACATTTAAAAACTTTAAATCAAATTAACAATTTTCAGAAACCATTACTTAAATACACTACTTCAATTCCTTACGATCGCAGAGTTTCAAACAAAATTAAAAAAGTTGCAGCCAAACATAACATAAACATACCCATAAAGCCAAACCCTAACATATTTCAGCTGATTAGGTGCAACAAAGACCAAATTAACCCTTTAAAAGCCGCCAGTATGTTTAAAATCCCTTATAATGACAGCCACGGCAGAGAAATGTGTTACATTGGAAAAACAAAAAGAAAAATTAAAACGCGTATTAAAGAACACAGTCACGATATTGCTACAGGAAAAATAACTACTGCTTTAACGCAAATTAATAGAGACGATAATATCAATATTAAATTCGAGCAGGTGCGAAAAATAGCCAATTATCAAAACCACAATTATGCTGCGGTTAGGGAATCAGTAGAAATATTGTCGAATTTTAATAATTGCAATGGCAACGATGGGGCATTACTCGACCGGCAGTGGTGCCAAGTCTTTAAAAGAGAAGAAGAGGGAGTAAAACATCAGTTTCAACTAACTTCGAACATCATATCACCCGAGAACAAGCTGGGGCGCCCCATGCGAAACCAGTCGGCAAGTGACATTAAGAATTAAAAAGGTTGTACTGTGCGCCCGCCGAAGATTGATACCTGGTTGGCAAAAAGCCAGGACGATTCCACTCACGCTCTGGGAGACACAGCAATGAAGAGAGAGGGGAAAATTTTCTATTATTCTTGTTTCCTCTGTTATGTGTAGAATAATTAATACTCCTGCTTTGTTTTATTTTATTTCTTACTGTATAACAGTCTGTTTATATTGGAAATGAATCGTACATGTGGTACGAGTTCTCGGATTAAACCTCTTCATAGTGAAACGAAGCGTATTGTACATAATGCCATTAAGTTTTGCGATAAAGAAGCTTTAGAAGGAGAAGCTATTGTTCCACTTTCCCAATCAGTGAAACGTACGAGTGAAATAACTAATATATCAGAAGCCACGATGAAGAATACGTAGAGAATCAAAAGGAGAAGACAATCCAATGTTTGTATCACCAAAAAAGCGGCAAAAGAACAGTACCATCGAAAACATTTCTCTCGATAATTTTGATTGCGATGTTATTCGAACAACAGTACATGAGTTTTACGCAGTAAATAAGATCGTACCTACAATTGCGAAATTAATACCTGTACTTAAAGAAAAGATAAATTTTAAGTATCAAAGAGAAACTTTGAGAAGAATTCTTCACGAAATAGGATTTAACTTCCCCGTCAGGTACGACTTGCACATTAGTCCCCTTTAAATATAGTGACCAGCGAAGCTGGCAAAGAATTCGTTGATTCACTACCTTAATTGATTTCACATTTCGTCATTTTTTAAGGGGTTATATACTAGTTTGTAAATAATAATTGACATATTTTTTAAATTAGTGTTACACACTTCAAAGAACAACTTTAATATATCCCCACAATGACATTTGGCAATTTTTTGTTGGCGATTATGGCTAAATCATAAATCTAAAAATCATAAATGATAAAATCATAATCTAAATCATAAAATCATAAATCCAAAATAAACAAGATATAGGCTGCCAAATTATATCGCCAAAGAAAAATCGCCAAATTCAGCTATAGGGATATACTAAAGTTATACCTTAAAACTATCCCCTTTATAATATTATGAGTTTTTCTTTCTTTTAATTAATCGTAAAATATTTATATAACCAGATATACAAGAATCAGTTCAAAGAAGGAGAAGAAATGTAATCAGTGAGTTTATAATTTTTTCATACCAATAAACAAACACATCCCTAGGTACTACGGACATTCCTATTTTATAAATGGACCAACCCTTTTCACTCATGCGCAGAAGACGCCAGGGATCATCCTTCTGCGGTTTAACAGTATATTTTAAAATGTTTTAAATTTAGATGTTTAACTTCATGGTTTAGTTTTTTATAAAACATTTTGTTGTTAAAATAATGAATAAAATAAGGAACTTCAGCTTATTTATATGAGTACAGTTTTTTGATTTAACTTCCAACAACTGAATAATTATTCTACATAAATAATCTAAGAAAGTACGAAAAAAAAATTTCCAAATGTTTATTTATAAATGATATTTTACAAGTAAAAAGTGAACAGATGCAAAAACAATCAATATAATTAAAAAAAAAAAAAAAAAAAAAAATGATAAAGATTAAAATTTTTCAGTCTTAAGATTTGTGTTTATTGAGTGTTTCCAACAACTCATCAGCATCTTCACTAGTTTTAACTCGAATGAGCATAGGAATAGCTTCCTTTGCATCTGCTTTTTTCGGATCAATAGGAGGATTTGGAACACACATCAAGAGTACATTGTTTTTGCCAGTTCGGGACACTGGTAGAGATTCACTGAGGATTATGTTCAAAAGAATATTACCTAAAATATAAATAATATTTAGAGATTATATGCAACTCACTTAAATACACAGAAATTACAGCTGAAGGGTTTGGGGAAAAGAATCACAAAGTTGAGTTAGGGATGAGTTATCAATTGAGTCAAACTAAAATTAAATAACAGATCTGTTAAAAATAATAAATAGCTAATCGTGCAATATTTATTATATAAATATATTTTTATAAAATTGTTTTGTAAACATAAAATAAAACTCTAAGTAAATAAAGAGACGGCAACAATTTATTTGTTGACCATTGTCTTTTACCAGCAAGAGCTAATCCACTACAATATTCTTTTCGGTGCTGTCCATAATGCTGTAATATAACACTTCAATCAAGAAAAATTCCATAAAATTCAGAATACCTCGCATATCTGGTAGTCATAAAAATTACTCTGTTATCAAGAATCACAATATACACTCACTGAGAATTATCACTGAGAATTACATTAATCTATAGACTATAGTTTAAAATAATAATAAAAGATATATTTAAACATAATAAATTTGTGTGTTTTTGGACAGTAAAGGTTCTTTCTTCTTTTAGGGGGGTTATTTTATTTATTTATTTTTTAAGTATAATTGTAGTAAATTAATATAATTTATAAAAATACACATTTAATGCTTGACATTATAGTTTAAAGTATTATAGAGGTCCAAATGTATTTAAAAATAGACAAAGCACATATAAGATTGTCTGACAAACTTAGAGTAACAAAAAAAAGAAGTTACTTCAGTTCTTGAGTGAATTTTAAAATCCCTTAAAAGGTGACTACCCATTGTAATTTTATCTGGCTTAAGGTTCAGTTATAAGAATGAACTGGCTAGGCATTTGAACTTTTTAATTTTCTCTTTCTACTTCACTTGACTTAAAAAAAAAAAAAAAAAAAAAAAAATCTATTTTGGAATAAGACATTTTATAAATCAAAGTTTTTAGTTTGGAATTTTTTAGGTTCAATTCAAAAGGGTTTTTTAACATGCTATATTTAAAATTCCCTGACATTTCCTTCATTTCTAGATCTCTAGTCACTTTGTAGAATTTTAAATTTTTAGATCAAACTTAAGTAATGATTAAAATAAATTGACACTGAAGGTATTTTTTCTTTTTCCATCTTTTTTTACAAACAGCAATCTAATTATTTGTACATTATTAAAAATCTTCACAGACATCATTTGGGCTATCAATATATGAAAAGCAAATTATACTTACCTAAACTAGTATCAGCTCTGATTAAAAGCTGGGTCTTTCCATCTAATGGTTTTAAATGGAGTGTCCCAATACCTCTTTCAACATAGGAATCGTCTTTCTTAAAGAATAACTTACATCTACAAAGATTTAAAAAAAAAAAAAAAAAAAAAATCATCAAATTAATTATTTTAATATTAAACAAGGCATACAAAAAAAAAAAAAAAAATGATGATTAAAAAATAAATAAGAAAACAGAACAAAGAAAAAAAAGAAAAACATGTAATCACTATTATGCGATATTCATGCTTAAGTATTTTACAAGCATAAACACACACAAAACTAAATGGCAGTTAAAAATTAGGAATTCAAACTAAATCAGTCGTGTTTTTCTCACTATTAAATTTAATAACATGCTTATACAGGGTATTTCATGAAGGATCCTTAAATTAAAAAAAAATAATAATTCATAAATAATGATAAATAGAAGACTGAAACTAATAGCATATTTATTAATAACAAAACCTAAAAAATTTTGATACAAATTTCACTGACAGATAGCTCTGCAAGCAACATTACAATAAGTAGGCTGTTGCTGTATACAACACACATCTTACATACGAAAAATGAAATTGTCAATAACTTGCTGTAGTGTTACTGGAAATTGACACACAAGTTTAACAAATAGTCTCCTCCATCTCGTCGAGTGTAAAAAAAAAGTGTGAAACAATGTCCTTTAGTGCGACCCACAGAAAAAGTAGTCATATTAGGTACAATCAGGTGATATGCAGGCTAATCAGCACTTTTTTTCCTAAACTGTTGAATAGTTCCTGGCAATAACTCTACCCCTAAAATATTCATTCAGAAAATCAAAAACACTATGTGTACAGTGTGGGCAAGCCCTATCTTGCACAGCTATGTCTGCTTGAGCATCCGATGCTTACCGAGTGGTGACAAATTGCTTTAAAAATGCAATATATTGGTCAGTCGTCACTGTTTCTCACATGAAAAAGGGCTTAATGATGTCTTTTCAGAAGACTGTAGCCCAAACAATAAGTTTTAGGCAAAGGAGTGGTGGTGCATGAGACAAATGTGGGTTTTTGGTACCCCAAAATCGTCAATTGTGTCTGTTATCACCATCATCCAGATGAAAATGGGCCTTGTCTGTAAACCATATTGGCCAACATTAAAACCTGATCTATCAATCATGTTAAGTAACTCATTAGCAAAATCCTCTCATAGTCCCTCAGCTTGAGCTGGTACGGTGTTCTGGCATTGAATTTTTTATGGAAACATGTGTAATGTCTTTCACAGGATTGTATATTATTAGTATATGCTACATGGAAGATTCCAGATTCAGCAGCAAGTCTGTGGACAGATTTATTCAAATGATGCTCAATAACTGCAGTACATGCCGTTGAATTTTTAGGTGTCATGAACTCCCGAAGGAGTGGGTGGGGGCCTCATTTCTGACTAACGTATCAACCACATTGCTTATTTGTTTAATTTCTTTTATTAGTTCATTAATTGTTTATTCAACTGGGCCTTTTGTGACTTGAAAACATGTTTGAAAACTCCTTGTGGCAGTAGGGCCGAAATTTAATTGGTGATACGCACCAATATAATAAACACACGTTCTTCCACAGAATATACAACACTCCCAGATTTCTTTCTCTATATGCTAATAGCAATCACATTGTAATGCAGGGCTGCCAACCTCTGGGAGTGCTAAAGTGTAGTTAAAAAGCAAAAAAAGTGTAGTTTTAAGCTACAAAGTGTAGTCGCTAAAAAATTAGAAAATACTTAAAATATAAATAAGCATAAAATCTTTTGTTTACATTATGACTTACTTTCTGAAATTTATTGATTTTTAATAATCAAACATTCAAAAATAATAGAAATTTTATCCAAATTTACTTTTTATATTAACATGGATACATGAAAATACACTAATTCTAATATAATACACTAATATGCAGGGTTGCCAACTTTTCACAAACAGTTTGAGGAGTATTCAGAGAAATTTTGAGGAGCATTTCGGCTACTTTGAGGAGCAATTTTAAAAATTAAAAAAGAAAAAGAAAGAAAGAAACTACTAACAAAAATAAATTAGCAACAATCATATGAAATTAAGTAAAGAAAAAAAAAAAAAGGTAAGATGTAGGTATGCATCAAATTTTTAGTTATTCAGTATACTGAATAGTCATTATTCAGTAATAATCAAACATTTAGTGCATGCCTATTCAAAAGAAACTTGTTTAATTACAAGAACAAGACAATTGATGTGAAAATAATTTCAATGCTATACTTCAAACAGATACAAAAATTGGATTTTTTTAAACAAAATCTTAAATTTTTGGAGTAACAAAAGTCAAAATAATGAACAATTTTAATAGTTTAGATATTAGAAAATGTAATAAAACTGAATCTACAATAAAATAATCATTGTTATTAAGGATGGAAAAGGATTGAAATTGTACAACATTAAATTCAATTTCAGTGCAAACTGACAGCGATCAACTTTTCTGAAACTTTTCCCCCCCCTTAATATTATTGCTAAATATACCTAAAAAATCGAGTTTCCGTAGAGGGGGGGGGGGGGGTAGAATTACTTTTTATCATTAATTAAATAAATATGCTATTCTTCTCGTATTTGACAGAATTCGCAATATTTTTACGACCGATTGCCGAAATTCGTAATTATCTCACTGCAAATTTACAAAATCTACGTTTAATAGCAAATAATTGCTAATATATACTATAATTTTGCTCTAATTGATAAAATTCACTCTTCTTTAAAGGTAAATCCTAAAATATGCGATTATTATGCGGCCGATTGCCGAAACACGCTATTATTTAGCTACTAATTTGTGCAAAATACGTTCATCTGAAAGCTGAATCTTAAATACTCAACTATTTTGCCACTAATCAGTGAAATTTGCATTTTTTTTTTTTTTTTTTTTTTTTTCCAAAGTGTAATCTCGGAAATCGGGAATAATTTTGAAGTAGTTTTCGCTAATACGGGATCGCTTACCCACTAATAATCAAAAATTTACGTTTTATATGCTATCATTTGGCTGCTAGCCAATAAAGGTTTTTTTTTTTTTTTCCCCAGTTGATTTCAGTAAATCGCGATATTTTTGTAGCCGATGACGGAAATACGCAATCATTCCGCCGCTAATCAACAAAATTTATGTTTAATCGCTGAAAAAGGCTTTATTTTGATGCTAATCGATGAATTTCTTGATTTTTTCAAACATGATTTACATTATAAGTATAATTTTGTGGCTTTTTATAGAAATACGGAATTATTTTACAGCTAATTTTCAAAATTACGTAATCGTAAACTAATTGCTAAAATAGATGTTATTTTTCTAAAAATGTCTAATTATTTAGTCATAAATCAGCTTTTTTTTTTATTACTGAAATGTCATTTTTTGCGGCTGATTTATAAAATACGCAATTTTCTTGTGCTATTTTTGTGATGAATCCATTTTAAATCCGGCGATTTTTGTGAAAGTCCCATTTTCAGATATGAAAATTTCTTAGAATCACCCAATAAAAACTAAGTTATCGCGTATTCAGTTATCCTAAGAAAAAGCACAGAAAATATTCTTTTTCTTTCTCCAACGGTAGATACTTCGTACGATAAAGTTTGAAATTTTCCATGATTTTCTCAGAAACTTGTATATTAAAACACTTAAGAAAGTTTCCTATTACAGAGGACAATTCCTCCGTTAAAGTCCGACTTTATACTGTTTTCTCCAAAACTCGCGTGATTACGGCTTCAGACACTTTAGAAAGTCTCCCACGGAAGATAGCTCTTCCTGGTCTTAGTTTCCTTGCGTTGTCAATCGTACTTAAAGTTCAGTAACTTTGAATCTATTATTTTTATCGATAAATAATTAAAATAAACAATTTTTTTCGTTACAAAGTATTATTTTTTAGCGACTTATTAAGCATTAAGTTAACTGAAACATTGATAGAGTTTAAATGAAAATCAAAATACAGCATAATCATAGCCATGAAGATAATCATAGCATTCGGTTTCTTTCTCCCCCCCTTTCAGCTTGCGGTTTTAATTAAGCACACTCTCAGCTAATGTAAACAAATATGTGTTCCCGTTCTGAGTCAGCAATATTTCGATTACGCAATGCCTAGCACTAGAATGTTTTTTTTTTTTTTTTTTCTTTACTATTTATTTATGAGTATTTACGATGAAGCATGTGGTTCTTCAACTAGATTGTAAAAGTTAGTTTTGTTATTTTTATATTTTCAAGAAGCACTTTCATAGATAAAAAATAAAATTCAAAGAATAATGTTTTATGCGGCAACTGTTGGAAATGCAAAATTAAAAGTTGATAAGGATTGGATTGGGATTTCTGTCTAGATGTGTGCAAGGAAAAAAAAAAAAAGAAAAAGAAAGAAAGAAAAAAGATAGTTTTTTTTATTTTTTTTTCAGTGTCTGCCACTATTAGTTTTATATTATACTTTTTTTAATCCGTGGTGAAATCGGAGTTCGCTCGTTGTAAACAAGATGACGATGGGGAAAGGAAAAGCGTAGCTTTAAGTATACGATGCGTAGAGTGTAGTAGAAGCAGGCTAAAGCGTAGTTACTACGCCAATTGCGTAGTTGTTGGCAGCCCTGGTAATGGCAAAATCTTCGATGATTAATCATTCTCTGGGTCTGAACTATCTTTATAGAAATCCATAATGCCACCTGAAACACCATCTATTACGGCACAATTTGTAACTTAAATGTTGAAATTCTTGTAACAGATTCTTATATATATATATATTAATAAATATATCAGTTTCATGTTTCTACCTATTGCCATTTTCAAGCTATTTATTTCAAAGTTAGGGGGTCCTTTGTGAAACTACCATTTCTAGAGCAAAATAAATATTCACTATTGAAAACAGTACATATATGCACACACACACACGTGTGTGTGTGATATAAAAGCTGAAAACTGTGAAAAAAAGGACAACTCCAAGCAAACAAAAATAACAAGGAGCTGAGGCCATCATAGCTTAAGACATGTGGAGCAGGTTAAACCAGTTTGTCGGGTGCCCAACTTCTCTGCAATACCATATAACATAGCAAAGAAAAAAGTTCAAACGGAGATAATAATTACGCAAAATAAATAAATAGTTTTTCTTTTGTATAAATATTTAAGATAAATTATTTTTTGCAACATAAAACATTAATTAAAAAATTCCACATAAAACAACCTGAAAAAACAAATATAATATAATAATTATTATCTCTTAAATGATTCATTTATTTATAACTTCTAAAAATAAAACATTGCTATAAACAATAAAAATGTTTAATTTTTAAATAAAACTTTATTATAAACTACAACTTCTAAAAATAAAAATATTTCCCCCAGTTTAAAAGGGGGGAAAAAAAAGCACCCTGCAAATTTTTTAATATAAGACCTACCAGACATGAGTCAAGCACCTCATCCCAATTCCACATATCCCTACATCCATTTTTTTTTTTTTTTTTTTTAAATAAAATTTTAGTGTTGTATTTTGACCCAGGGTTTGCACACAATTTGTAACCTAATCTATATTTTTCCCCTTTGACCATGAATTTAAGTTTGGTTTGGTTTCAATAAGAATTTTATGGATTTATTGACCCATGCAAGATTCCAGCAGGTTAGAAATTTTATCCTCGGCTGGGCCAGCTAATACAAACATAAAAAAGTTTTACCTAATTTTTTTTTTATTCACCTATATACACATACTAAAATGTGAAACTTTATATTCAGCAAAGATATATAATTCAAAATCTCATTAAAAATTTCTTTAACAGTCCAAAATTAAATTATTATTTTTAATGAACAGAATTAATGCTAAATTGTAGTATTGTGAAACTATGTGCATCTACAATAAGTGACAATGAAATGTATTAAAGGTGTTTTTGCACTCATACACAAATTCATAAGATGTTAAAAAACACTACTATATAAATATTTATAACACACTTAATGACAAGTTAAGAAATAACTGCATCGAAAACGAAATAAATAAAAAAATAAAATAACAAAAAATTGAAATATATGGACACTTAAAATACCTTTTAGAATAAAATGCATCTTCTTCCTTTACTGCTGTGAAATCATTTTTAGGAGGCACATAGTCTGGATCCTCTGTATCAACAGACTCTGGAAATTTAAGTTTTGTAGAAGAAAATCAGTTTCAATCATAAGAAAAATAAACATCCATTTTTCAATGCAATTGAACAAAGCATTAGTAAGTACAATAACACAGAGAAGGTATTTGAATCAGTGCATTCAGACCATTTTTTTTTTTTTTTTTTTTTCACAATTAAGATAGTGGTGATTTCAGTGTTTTGATGGTACACCCATCAATGTACATAGAAAAGACGTCAATCTAATAATTTAAGGTGAGACAGAGGGACAATATTCTTGTTGCGAAGAAAAAGGGCTACAGTCGTAGACTGAAGCCCTTACTTAATTCTTACAATAGATTCAGTCTACTAGATAGCAGCATAGCAGAACAGCTTTTAGACACATATATCCAAGTTACTTTTTTGCATTCAAGAAGAATATCAACAAGATATTTCAAATATTAATTGAAAAAGAAAAGTACAAAACTTTTTCCCTCCTTACTTAAATTAACTATGTTAAGCAGCTACTTTGCCTAATTTGGCCAGCAGTCTAACACCATATAATTCTAGGAGAAATTTGTTTTGTAAATTCTCATTACCTAATGTATTTTTTTAAATTTTGTTTTCATATTCAGAAAACTTACAATTGTTAAAATGTTTCTCGTTTTTCAAAAATTATATTTCTTAATTTTTAATATTTCATATTAAAGCTGTAAAGTGCTAAAAAATAAATAAGAGCATTTTTTGCACTTTATAGTTTCAAAATGAAATGTAAGGGGAAAAAAAAAACTTTGGAAAATGAGTGTTTGAACGTAGCTTTTGGTTTCGTTTCGCCAGCCCCCCCGACTAGTAGTTGGCTCTTTGCCAAATGAGAGGTGCTTTTTTCTCTTTTTGAGAATGTTACTTTTTTTATGTTTAGTTTAGTTTCTCGGCCTGTCTTAAACAGGAAGTATAATTTTTTCTCTTGAACATGAAAGTTATGATTTAAATATTATGATCTTGGCTCCTTTATGGAGAAACAATGTTATCCTGAAATATACTGAATTAAGTTATAATTGTGAATTCTTCAAAGTATACTGCAAATAGTTTTTTATTGTGTGTTTAATCGCTAAATAAAGTTAATAAGCTCTCCCAACTGGTGCAAATTTTATGACTGAAATTGAACACGTGAATTACAGAACTATAGATTAAGAAGTTGTTATGATTATATATTTCTGCATATTTTCATGGTACGAATTTTTTCATGGCGCAGTATATATAATAATATTTTTTCATGGTGAACGAAACTCGGGATATGTGAAATCCCTTAAAAGTGAAACTACCCTTAGATATTAATTTATCTGGATTTGGATTTGAAAGCTTGGATAATTTATTGTGAAAACGAAACTGAAAAATAATAATGACTGGAATTCCGGATTCGTTATTGGATAGCTGCCTGGATATGGAACCAGGTAAGCAAAATTTAACTACTATTTATAACATTGATTAAATGAAATTAGAAATTTTAATTATTTGAATTATTTTGTTTGATTATTTGCTCGCTATGAATATTGAAAAGTTAAAAGCTAAGCGTTCTACGGAACGCTCAAATGTAACTAAATTAATAAATAAATTAGAGAATTTATTATTGGACGATCTAGAAAATACAAAATCAGACGAAATCATCGAAATCCAGGAAATGATAGGTGAAAGAGAAATTGCATTAAAAAATTTAAATAATGAAATTGAAAATTTAATAGTAGATATTAAAGAGTATGAAAAAGATATCGCGACCAGCGATAAATACGGCGAGCAAATAATTTCTGCCAAATGCAAAATGAAGCTAAGATTAAAAAGATTATGTAATAATAAAGATGAAAGTAGTTCAAACTGTTCTGTCAGTGAAACCCAAACAAAAACTGGTTCGGCAGTGAGATTGCCGAAAATGTCCTTACCAAAATTTGGTGGACAAATAGAAAAATGGAACGAATTTTTCGATTGTTTCGAAAATTCAATCCATTTAAATGAAAATCTTACAAAGATTGAAAAATTCACTTACTTGAAAACGCTTTTAACTGACAAAGCGTACAATGTTATTGAAGGGTTTTCACTTACGGAACAAAATTATGATAATTGCATAGAAATATTGAAAACACGTTTTGGGCAAAAGGATATTATCATTAATGCTCACATGAATAAATTGATAAACTTAGAAGGCGTAAAAAGTTCATCAAATATAACTGCTTTGCGAAAGTTTTATGACGCTTGTGAAGTAAATATTCGCAGTTTATCTAATTTAGGGGTGACAAAAGGCCAATATGGTCATTTACTGAATCCAATTTTATTAAAATTATTGCCAAACGATCTAGTAGTTGAATATTACAGGCAAAGTGATAAAAGGAAGGATGAGTCTGATGTGACAGACTTAATTAATTTTCTTAAAGTAGAACTTGAATCGCGTGAAAAATCACTTAGTATGATTAATTATAAAAATGCTTCGGTAATTGTAAATAAAAATAAAGCCGAAATTAATGACAGAAAATTTCCAAATAAAATGAATTCATTGAATGTAGGTGTAAAAAATATATGCATATTTTGCAAGAATTATGATCATCATTCTCTTGGATGTACTAATTTAACTGATGTTGAGAAAAGGTTAAAATTAAAGAAGGATGGCAGGTGTTATAAATGTTTTCTAAAATCTCATCTGTCATCACAGTGCAGGGTGAAATCGCAGCCTTGCGAAAAATGTAAAGCAACAGATCATAACAAATTATTTTGTTTTTCAAAAAACTTGAAACCAGAAGTAGTAGAGAACACTATAGTATCGAATTCACATTTAAAAAACAGTAATCAGGCAGCGTTATTGCAAACATGTTGCGTCATAGCCCAATCTAATTCTAGATCAAAAACTGTCAGACTCTTATTGGATTCCGGAAGTGAAAAAAGTTTTATTACTAAAGAATTGGCCCACGAATTAAAATTAACCCGTGTAAGAACAGAAAAGCTAACTGTTTTTGCCTTTGGTATAAATAAAGGTAAAGAAGAGGAATTCGAGGTTTTTAATATTGAATTGCGTAGCAAAATAAATCCTCGTCGGCTCATCCATGTTGAAGTATTAGCTACAGACTTAATAACCGCGACTCCCTTGAAAAGCCCAAGGGGCGAACCAGAAATTGAAAGTTATATTAAAAATAAAAACTGGAAATTGGCAGACAATTCATTAAGTGATTCCAAAATTAATATTTTGCTAGGAGCTGATTATTTTTGGAAAATACAGAGAGGTATCATTGAAGAAATCGGTGATAATTTATATGTTGCTAATACTATTTTCGGATATACTGTAGTGGGGAAATTGAATAATAATAGTACAGAAGTAATTAATTCGCATTTTGTATCTGTAAATAAATTTGACAGTTTTGATTTGCAGCGTTTTTGGGATTTAGAATCACTTGGAATATGTGACAGTAAGAATGATTCTATGTCACAGAGAGATATAGAAATTATTAATTCTTTTAATGAAAATTTAAATTTTGTTAAGGGAAGATATGAAATTCAATTTTTGTGGAAGGAAAATAAAAATGAATTAAAATCGAATATAGAAATAGCCAAAAATAGACTTTGGGGTTTGAGAACAAAACTGTCTAAAAATGAATGGCTTAAAAATGAATATGAAAAAATTCTTGAGGAACAAAAGAAAATGGGTATAATAGAGGAGTGTAAAATAAACAAAAATGAAACTGGTGTATATTATATGCCCCACAGACCGGTGATAAGAACAGATAAGTCCACTACAAAGGTCAGAATAGTGTTTGATGCTTCTTCCAAAGAAAAGGAAGCAAAATCTTTAAATGAATGTTTATTTGCAGGCCCCAATTTAAATCCTAATATTTTGGATATTATTTTAAAATTCCGCCTTCATAAAATTGCCTTTGTTTGTGACATTGAAAAAGCTTTTCTGCAAATACAGGTTGCAGAAAATGATAGAAACTTTTTGAGATTTCTATGGTTTGAGGATATAAATAGTAAAAATCCTCTATTAAAGGTTTTCCGCATGACTCGTGTAACTTTTGGTGTTACAACATCACCCTTTTTGCTCTCAGCTACCATTAAACATCACATAAAGGGCTATAAAAACTTGTTTGAGAAAGTCGTAAATATGCTTGATACTTCCTTATATGTTGATGATCTCTTTCATGGCGCTAATTCTGTAAATGAAGCATTTATTTTATCGTCTGGTGCTGTGAAAATACTTAAAGATGCCAATATGACATTAAGAAAATGTAAAAGTAATTCTTACGAATTAAGCAAATTGTGGGAAAAACATGGAATAAACGTTGATGAAGAAATAAATGAGGGAAATATCTCTAAAGTATTGGGAATAATGTGGTCAACTAATAATGACACGTTAAGAATAGACATTCAATCTCTGTTAGAAGGGTTTGATAATGAAATTATCACTAAGAGAATTGTTTTACAAACTGTAGCAAAGGTGTATGACCCTGTAGGGTTTATTTCCCCTTTTATAATAAGAGTTAAATTTCTAATGCAAGAACTATGGGAGCAGGGTGTTGATTGGGATTCTGCTTTACCTGATGCTTTAACACAAAAATTTAAGAAATGGCATCGTGAAATACAGGATTTAGAAAATTTTGAAGTGCCTAGAAAATATTTTACGAATTTTGAAAAATTAACTCCTGAAACTATTCAAATTTGTGTTTTCTGCGATGCCAGTTTGAAGGGATATGGTACAGTAGCTTATTTTCGTGATCCTTGTTCCCGTGAAACTTCATTTATTATGTCAAAGACAAGAGTAGCTCCTCTCAAAAAACTTACTTTGCCTCGACTTGAATTGATGGGAGCCTTAACAGCTGCTCGATTAGCTCATTATCTTGGGCAGCTATTTTCAGTTCCCGTCAAAAACATACTATGCTTCTGTGATTCCCAAATTACCCTTTATTGGGTCAAAGGAAGTGCTAGTAACTGGAAGCCCTTTGTAGAGAACAGAGTGCGTGAAATTCAACGATTAGTAGCCCCATCTCAGTGGAGATTTTGTCCAGGGGTTAAAAATCCCGCTGATGTGCTATCTCGTGGTTGCACAGCAACTGAATTGTTGAAGAATGAAGAATGGTTAAAGGGACCAATCTGGTTGAAAGAAGAGCACTTACCGACACCACTACCGGAAAATGAAGTCAAAATACCTGAAGAAGAGATTTTGAGAGAACAACGGAAAACTACTGTTTGCTCTTTAACTCATGGCAATAATGAATTTGAATTATTATATAAGTTTTCATCTTGGTCTAAATTAAGACGTGTTACGGCCTGGTGTCTTAGATTTATAAAAAATACTAAATGTCGATCTGAGCGAAATACTGGCTTTTTAACTATACAAGAACTTGATGAGGCAACTAAAATTATTGTGAAGTTGGTTCAAAGACATGAATTTGGAGAGGAAATAAAGACTTTAAAATCTGGAAGAAACCTGAATGCTAGTAACAAACTCCTTTCTTTAAACCCTTTTCTAGACAAAAATGAAATTCTTCGTGTTGGTGGAAGATTAAGACACACAAACCTACCTGAGAGTCAAAAACACCAAACGATACTTCCTAAAACGCATCACATTACAGATTTAATTATAAAGTATTTTCATGAAAAACATCTTCACAGTGGAACTCAGTTAACAATTTCAGTCCTGCGACAACAATATTGGATAATTAATGCAAGAGACGCCGTGAAAAGGAATCTGCGGAACTGTATGAAGTGTTTTAGAACCACATCGAACTTAGCCTCTCAACTGATGGGTGATCTTCCAGCTGCTCGTGTAGTGCCATCGCGAGTGTTTTCGAAAGTCGGGGTTGATCTTGCAGGCCCCTTTCTCATCAAACCTCGTAAGGGCCGAGGTGTTAGATCTTATAAAAGTTATATTTGTTTATATATCTGTTTTTCCACAAAAGCAATTCATTTGGAAATACTCAGTGATCTCACCTCTGAAACATTCCTCGCATCCTTGAAGAGGTTTGTTGCTCGACGAGGAAAACCTGAAGAATTGTTTTCAGACAGAGGAACGAACTTTGTAGGTGCCGACAACGAAATGAAAAAAATGATGTCCTTGATCTCTTCTGACGAAAAGGTCCACAGATATTTGTCCGAAGAAACAATCAAATGGAATTTCAATCCCCCATCGGCCCCCCATTTTGGAGGACTTTGGGAGGCTGGAATAAAACAGATGAAGGGTCATTTAAAAAGAACTATTGGCGAACAAATATTAACTTATGAACAGTTCCTTACTTTAATTACTCAAATTGAATCGTGCTTGAACTCCAGACCTCTTGTTGCGCTCTCGAATGATCCAAGTGACTTAAATGCTCTAACTCCAGGACATTTTATCATAGGCACTGCCTTGACTTCAATACCAGAACCTGACTATTCTTCAGTTAACCTAACCCCGCTAGAAAGATGGAAACTTCTACAAAAAATTTTTCAAAGTTTCTGGAACAGATGGTCTTCAGATTACCTATCAGACTTGCAAAGGCGATCAAAATGGTTAATAAATAAACCAAATTTCAAGAAAGACGATTTGGTTTTAATAAAAGATGATAATCAGCCCCCCTTTGAAGTGGAAACTAGGACGCATAATCAAATTATTTCCTGGAGCAGATGGCAAGATTCGTGTTGTTCTACTGAAAACTATTTATGGAGAGTTGAAGCGTCCGATCGCCAAACTATCACCTCTACCATTTTGAACTTTGAAATTTTTATTTTATTTTTATTTTATTTTATTTTATTTTTATTTTTATTTTTTTTTTTTTTATGTTCCTGTTTTTAATCCATTTATGTTAATCATCTAGTTACAATGTTTCATATGTATATTAATCTCTTTTTTTTCTTATCTATTTGCAGTTGAAGACCAAGAAAATGAAAACCTGTAATAACACTAATGTTGTTATTGTACTTGTAGAATATTTTTATGAACCTTCGTTCATGGGGGCGGAGCATGTTTGAACGTAGCTTTTGGTTTCGTTTCGCCAGCCCCCCCGACTAGTAGTTGGCTCTTTGCCAAATGAGAGGTGCTTTTTTCTCTTTTTGAGAATGTTACTTTTTTTATGTTTAGTTTAGTTTCTCGGCCTGTCTTAAACAGGAAGTATAATTTTTTCTCTTGAACATGAAAGTTATGATTTAAATATTATGATCTTGGCTCCTTTATGGAGAAACAATGTTATCCTGAAATATACTGAATTAAGTTATAATTGTGAATTCTTCAAAGTATACTGCAAATAGTTTTTTATTGTGTGTTTAATCGCTAAATAAAGTTAATAAGCTCTCCCAACTGGTGCAAATTTTATGACTGAAATTGAACACGTGAATTACAGAACTATAGATTAAGAAGTTGTTATGATTATATATTTCTGCATATTTTCATGGTACGAATTTTTTCATGGCGCAGTATATATAATAATATTTTTTCAATGAGAAACATTTCAATGGTTGTAAATTTTCTAAATGCGAAAACAAAATTAAAAAATTAATTATTAATTAATTTAAAAAAAACATTAAGTAAAGAGTAATTTATAAAATAAATTTATCTCTATAATAACATGGAGTTAAATGATTGCCAGTGAAATAGATTAAGTGTACCCTTAAAGAAATGTTTTACTCTTAAAAACATCATCCGCACACAAATAAAGATGAACATTTAAGATTACTTCTTATTAAGATAATAGAAAATTTATACAAATATGCATATGCATGCAAGAGTTTCAGTACAGGGTCTTTCCTGTGTGACCTAAATATGGTATAGAAATGTTTCAATATTTGAAATCTATTATCCATGCACAAATAAAGATGAATAATTAAGACTATTTCTTAAATGATAATAGAAAATTGAAAGAAATGCATTTGCATACCTTTAACTAAATGCATGTAGAAAGGGCTTCAGTTTAGGGTCTTAATTTTTGTATGACTTAAATTTTGTACATTAAAATTAAAAAAATTCCAGAAAACTTTCTTGTGCACTTAGACCATAAGTGTAATTTATTTTAGATTTTTCACACTCACATGAAAAGGAGATAAATAGTTTTTCAGTTTTCTCAAAAAGTCGTTTTAAGGACTGAAGCCCTTTCTGTACGCAGCAATTCATTTTACATTCTTAGAAGTAGTGGTGATGATATATAAATAATAAGTTCCTTCTAAAAGATAAAATTTATTATGAGTATATGTCAACATTTGGCTACTGTTGAAACCAACACATTTAGGCTGAAAGTTATAGGTCACAAAGGCATGTGAATAATCTTTGCCACTGAAGTTAATTTATAAACAAATTGAAATCAGTCAATTTAATATTCATTTTTCATTCAATAGCAAAATAATAATAATAAATAAATAAATAATAATAATCTGGGGTGACTTCACTCAACATTCTGAATAATTAGTTTTTAATATTAATAACCAGGCATTTAAATAAATTAGAATGGCTGAATATTTCAATAAATAAACAAAAAGAAAATCAAAATAAAGTGTCTGAGTATTTTATCTCAAGTTCATAAGTTTGTAGAATAAACAGTAAATATATCAATTTTTTGGGGCATTAATATATATAATTGTCTACATTATGATATATGTAAATTCTTACAAAACATTCCCATAAAAAAAAAAAAAAAAAAACTTTAAATAATATAAACATTATTTCCCATAATGAGATGCCATCTCAGAAGAAAAAAAAAAAAAAAAAAAAAGATTTTGCATGACAAGTTTTTTTTTTTTTTTTTTTTTTTTTTGTAGGAGTTTTACTGAAAGCTTTTCTATGACCATTTTCAAAATGAAAATAGCATGGAAATGTAATACATATAGCAAACTTTTAAAAATGCAGATAAAAACAATACTTTCATGTTTTTGTAATTTTCCCTCTCACATATACATGAATACATTTATACAACACGCATATATTTTTTATACATTTTTAAATACCTTACATGCTCAGGTGTAACAACAGTTAACAATTTTATTTTTCCTTTTTGTAAAGGCAAATATACTTACATTATTTTATTTGAATAGAGTTAAGGTTTCCTCCTAAAAAAAAGTACAGATACAGAAACTTTAGATGACCTATATAGCTGCCAACTTTGCAGCTTTAAAAATAGGAACATTTCTACTTAAAAATGAGAAGGAAAAAGAAAGACTTTTACACCTCAAATTTGAAATCAAATAGGAGAAAAAAAAAAAAAACCTTTAAGTCAAATAAAAAATTTTAATGCACAAATTTTGATGTATATACAGTTGAAACTCATTAACGTGAACACATTTAACGTGAAATACTTTTAACAGGAACCATTTTCACAATCCCGTCAAAAGAAGATTAGTTTAGTTATACGAAAATTAGTTACTGATAACATGAACACATTTTTATTCAACTTGAGATTCACGTTAACGAGGTTTGACTGTATATTGTACATTAAAAGGGGGGAGGCACAACAGAAATTACATGAATGAGAGATATTGAATGATCTACTTCTTTATAGGTTCTAGAACCCAAAAAAACAAGTTTAAAATGAATTTTGATATTTATACTGCAGTGGGAAAGCAGGAGGCAGGCTAAAAATTTGGAGACCTGGCATTTATGATATATAATTAGCAAAACAATACAAGATAGACAATATTCTAGATGTTTTAAACAATTTAACATTACTGAAACTAACTTTAAATAATTTTATTTTATCTGGGATGAAAAGAAAGAAAAAAAAAAACTGAAAACTTCTATTTTTATGGAGAATGAATAGTGAGCGGAGACTTATTAATGGTATATTATATAGTTATTATCATTAAAAGTATTTATTTATAAACCCTATAATAAATGATATTTAAAGAGTTCTTAGTACATTATAGGTTAAATTAGGCATTTAAAATAAAAATAATTAATAAATAAATAAAAAAAAATTAACATGAAATTGAGAGGCAGCAAAGTTCTGTAAAACCCTGAATTCAGGGATAGCCCCTGAAAAGTTTCACCCTCGTTTTATAGAATGCAATGTATAAATAACTGATTTATAGACTGCAATATATAAATAAGAATTTTACTTTGTATTCCTGCAAAAAAAAAAAAAAAAAAAACTACAAATCCTGCATTTATGAAAACCAATAAAATTTTGGCTACAATAATCTATAACATGCCTTACTCATTTTATCTTAATCAAATACAGATTTTAGATGCAAATGTACTTCAAATAACTTAAGTCCATAATCCAAAATAACAAATTCTTCTTTGTTTCCCTGTAAAAGAGCTACAAGTCCTACATTCATGAAAAACTTTGCAGTTTGAAATGATGCCGCTAGGCATTTAAAGTCCTGGGTCCCCGGGACCCTCTGATTAATCTGAGTGAGTCCATCTTTCAAAAAAGTGCGTCCCCACATATAAATAAATTTTAAATTTATACGTTAAAATTATATTGTTATAGTTTATATATATATATGTGTGTGTGTGTGTGTGTGTGTCTGTGTGTATTTTTAACCAGTTTTAAAGCTAATATTATATAGAAGGTTATTGCTGTTAAGAAACAACTGGAAATATATAGCTCTATGTGCTCTAAAATCTGAAAGGGGAAAATGAATTAATAAGAGAAAATATAGTATAATAGATATTATTATTATTTAATATTTTATTTTCAGTAATATAAAATGTTAATTTTAAAAATGTTCTTATCAGCATTAGGAGAACAAAATAGGGGGGAAAAAGCAAGGGTATATACATTTTTGCAAAAATTCTTAAATAAGCCAATGCTTAATTGCAATAATCTGTAATTAAAATATATAGCTAATTAATTGAACACCCCCCCCCCCCCAAAAAAAAAAAAAAAAAAAAAAAACGTTCTTAATATGCAGATTTCATACATAGCTGACAACATTTTCAATTTTGAAATCAGATTTATATCACCCCTCTTATGAAATAGAAATCTGCCATATTTATTTTTTATGATTAAATAAATTAAAAATTGTTATTAAACTAGTACATTATGATCAACACAAAACTTTCTTCTATACCATTCTGTATAACAGGATCACTTATTGTTTAACATACACAAAAGTTTATTAATCATTATAGTTTCTTACAACAATGATTTAACCTATAGAATTTGTTTCAATTTTACTTGACAGATGATGAGATGAAGTAATGTGGAAAATCACAGAAGATGAGCAATAGTAGCACTGATATACATCCATATTATGTCAGCATCTGTTTTCACAATGGTTATCTCATATATTAAGTTTGGTGCATTTATATGCTATAGAAGTTGGATTTAGCCTTTCTATTAAATGGGGTTAATTGTAACACAGCAGCACCACCTGTTGGCCAATATGCAACCAAATTGAATCTGCATAGTATTTCATAGTAGTTCTTTTATATGTCAAGTTTTCTGCAATTAAATACAATAGAATCTGAGATATAGTCTTTCCATTCATGGGGAAAATTTCAGCATAGCAGTACCACCTATCAACTGGAATACACCAAAATTGAATGGGCATAATTTTGAATAATAGCCTATCAAATTTTGATCAATTATGCATAATAGAACCTGAGATATAGCCTTTCTTAACGAGGAGGAATTTACAGTATTGCAGTAAAACCTGTTGACTGATTTGCACCAAAATTTGACAGATAAAGGAGGTTAATTCAGGTTTTTGAAAATGGTTCACAATGGTACCCCATTTGTGAATTTCGTAAATAATTTGTGAAAAAGAAAATTAATTACTTTGTGACAATTAAAAACACCTTGTGAACAAATAACCAAAATGCACAAAGCAATTTATACAATTTTAAAATACTAATAAAAATAGAAAAGTTGTAAAATAATTATATTTATGTCGATTTCATAAATACCTAAATTGAAGCTATTTACGATTTTTTTTTTTTTTTTTTTTGAAAATATATGAGTATGTTCATATGTGTATATGAGTGACATTTCAAACCATCTAGTATCAGGGGTACAGAGACAATCGGTATAGAGACGATTCATGATATGGGCTTATCCATTTAGTTACAAGAATTTAAGTATAACCATCGATCCTGTATGTGTGTAATATGCAAATTTTTTTTATAAAAACTTATTTTAGAAATGCATAACTTACATGCAACAGCACATCAGCAGTATTACTAAGTTTGTACAATGGGGGCCTATAACATACTTATAAACTTTTAGCTTAAGGGGACTGAGACATCTGCGACAACCATGAAGTGGGAAATTTAGGTTGTTGCTTTTAATAGCCATATATTCTTTAATTATGCATGTATCAATATAATTTTTTTTTTTTTTTTTTTTTTTTTTTTTTTGAGATATTAACAAGAAGTTCAAGAAATATTTGATGCAAATTATTTACTCTTACGTGTTACAGTTTTTTTTATAATAGCACTGTAAACATACATATTTTACTCTTAAGGATTTTTTCACTTTGGTACACTTTGTGAAAAATTGTTGAAAGTAGTTCCTTGAAATTTTAGAGGAAAATAAAATAAGTGTCTCTGCATATAGTGAACCTTTTTTTTTTCGTGATATTTTTTTAAAAGAGCGAAAATATGTGTATAAAAATGCATATTTCTAATAAGTAAAAATTGCCATTTTTTTTATAATTTAAAAAATAGAACAACAAAACACAAAATAGGTTCAGTACATAAACAAAAGTATTTTTTATCATCATGCATGATTTCAAGGTAAGATTTTCATTATTTATTTTAGAAAAATGTACCAAAGTAAAAAAATTCTTAAGAGTAAAATACATATGTTTACAGTGCTATTAAAAAAAAAAAAAAACTGTAACACTGCTTCTTGAACTTCTTGTTAATAGCTCAAAAAAAAAAAAAATATATATATATATACATATAATTATATTGATACATGCATAATTAAAGAATATATGGCTATTAAAAACAATAACCTAAATTTCCCACTCACGGTTGTCGCAGATGTCTCAGTCCCCTTAATCAGATGAAGAGTTTATACACTACCATATTCACACACACACATCAACATAAAAATAGCAAAAAATTAATTCAGGACACTTTAAAATGTATAGATAGTCCAAAACCTCATAGTCAAACGTTTTCTTTTCATAATACTTTCCTCACATAGTAATGTTCGGAACAAAAAAAAAATGCTAAATACTTTGAAAATCTACAACATTGAGAAAATGGAGGGAAAAATAAATAAATAGATAACTTTTTACTTACGAGATTCACTTGTTTTTTCAACTGAAGAGGGAGCAAAGCTGAAAGGTTTTGAGGAATTAGAATCTTGAGAATTTCCTTGTTGAATATTACTATTGATTCCAAAGGAAAATTGGAATGGCTTTTTTTCTGAAGTAGCTTCATCTTTAGCCTTTGACCCAGAAGAAAACTGGAATGACTTTTTATCTGGTGCAGATTCATCTCTTAAACTCGTAGTAGGTCCTGCTGACATTGATGATGTACCTGTAGGTGTCCGTTTCATGCCAAAACTAAATGTGGAAGTATTTGTAGTATTGGATTTAAAATTAGCTCCATAATCTGTTTCATCTTCTTTCTTTAATTTCTTTTCAAAATCAAAACCATGATTAGCTGAAAGAAAAAAAAATCTACAATAAAAAGAGATAAAAATTATGTTTACACTTAAATATTCAAAAGCAAATTATCAGCGTATATAGTTATGCTCATCACTGACTGACTGACTCTGTCACGCTTAAAAAGGCTAAGAGATTTCCTTGGCTTCTGTCTGTGTGTGAATGCAAGTTGCCACCTAATTTTCATATTTTAGTTAATTAAAAAAAACCTAATTGTCTGATCAATAAGCTATTTAATCCGATGAATTCAGAAAAATCACCCCTTTCATTTGGTACCTTATTTGTAACCAATTTTTGATTAGATTTTTTAAAATTAATTAAAATATGAAAACAGACATAGCTTTAAAATAGACATTTAAATTTTTAATTGTTGCCATTTTTTTTTTTTTTTTTTTTTTTTTCCAGCATAAAATGAAATATGCTTTCCTGTGAAAAAAAAAATAATAATAATAATAAATAAATAAATAAAATAAATATTAAATTTGCTCATGCATATGAAAAAATGACATCTATAAAATAATAATCATAATTTTAAATGTAACAAAGAGATAAATAAAGTGCAAATATTTTGCATGGGCTCGCTAGCAAATGAATCATTTGAAGTGAGAAATAAATGAAATGATCATTTTTCAACGGATGCCTTAGTCGCCCTACAACTAACTAGTCAAAAGATAATAGTTAAATAAAATTAAACAGGAACAGAAAATCATGTGGTTTGTATAGATTATTAAAACTTTCCAAATGTACATACTCATTGCATAGTTTAACCTTCAATGTACTTTGCCTATATGATCATACAATGGAACGAGAGAAGCCTAATTAAATTCATAATCACTCAAACATTATTATTGAGTGTTAAAAATGCTTAATACAAATGGAAGTAAATTTCCAGCAATTTCCAATTGTAGCCCTTAAAGTCTGTAAACCTTAACGCTAAATATAACATACCCTATACAATGTATCTGCCAAAATAAATTTTTACAAATCTACAACTTTCCATGAATGTGGCAAATAATGTTTTATGACTTGGCTTCTGATATACAGGCAATGAAATGTAAACTTTTAAAGAAATTACAGGAATTTTACATATGTTTCACATATTATAATAATTATTGTACTAAATGAATTTGACCAAACGTTAAATAAAATTACTTGACCAAATGATTTGACAAAAATGATTTGACCAAACACAGTGACAGAATGAAATCCCTGCATAATAGGCTAACCACTGTTCACTTCGATATATTTATCTTTTTCTAATCTATAAATTTATTTTATTAGGGTCAATTTCGTAGTTTAGTTTTCATGCTACTACAGTGGAGCACCGTTTATACGTTTTTCAAGGGACGGTTCATAAAAAACATATAACTGAAAAAAACGTACAACTGAAAACATTAACATTAATACACAATAAAGTGTCATATTAATAATAAAAGTCTAATCAGTTTTCATGATTTCCTTTACATTTATTTGAATAAGATATATTTTTAATTAAATTAAAAATATTTTTAAAAGGTAGAATAAAAATTAAATGATAATTAAAAATATAGAAATTCAGAAATTTTTTTCAAGATTTCGATTTTAACCTTTAAAGACAAAGCGTTTCGTTCTCTAAACAAAGATAACATTTTTGCAAACGATTAAAAGGGAGGGGAAAAAAAAAAAGAACAAAAAAACGTGTTTCTCCAACCGTAATGTCAAATAAACACAGATAGTTCTAAGAAAAGATAAGAATAAAACATAAAAAGCTTTCATCTTTTTTTTTTTTTTTTTTTTTTAAATCCTGAAATGAAACTCAAACTTGGGATTCTACAAGGAAGGGAAAAAAAAAAACGTATAAATGAAATTAAGAATTTACTTGTGTCGTATAAACGAAATATTTTAACATTAGAATTCAATGGAATGATTTAGGACCGAAGTTGAAAAACGTATAAATGAGAAACGTATAAAAGGTGCTCCACTGTATTTCCAATGCAACAATCCTCAAAATTCCTATTTATATGGAAAATTTTTTATTTTGCTATGTTGATAAAATCTTAAATTACGAATAACTTACGAAATTTTCCTATTTGAATATTTGTAGTCAATCATGTTCAAACAAGTGTCATAAATGTTATTTTGAAGTTGTCTGATATATTTATTATCCTCAAAATGGACGTTTATGCTCAATTTTGCCCTATTCATGGTTCCTAGCATGAAAGACACTCAAAAACAGTTGCTTTAGTTGCCTTTAATGTATGAAATAATAGCCAAAATAGTAGCTTCGATCCAATTAGTAGTCTTAGTTAAAAAAAAAAAAAAAAAAAAAAAAAAAAAAACATTAAATTCAACCTTTGACATCATTTGGATGATTACAGTACGTCAGCTGAATTCTTTTATGGGTTCCTGTAAATAAATTATTTAGTTTATACATATCCTTTTTCTAGAGAAAACATGCTTTTAAGCATCTTTATAATTTATGTTAATTCCATTATGTCGAATGCAGCATAAACATATTAAAGCTTTTGCATATATAAGTCCTGCATATATGTCTTTAATTCATTTCTTTGTTATATGTTTGAAGGCTTTGATTCTTTTCTCTCTATAAGCGCATTCAAACATGCAGATAGATAAAAGTTTTTTTTTTCTTTTTTAACTAAACCTAGAAATCTTTGTATAACTTGACCTAAACATTTTATAAAAAAAAATCTGATTTCATGCCGCTAATGAGTTAAGTTATATAAACTTTCACAAAATTTCCTACAGCATTAGACTTTAAAAAAAATTATTTTCAATTTCTGCTTCAACATTTAGTAGACCTGTAAAATTCAAAAATATCCATTTAAATTTGTTGTGATGCATTGAAACTTGATAATCAATTTTTGTGAACATACAATTAAAACTACAATTTAAAAGATTAATTTACTACATAAATTTCATATAATAAGCACAGCACGTAAAAATCATAAAGCTAATTCATTTCAACTAAAGACACTTGGAGAAATTTTCTTTGTTTTTGTCAGATCACATATCCTTAAGACATAGCTTAGAGGTTAATAAAGAACAAATTTAGTGCCGCAATGAGGTACTTTCACAAAGTCAACTTTTGGCAATGAGGTACCTTCACAAAGTCAACTTTTGGCAATGAGGTACCTTCACAAAATCAACTTTCAGCTGAGAGGCACCTTCAGAAAATCAACTTTCAGCTGAGAGGCACCTTCACAAAGTCAATTCTCAGCAATATAGCAACACACTAAAAAATTTTATGAGCTTCACTGCATCAAATACATAAAAATACCCTCAGTTTGGATATTTACTGGAGACAATGGTAAATATCTAAGGAAACACCTTATCTTACACATAAGAAGTAACTCGCCTACATATATATTTATTTTAAAACAGCTCCATTTTACTTTTTAACTGTAATTTAAAATTTTAAAAAATGCTTTGCGCATTCTGGTTAATTGTTCTAAAGCATAATTAATTTTCACAAACTTATTTGATTTTTTCACAAATTATTTAAAAATTTCACAAATGGGGTACCATTTTTAAAAAGCTGGATTAAACCTTGGCTTGTATGCAAGTATACTGTTATTATTATTATTACTATCATTATTTTTCTCTTTAATAAATGAGGAGTGTTTCATAGGATTATGCTATTTATTTTGAACATTCTCCTGTTATTAAGTAGATATAATGTTATAACTTTTTAATCAGGGTGGCTAAAACTCTAGAACTTTTCCAAATTCTCTGACTTTACCATGACTTACAGGCCGTAGTAGCCTGGTCGCTAAGAGCAGCGAGTTCGTGATCGAAAGATTGCGGGTCCGGTCCTCAAGCTGGCCGAAGACCGTCATGTACGTAAATGGCGACTGGTGCACGTTAAACTTCGTCGTGGTCGCAAAGTCCTTCAAGTTCCCATCAAAAATTATACCTCTGGGGGTACCGAAACATGGGTTTAACTCGCTCTGATCCAGATCAAAATTCGAGTTCCTGTTGTTTGGCTGGTGCTGCCATCTTTCACCAGCTTCTGGAGCTAAAGTCGTACTTCCTCCCTATGAGGCACTCCTTAATAACGGAAGACGCACCCCTCATGCCTTAAAAAAAATCCGGATAGTTCCACTACCAGGGCTTGGAATTTCCGAGTGGCACACAACAACAACATGACCTACAGTTATTTCCTAAAAAAATTTCACAAAGTTAGAGAATAATTTAGCAGCTTATAATAATGAGCTTTCAAGTATGGCTTATTTTCACAAAATTTGTCAAAATTCTCTGACTAGTGGCCACCATGTTAATAAAAATTTCTTATTAAAGTCTAATACAAATGGAAATATCATGAACATAACCACTCATATTTGCTGTGATATTTATTACTAACATGGCCATAACTGCTATTAAATAAAGAAAGGAAAGGAAATTTGATCAATTTTAATATTTTTTCGTGGTACCACATATGCACATAGTGTAACACTTAAGGGCCCTCTTCATTCATCGCCGCCGGAAGCCGAAGCTAATGTTATTCTATGGGAAATTTTTCTTTACAAATAACTTATTAAATAATACATATTTTTAAATTCTGTTTTCACATTCTGAAAATTCCCAGCTGTTAAATTGACGGACCTTTTTTAAAAAAATATTTTTTTTACATTTCATTTTGAAGCTGCAAAATACAAATTTTCAATATGTGAATTTTTTTCATTTTCCAATTTCAAAATAAAATATTAAAAATATATATTTTTGAAAAAGGTCCGTCAATTTAACAGTTGGGAATTTTCTGAATGTGAAAACAGAATTTAAAAATATGTAGTAGTTAATAAGTTATTTGTAAAGAAAATTTCCCTATAGAATAACATTGGCTCAGGATTCCGGCAACGATAAGTGAAGAGGGCCGTTAAGTCATTAAAAAAATAATAAATAAATAAATATAGCCACAGATAGTTAGTTAATTAGACAATTATAACCAAATAGTAATACTGTGCACACACTAAATATACTAAAACAAAACAAAAAACAACATTACTATTGGTAATTTTTGGCTGAGAATCTTCCTCTGAAGAGGCACAGGTTTCTACACAACTAATTCTTTCACTAGATGACTTGTAATTTTCAACAGGATAAGTTAGATTGAGTGTTTCTAAATGTTTCTTGTAATCATTAAAAACTGGAGTAAAATCACAGCAAGAGTTCTTAGATATATGTAGTTGCATCCATTTCATAACACTTTCATTCAAACTCTGAAGCTGCCTATAATAATCAAGACAACGTATAGGCTTCCTTTTGCTGGAATCAGTCATCTGTTTGGCATCTGTTATTTTTAATTCACCAATTTGTTCTTCATTCACTGCACCACCATTTTCTTCCTTAGTAACTTCCATTTTAGAACTGTCACCACCTTCTTCAACATCAGTTTTTAAAAAATTAAAAGGATTTCCACTATTGTTAGACTTTGTTGCAAATCCACTGAATGCAGCAAAGGGAGACATTCCAGTTCTTTCATTCTGTAAAAGTATAAAAAGATAAATTAGCAAATAATATAATTTTTTTATTCAAAGATATCCTGTGGAGAGATAGATAAACAAATTACTTAACGTTTTTTCTAAACATTTATTTTTCCCAAAAGAAAATATATAAAGTTACATAAACTGTTCAAGATAGTCTATTATAAAACAACAATTATTATTATTATAGCTCTTCTGATATCTTTTCTCTGATTACATATTAAAGTTAATTCACAATTTCAAGTACCTCAATTTGCAAATAAATGACCTGGCAATAACCCAAAACTATAAGTCACTGGTATCTTTCACAGCAAGCCACAGTGTCAGAAGAAATGGTATAATACATTATTAACCAATAATATTTGAAGAAACAAATTATCTATTACAAGTTGGTAGCAATAAGATGTAAAATCAAAGCGTTGTCTTTAAGTGTGTATAAAAGAGAATATAAAAGATGCTGCATAGTTTATTCCTCTGCTATACTGTGCCCTAAGTTTACCAGCAAATTATGCTGGGTTGTGAATTTGATTTTGTTAATCATCTGTAAATATTTCATCATGTTAAAAAGAAATGTGTTGGTCTTCATTTTTTCATGATCTTCATGTGTTAGTTAGTCTTCATTTAAATCTTACACATCTCTGCACTAGAAAATATGTCTTACTTTAATTTTACCACTAGAGTATTTTCAGTGCTATCTGACCTTAATATCAAAACCAAGGCCGATTTTACAATTAGGTGAGCCTAGCAACCGCCTAGAAGGGCCGGAACAACAGGGATATCAAATACACAAGTTGAAATAAAAGTAAGGTAGTTTTTTAACTTAAAATAATCTGGTGTGTCACTCACACGACTTTCTTTTACCCTAAAATTTAATACTATAAATACAGGTTGCAGATTAAGTGGTAAGATAACGAGTTCTGTTATGTAAACCTATGTTAAAACAATTCAAATTAGGCTTCAGAAGAGTTTTATATGGTAATTAGTTTTGTGTGAGGGGGGCCCTCCTCAAAACCTTGATGGGAGCCCTTATGATAGTATGTCTCTGGACAATTTCCAGGGGGAATCCAAACAGTCACCAATTGCCTATTGCGTAGCTGTAGTGCAATGTCAACCTCAACATGAATTTTGTTTTCAATAATAGATGTTTTTTTACTTGAAAATAACGCTAAAAGTATGTTCTACGGGTGTACATGAACTTTAATTGCAATTCTCATACTCTGAATGCTGTAACTACTATTATGAGGAGTTCATCGTTTTAAAATATTTCAATAATATTGTTACGAGTTAAGTTGGGTTGACTTACACTGTTCTAGAATGGCAATGATATTGGATTTGCCCTAAGAGTGGTCCAAAAAAATGTTTTCAAAAATTTAGTCCATTATGGAGGGATGGCTCTCCTGCTTCGGTAGCCCTCATCAGTATTAATTTTATAGACATTGTAGCTACAACAGATTTTTTTCTGTAATTTAATTATTATTTATTTCAAAATGCCAAATATGACTTCAGCAGGAACAAATATGTTTATTTAGAAATCTTCCTTAAAACACATTTTTTAAGACTTCATTTATAAGAAATAAAGATGTCTTTCTTTTCTTAGAGTTAGTTTTTTCTAAGATAAAAATCATCTGCATTCTTGATGATAGATAATTTTAATAAAATATTTTAACTAAGTGAATTTCTATAGGAAAATATAGAAGAAAGTCTTGTGATGGCCACAACATACTAGTTTATCTATCAATTTGCTCTCAAGTTTTATAAATATGCTTTAAAAAAAAAAAAAAAAAAAAAAAAAAGATATGCATTATAATATATTCTCATGAAAACAGTGTATGCAGTTTTTATATTTCTTTCACAGAAACGCCCATAAAAAATTTGGATGCGTTTTGGGAATATTTGTTAAGACCGTTTAAAAATATTGATTGAGCTGTTTAAAGTGCATTTTAAAGGTAATGAAATAGATAAATATTACAGCAGTTCATTTAAGGATCTTTCTTCAAGAAAATGGTGGTATAACATTCATAGTTATTTTAAAGATCTAACTAGTTTTTATTAAAAAGATTTCACCACTGTCTATGAGAAGTAATCGTTAAAATTGAATGTTCAGTTAAATCATAGGTTTTCCAGCTAAATTTCATTTTTGCAGGATTTATATAATATCTATATTTTTTAAGAAGGTCTGCACAAAAGAATCTGAATATATTACTATGTCGAATTTTTATAGTTTACATTACATCATAATATTTAATATTGTTACAGCAGATATTTCTTGAAATTAATTTTTATTGATAGGAATTTTTCGGCTAAATTTAGTTTTAGTATTTTATAAGATATATGTATCAGCTATTATTATGATACAGTAGATCTTTATAACGCAAACCTAAAAACATAAGTTTTTGCGTTATATAGAATTTTGCATTATACAGATCATATTTCACACATCATTAAACTTACCTTGTAAACATGGCCAAATATGTCTCAAATATAATCAAAACTAGGTTTTTACTTTCTTCTATATTCAATAGAAGAAAGTATTGGATTTGTAAACATTTCTGATTTTCAATGGATTTACACGTTTTGACAAGTCTAGAACATGATTTGAGCAATTTTAGAAAATGTCTGTGTGTGTGTGTGACAAAAATTTTGTGGCAACTGTATCTCCGGAACTACTACTCAGAATTGTATATAAATTTATACATAGATGTAACTTGACCTAAATTAGTGCCTATCAACTTTAGGTTGCACTGCTATACAGCGATTTCCTCAATTTAAGGAAAGGCTATATATCTGGTTTTATTGTATATAATCACACAAAACTTGATATGTGAGAAGGCCATTATAAGACAATATGCTGAATTAATTTGGATGCATATCGGCCAACAGGTGGCGCTGCTACACTGCAAATTTCCTCGACAACGGGAAGGTTATGTCTTAACTTCGAATGGCATATAACTGCACGAAACTTGACATGTGAGATAACCATTATAAAAACACATTTTTTATGATGTTATTTATAGACAATAAAACTGTCTTTTTTTGGATATTTAGTGTTAGTTTTTACTAAGATGAAAATCATTTGCATTCATTGTGTTAGATAATTTTAATAATTTAATAAATTATTCACACTTTGTGAATTTGTATAGATAAATATAGAAGAAAGTCTTTTAGTGGCCACAACATATTAGTTTTTTAGTTACATTCTTTGGATAGAAGTTATGTGAATTGTAACTTTCATTATTAAATTTACTTTGTAAACTTATTAAATTTACTTTGTTTGTAGTCCCTATATACCAATAACAAATCATTCAATATATTACTTATAAAAAAACAACAACAATTGCAATTGTAGTAATTTTTTTTATTAAATGCCTGGAATTAAGGGAATAAGGAAAAACAAATCTATATCACACTTAGTTTTCTGCAGAGTAAGTTTTTTACAAAGTGTTTCTGCAATACGAAATTCATTGTTTGTCTGAGAAATTGTGTGTTATATAGAGAATTGCGTTATAAAGATCTTCTACTGTATAACATATAAGGTGACCCAAACTAATTTGAATACAATACCTTATGGCAATTTTTACTTGAAATCCTTATCTGTGCCAATAAAATTTTATCAGTTGAAGGTAAGGGGTTCTACTTGGAAGAAATTTAATTGTTAGCATAAAATGTCAAAATGACATAAGCACAAACCAAGATGTTTATTTACAACTTCTTTTTCATTGTATCAAAACATGACGATTTTATAATATTTTTAAGGTTGGGAACTTTTTCATAATATTTGTGTTTGTGTGAATCGGTAATTTTCATTTTAGTTTATCTTTCTAATTTTCTTATAATATTCAGCTGTGTCATGTTTAGTAATGCATGGGGTATAAAAGTATATTTAAATAATGTACCCTCATTTTATGAAACTATAGGGGTGTTTATTTTAATAAAGGGGTGCCGAACATTTTTTTGCCTAGGGGCTCAAAGTACCCTTTCACCGACCCTGGTCAAAACTTAGATCAACATATATAAATTTGGAAAAATCTATTGTTAATTTTAAAAAACTTCCCAAATTGCAATAGATTAATGTGAAATAACAACAGTAGTTTTCTTAAGTAACATAGAAGCAAAATTACTAGATCTTGCGACTTAGCTAATGATAATATCAATCTGATATAATTATTTTCATAACAGAATTTGAAATATCTAAACATTGATTTCTACATCTGAATTTTTATAGCAATATTATAAAAAATTCTAATAATAGAATTAATACAAATGCTAATGATAATATCAATATAGATTTTGATTTAACATTGTTATCATTAACTTACAGTGTAAGCTAGAGATTTCTAGGATGATTATTTCTACTGCACTCAGTCTCAAGTAACTCTTCTTCAGTTTTCAGTGCTGCTTGACAGGAAAGACTACCTGTCCTCTCCCCCAAATAATAGTAATTAAAAAAAAAAAAAAAAAAGTCTTCTCCCCCCCCCATTTAAATGGAAAATGAAAAGTGTTAAAGTTACCAATTTTTATAGTTTTACTTTCTGAACACACATTATATGTAAGGAAAGTATAATCATGAAGAAATTTTTATTATGACATTTTGAGATCTCCTGAGTTCATTTTTGTTATTTTTATAGTGATGTATGCAAGCGTGTATGTGTATGAGTGAACATAATAACGTCTAAACATTTTAATCGATTGAGTTGAAAATTGGTAGGTATAAATATTATAGGTCACCATTGCACGAATTGTATAGATTTTGGAGTCTAGCATTTAGTTTTTTTACAGGGACAGCAAAAAAAAAAAAAAAATTCTTTATTATTACGGTTTATGAAATCAAATAATTTAAAATGTGATAGCATCTAAATGCCTTATTTGATTGATCTAGCACTAACAGTTCAGAGATACAAAGAAAAAGCTTTTATTATTATGGCCGATGAATAAAAATTATTTGAAGTGTGATAATGGCATAATGCTTTATTTGATTGAATTGAAAAATTAATATGAATGTTATATATCACCACATACAATTTGTATAGATTTTTATAAGTGTAGGACTCATAGTTAACTTACAGGGACACAAAGAGAAAATGCATGATGTATTGTAGACTTGAATTATTTGAAGTGTGCTAGCGTTTAAACTCTACATTCATTTAAGATATAAATTTAAACGCCATGTTATAGATTTTAAGAACCATACAGATTAACATGAATATAAGACTTTTTTTTTTTTTTTTTTTTTTTTTTTATTGGGACATATAGTAGATTTTTTTATAGAAATATTGCAATATCAAAGTAAAAATATTTGATATTGAGAGCTTACAATTCATAGTTCTTTCACAAGAACATACAAAAGAATTTGGATACATTACGATCCATTAAATGGCATACAACTTGGAGGAGAAATACTCAAACAAGCTACTATAACTTTCTTTTTTGTTTACTCAATTTATTCTTTGATTTAAATTTACTTAAACATGCCATAGAAACTAATTTTTTGGAAAATCGACCAAGTGGCCACCAATTCGGCGATTTTCTAACTAAATCGCCAAGTTTTCTGCCAAGACCAGTCTTTTTTCCTACCACATCCTGTGAAAATTAAACAGACTTTCCTTTATTTCAACCTTAACTGTAAACTACTTTTACTGCAGCAACACTTTTGATGCAAAAAGGAGGTTTAAACATTTGTATCATTATAATGAAAAAAATTTTAAATTAGTCTTGTGCTACTGTGGTGTGTTAGTACATAATAATCAGTTTAAATTTTGTCTTTGTACAGTATAAGCAGAGTTGCCATGTTTTGCAATTTATTCCAGAGAATTATTAGTTCTGCCATTTTTATATATTTTTCTTTTCTTTTTAAATCATAGATATACATTGGAAAAAATTATTCTGCAGATAAAGTGGTGTAAAGAATACAGGCAGGACTAAAAATGCTCCGGAATAAATTACAAAAGTTGGCAACTTTGTATAAATATATAAAACAGAGTGCATAGTAAGAAGAAATATAGCTTAGTAAATTCAATTTTGTACTTTCATTATTCAAAAATGTTGAATAACCTTAAAATCAAGTTCAAATATGGCTGTATAATGACAAGATTTGTCTTGGTTCACAATGTTTTTTTTTTTTTTTTTTTTTTTTTAACATATCAATAAGGGAAAATAAATTTGCAAGTATATAAAATAGGAACATTATAATAAATATTACAAGGTAAGATATGAATAAAAATACTTAATAAGGGGGAAAAAAACTAAAAGTTAATTTTACCCTCTTTCATTATCTAAAGTTTTTATGCATTATGCATGTAAAATTGGTTAAAACCATGTGCATCTTTTCATATAATTGGTAGATTAAAATACCTATTTTAAATTATTCTTAAGTGGCATTTTGCATGCTGTACAGATAAATTTGTGATTACATAAAACAGGAAAATATAAAAAGAATTATTAAGTTTTAATGCAGATTAAATGAATATTTAAGCAGAAAATATTACTTAGTGAAATGTACTTTATTTGCTAGCATTCTTAAAAATTGTGGAGTAATATATATTTATTTAACCCAAAACGTCATTTTCTACTAATATAAATGCAAGATTTGAAATTTTTATTTTGACTTTTATTTATTACTATTTTTATTTTTTTAACCTAAGAAAGTAGAAATGGCCTTGAATTTCAGATACGTAGAGAACATTTTTAAGACTCACACTTTCCAGTAATGATTTAGGCACAAGTACAATTAGGGGGCCAACTACAAATTGGGGAAAAAAAAAAAAAAAAAACTACTTTAGATTACTCTGTCATAAAAAATCTAAAAATGACTTGTAACTTTAATGCATGATTTCATTTACTAATATATTTGTATACTTTTTACAGAAATATTACAAATATTTAGATATATACACATAAAAAAAAAAAAAAAAAAAAAAAAATGGTGGACAAAACCTAAGGACAAATGACAATAGCTAAGCTATCTAGCTTTTTTTTTTCCCCAACTATCTAAACAAATACTTCGTGGATTTTCTTGAAACTTTGGGGTAAAAGAAATGTTATACCACATACATTCTAACAAAAGTTTTGCCTTGAAGGCTAAAAGGGATGAATCATAAATCAACCAAAAATATTTAATGTTTCAAATCACGGTATAAAAAATAATGCATGAAATTAATTGTACCTATAGTAGATGATTATGAGTCTTCTTTTAATTACAGTGTCATGGAGAATATGTACATAAAATTTTCCATGCCATAACAATTATCAATATTCATTTTTCACTTTTTGCTTAAAAATAAAACAATCATTTAATTGTAATTCATTATACTAAATTTAACCCATTTCCTGTAATCAAAAAGTAATTCAATCTTTTCTAGTTTTAAATACTCTGTCAAAAAATAAAAATAAATAAATAATAATAATAATAAAGAAAAGAATATATAATCATTTTTTTTTTTTTTTTTTTTTTTTTTTTTTTTTTACCAACGTACCTTGATGATAAAATCATCTGACAGATTTCATAACACAATATTCCAACAAAATTATTTCCTAAAACTACACTGCATCGTTTTTATAAATTATTTTCAAAATCTCTTTGCCAATAAAATTATTTCACCAAACCTTCAACATGAAAAGCATACAAAATTTCAATTACAATATTATTTTAGAACAGCCAATCAGGTGAATATCTTTTTAATCTATACCAGGGTTTAAACTGTTGTTCGCTTTTTTCGCATTTTGCTAAAGGACATCGTATTTTGCGAAAATATGATCGACACCATTTCGCTAAAAAGCGAAAACAAGATGATTTCACAAAATATTTCTATATGAAAATCTCTAATTTTATTAAAATATTCGCTGGCAAAAAAAATTACTAAACCACTAAAAAATCTGGAATTGTTTTATTTATTTAAGTATTTTCATTTAATTTCATTTTACCGGGACAAACAACTATCGTCTGTGTCTGCTAAGAACAAAGAACAATCTTCTGGCTACAAACAATCTCGCGTGACCCTTTGCTTTTTACGTGCGTAAGTCAGAATACGGCATCTGCTTCATAGAAGCTCTCTGGGTGCTTGTATTGCGCAACGATCTTCGCCTACCTCTTACCACTTACCCCCTACCCCCATTTTAAATAATTTCTTCATTTTGCTCATGGGATAAAGCTGCCTGTTTTGCTTTTGTTAAAATTCGAAATAGATGTTTTTTAATGAATCACAAAAATGGATGCTTGGTTAAAACCATCACTATCAGTGAAACGGAAAAAAAAAACAAAACAAAAGTGCGAATGATAACCAAATAAAAAAGAAGAAAGCTAATTTAGTGTCCAAAGAATTAATTAGAAAATGGCAGGAACAGTACAATTGGCTAAATGTTCAGTGCAAGGACAATGTGCCCTATGTGTCCTGCACAAATTGTAAGGAAACCGGCAAAGAAAATTTCTTCACTGTGACCGATGGTAAGTTTTATTTTAATCCAATTCCTATTTGAATAAATTAAAATTCCTATTAATAGAGATAAGAAAAGCACTTTAATTTTATGTAACTTTGTTTCAAATAATTATTAAACATAATCTGTTAGCTTTACCAGTTGAGATGTTTTTGTTAAAAGAATTCTTTTTATTTCTATTTCTTAATAGTTATACATGGAAAAACTCCCGATTATCTGTGCTAATTAATGTTCCGGTTTACACGGAAGATCGGAAAACACGGATAATCAAATTATGTCCCTGTGAAAAATTCTTAAAAATTGATATAAAACTTAAAACAAAAGGTGGGGGGGGGGGATCCAAACAAAATCATTTAAATATGATTTAATCAGAGTAGAGTATACCTTTAATAATTTTTAAAGATGCGTTTTCAATATTCACAGAATGGAGTAATAATAATAAAAAACGCAGTGGCAGATCCAGAACTTAACTTTGGAGGGGGGGGGCGAAGTGTTTTCAAGATGTTATTACAGATCAATGAAAAGTTTACAATTGTAACATCTAATTGGAAATGTTATTGCTTTTTTTTTTTTTTGGGGGGGGGGGGGGGGGGGGGGGAGGGTGCTTCAGCCCCCTAGCTCTCCCTTCCTTAAATCCGCCACTGAATAAACGGATAATTAATCGTGCGGATTTCTAACAAATAGGACATATCAACTATAAAAAGCATTTTTCTTGTCTAAATAAATAAAAAATATGTATATTGCACAGTCTAAAAAATAAAACTGCTTAGTTTTTGCATCAAATTATACGTACGCCAAAGCAATAATGCGTTTTTTTAAGAATCGTCTTTATGAGTATGAAATATTGATCTGATTTATAATAAATTAAATACTGATTGTTTAAAAATGGAAAAGGTAAACTTCTTAAAATAAACAGAAATTTCTGAAATGCCTTATTGAAGGAATTAAGGGACGGTTAGGAGATATCAAACAAACTATACCATTTCATGTGCTACTTATAAAAAATATTTGTGAAAATGTTAGAAATCTAGACTATGGAATAGACAAAATAAAGGAAATTTGCAATATTTTCCAAACTAGTCCAGTACACCAAAATACATTTCTTGAAAATCAGATGTTGTCTGAATAGAATATTTTCAAAAAAGTAATAAGTGTCAGATGTAAAGACTATACTTTTTTGCAATTATTACAATTTCTAGATGAAAATGAAATGCATGATGAATATCCACTATTATGCTCTGTAGTAGAATATGCTGCGAGCTTACCTGTACATACAGCAGACTGTGAAAGAGCTTTCTCCCAGATGAATTTAATAAAAACAGACACAAGAAATCGTTTGACAACAGAGAATTTAAGCAAATTAATTATGATAAATATTGAAGGACCTCCAAGAAAATACTTTAATTTTCAAAAAGCTTTCAAAAATTGGGGAGCCAAGGAGAATTGTATCATAATCCTATTTAGTTCTAACATTTGTAATGTAACTACCTCGTTTAATCCACAACACAAATTTAGAGGTAGTCTTGTACTTCAGTTGAAAAAATTCAGTAATGACCTTTTTTCCCTCCATGCAGAACAATCATATCTCTATAAGGCACTCTCTCTTTGGTTTAGAGGAAGCTGATTTTATATAGTGTGTGTAAAGTATGTGTATGTGAAAATAAAAGTAGAAAATCAGAATTTTAGATTCAAGCTTTTATTCTTAAAGTATTTAAATATATTTTATATCCCCCCAATAGGCTTTCCGCATAATAAATAGCTAAAAGATTTATGTAAAAGCTAAAATACTGATTGGTCATTTTAGCTAAAATGCTAAAGAAAATTTTTTGTTAGGTTAAACGCTGATCTATACTATTTGGTACGAAAATTGTTGCAACGATTTTTATTGGTCTCTAACATCTCTCTGTATGCTTCTTAATATTTATAATAACAGAATCTTCATTAAGAATACATTATAATTTTTATAAATTCATAAAATGAATGTGAATTTTTAATATTTATTTCTATAACTTATCCTTATCTAAATAACTAGAATAAAATTCTGAATTTTAATAATGTACCTTAAACAAGAAGACATTGTTGAACTTTACTGCTCTTCGCTTGGATTAATATATTCTTCAAAAAATTATCATTTCATCTGTTTATCTTTAGAAAAAAGAATAAAATTTTTTGATGCGTAATAAGAGTATTTTCCTTTTTTTTATTATGCCAAGTGCCTTTTTCGTTCATAAAAATATGAACATAAATAAATGCGAGTTTCTCAGAGTCCAGACAAAAACGAAAGAGTTCTTGTCACAATAAAATGGTGTAATGTTCTGCACTTTTGGGATTAATTAATCATCTATACTTTCTTCATCTTGTTGCAAGCGATAGTAGTATCATATAGTTCAAGGTCGAAGCCCACTGTTCTATGATGAGCTTGCTTACACAATGTATTTTATCTGACTGATGCATTATGTATACACATTTTCTCTGATTAAAAGAAAAGAATAAAATGGATCAAGATAATTATCCCTCAGTCGGGCGCACCCTGCCTGAGAGGCCTGTTCTGGTTTTTATTCTCTAAATATCCTACACATGATTTTTAATTCAAAAACACCCATATGGCAACCTCATTAGGAGTGAATAGAAAGTAATAAACGAAAATTTGATGTATAAGTACAAATTTATTGATTGTAGTACAAGTATTTTAACAATAAAGTATTTACGTGGCTTCTCAGGCAGGGTGCGCTGGATTTTGTTCGTCCTACGGGTGCGCTTGGTGTAGGGTTAAATTTTTTTTTCCCTTAAAAAATATGACAAATCATTTTTTGTATTGTTTTACTTCAAGCGTTGTTTTTTTAAATCTTTGTGTATTGAATCTCCATGTAAGTGTGCTTCAAGATATAAATGTAATGAATTCTTAATTGAAAAAATTTTCCTTGAATAATATATGTCTGCATAATTTTTCATAATGTGCCTAAAATAATTTTTTATTACAAACAGGAGAAAAACTATAATTGTCCAAAATATGTTCTAAAGAATTTTCCCAAATATTTAACTTTGATAATCATCCACACACTCATACAAAAAAAGTATGCATGATTTAATTTTAAATGATTTTATCTCTCAAATTAAATAAAATATACATAATTATAAGAAGAAAATATATAAATATTTTTGTGGATCCACTTACACCCCCCGCCTAATTTTTTTACTTCATTTTTGTTTTATAGATTAAAAAATTACAATTTGGACACCTTTATGGAAATATAGAGTACATATAAAATATTTTTTTATAATTGTTACTGCTCAATGATTGAAATAAATACAGTCAAACCTCGTTAACGTGAATCTCAAAGAGAAAAAAATTGTTCATCTTATCAGTAGTTTATGCTTTCAGTAACTAATCTTCACATAACTAAACAAAACTTCATTTTGATAGGGATAGTGGAAATAGTTCATGTTAAAAATAATTTACATTAAGTGTGTTTACGTTAATGAGGTTCGACTGTACTGTCGTTAAATTAAAAAGTGAATTTTTTTTTTTTTTTCTTTTTCAATAAAAAAATTCTTTTAATTACCAGTTTATATTTTTAAGGTTGTGTTTAGATATAATTTTCTAATAAATTAAAATTTTAGAAATTTGTTTGATCATCATATATACACTCATGCTCAAAAGTTTAGCAAGATCTGCAAACAATCAGTTTTTTTTTTTTTTTTTTTTTTCAATTTAAAAACTTATCTCTTGATGAAATATTTTCAAACATTGGGTATTTAAAGAACTGGGTCTTCCTTATGTTTTTCAGCGAAGATTAGTTTAAGACAACATTTAGAGGGCCGGTAACAAATTGAGCAAAATCAATAATGTTTGTGATCAACCTGTATCGTTAAGTGAATAAAATTATCTGTAACTTTAGGATATGTTAATATAGATAGACCCAGCACAATTTGTGTGACGATAACATATTAAACAACAGAGATATAAGCATTTATTTTAAAACTCAAAAAAATATCAGTAGGTTTTTTATTTATAATATATCGAGTTTTAAACCAAATTTTTTACCTCTTTCAGATAAATTGAAAAAACTATTTTGAAACAATATACTGCAATCGGAATAAAAATATCTCAAATACCTTATGAAATATGAACATTTATATGAAAAATGTTTTCACTGTGCATGTGAAAAAGAATAATTTTTATTACATAGGTTGAAAACTAGATATATTGGATGACTTATCAAAAGTTCATTTGAATAGAGTAAAAATTAAGCAAATTGTCAGCAAAAGAACGAGCTAGATTTAAGTGCGACAATGTCGCCTAAATTGTGCCACAGGGAAAGCTTATAAGGGGGTTTTCACAAAAAAGTACTTGTAAGCTTTGGAACATTGTTGAAATAATTGGATCTTAATTACGTTGCATGTGAAAAAACCCTTATGAAATTTCAACTTTATAAAAATACCCAAAATCTAGCTCATTCTTTTGCTGACAATTTGCTTAATTTTTACTCTGTTCAAATGAACTTTTGATAAAAGTTGCCCAACATATCTAGCTTTCAACCTATATAATAAAAAATTTTCTATCTTTTGCACATACACAGTGAAAACATTTTTCATAAAAACACTCATATTTCATGAGATATTTGATAATTGAAATCTAATTGCAGTATATTGTTTCAAAAGTGTTTTATTAAATTATCTGAAAGTGAGAAAATTTTTCATTTAAAACTCTGTATATTATAAATAAAAAACATGCTGATATTTTTTGGAGTTTTAAAATAAATACTTATATCTCCATTATTTAACATGCTATCATCACACAAATTCATCTACAAATTGTACTGGACCTCTATATTAACATATCCTAAACTTACAGATAATTTCGTTCACATAACGATACAAGGTGATCACAAACATTATTGATTTTGCTCAATTTGTTAGTGTCCCCCTAAATGTTGTCTTAAACCAAGCTCACTGTATAACATGAGGAAGAACCAGTTCGTTAAATACTCAATGTTTGAAAACATTTCATCAAGAGATAAGTTTTTAAATTGAAAAAAGCTGATTGTTTGCAAATCTTACTAAAATTTTGAACAAGAGTGTATATATTTAATTGATTTATATGAAATATTAGATGCCAAACATGTGGAATAAGGTAAACTGAAACTCTGAAATGAATAACTAAATAAACACACGTCCTTTACACATCCCCATTCAACTTTTTGCTGGGGATCTTGCTGCTCTGGATTTTAATATAAATCAAATTAAGGATTTTTGTAAAATAAATAAATATGATAACAGCACCCCACCCATTTCTATTTTCAAAGTCCATCTTTGGGGACTGCTCACCAATTTTATTATATGGATCCAGCTTTCAAGGAAAACATGACTTTGGATCAAATTGTAGATAAACTGAATGAGTATTTCAAAAGTATTGATCCTATCATAAACACAGACACCACAAATATTATTCAGAATCTGTAAATCATTTGTTGCATAGGCTAAATACAATTATTTAAAAAGTTGATCCATATTTAACAGATAATGCGGGTAGGAACTCTATTAAGCTTATTCATTTCATGGCTGTTTTACAATATTCTATTAAAATTATTCTTTTAAAAGATGGTATAAAAGATTTCAATGAGGCTGTTAAACAAGCCCAACAAATTCAAGAAATAAAGATTTCAGCTGCAAGTTACCTAATTCATCTGTTGACCAAAAAAAAAAAAAACTCTAAATGATGAAATCAATTCACTAAAACAACAAGTCAATGCTATTATTCATCTTAAACAAACACATTTTATAGTATTTATCTCTATGAATCAAAGATACATAGAGATAAATGCAATAAAATGTGTTTTCCTCATAACCATTATGAGACCAAAAATAACAATAAAAACAAAGTTTTTCAAAAGTCAAAATTTAATAATTTTAGTAGAACAACACTCTGTGCATTCTGTGGTAGGAATAACCATATTATGAAAAACTGTAGAAAATTTCTTTCTCTTATAAAAGGTCTGAACAAAAATATCCTTACCCCAAATGAAATTGAACATTTGGTAACAATTATAGACCTGATAGACATAATTTTTTCAATGTTCATGCTGAATCATAATAGAAAGTTATTACAGACAGTGATGCTGATAAACGTTTCATGCAAAGAAACACGTCTATGCAGGAAATATAAAAGGAAAGAAAGAAGATGCAATATTCAGTTATAGTTGAGCTGGAATCATTTACAGTTCTCAAAGCACGATTTTCACACTGGAGAAAACAACAATCAAATTTATGTCATTTGAATTAAAATAAATGAATTCTAACTATAGCATCATTATTTTGTTTTTTCAAATGTTTATAAAATCTTTATTGTTGTCTACATTTCGGAATGTCATTAGTTATAGATGCTAAAAAGTGTGGTGGTTAGCTTATACTCAGGCACAAATCATTCGGTCGGCAAAAAGTTAATTTAACATTCTATTAAAAATTTCATATATGATATGCCCGTCCAGAGAAAGAATTTAAAGGGCATATTATATCAGAAACACCCAGCTGGGAAAAAACGTTTGCAGCCGTTACAAATATGACACACTTGTCACGAAAGGGTTAACTTTCGGTGCAACTTTGTAACAAAATAATAAACCTCCTTTATTTTGTGAAGCGTATATCACAAAATTTTCTTCTATATTTAACGATACAAATTCATGCAATACAAATTATTTATCAGTATTATTTGGGATTGGTGCACACTAGTTGCAAAAAATAGAGATGCTGCGCCATTTTTATCAGTTTGATGCATATTGACATTTTAATGCACATTATGGCAATATGAAGCAATGTCACACTTTTGTGAATTGCCAAACAACTGAGTTTCGAACCTGAAATAGTTTAAAAAAATACATGCCCAAATTTTTAAAAGGAAATTTGTTTTTTCATAATTAGTACACAAATACATAAATGAAAGTGAAGTTAAAAATAAATAAATAAAATATTGGGTTAATCCATTTAACATTGGAAGATATTTAAAATGTGCTATTAACACTAGTTTGATAGATCTCGGGGAAAGGTGAACAAAGTTTAATTACTTTTGAACTTTAGTTTCATCATTTAATGAATTGGCCACTTAAGTGGAGATGCTATCAGTAACAATGAGGGAAAAAACTATGATTTCATTATTATACTATTTATTTTGTTATTTACATTGAAGTAAAATAATAAACATACAAATTACACACGTACAAAATAAAGAATAGTAATGAATATTATAAAAAGTGAGCAAAAAAATTAATACTATAATGCGGTAAAAAAATAAAGAAAAATAGTAAACACTACATGAAATACAAATCATGATAAGAATTTTTTTTTAGTTGCCCGAAAAGCATACGGATTGTGAGGTTATTACAGATGGCAATGCTTGAGGTAAATGTATCAGTGAGGAATACAAAGCTGTAAACTATGCTGATGACATTGTAGGTACAGCTGAGGAATTGGTTAGTACAGAAATCTGCTGAGGTGTGGGAAAATTAATTTGCTGAGACTGAATAAAAGGCCTGAATTGTTGACGCTGTTTATATACTGAGCTACACATTTGGGAAGGAAATCTATAATTTCCAAACTGGTTTGCATTTTGTGGGTCGACAACAGCCAAGTGAGTTGAATTTATCTGGGGTATAAGCGGCAAATTTTGGTATTTGATCCTTCTTACAGTTTCAAGAACTTCACTCCGAAAATCTATTTTTTGGTCCTCAGTGAAATTTTTAATCATGGGAATTAACGAATCAAAAAATGATTTATCTGGATCTGGTGGCTCCATAATAATGGGAGAATTCATGAAATTTATTAAACTAGATTCCAATTCATTTTGCCTTCTCGAGGTTGTCTTGCCTGCGCCAGAAGACGATATGGATATGGTAGGTTCACTTGAGTTTCCAGGCTCTGATGGCACTCTGTCTTGCTCTAACCGCCGGGATTGTGAGAGGAGGGAGTCAAAGCTGTTCGAATCCTCAATAGTTGATTGGGTGATAGCCAAAGTCAATGACTCCTGCAAGAATGACATATTACTTTCATACATATATCCTCGTCCTTCTTCTGCTGGATGCCCTGATTCACTTCTTTTTTTAAGGTATCTTACATAAGAACTCCTTAAATTTTTCCATTTTTTTCTAAGCTTCGTAACTGAAATCAAAAGAAAGAAACAAAACATTAACAAGAATTTAGATTTAGTAATTCACAACCAATAAAATATAATTTATAATACAATTTGTAATTCAAATAAAATATAATTCATAAAAGAAAAAAAAAAAAAGAAATTATTATATCAGACCAAAGTTTGAGGGTATATAATTTTCTTATAATTAACACTTTTCAACAAAGTTAAAAAGCATTTGTGACTTTGACTTCCTGTCTGACTGTCCGTCCATGCTCTAATTTCCGTAAATATTTATAGAATACCTTAAATCTGATGCATGTTATTTTGGCTCACTATACAGACATGTTCCCTAATGAAAATTTGGTTTCTGATACATTACGGTCTATAACAGAAAACATATTTAATATCACTATACTTCACAAAACATAACAAAATTAACAGACAATACATTATTCAAATGCATAATATCTTTCATCTTTCATATAGAATAGAGTATGATTCACATTAATGATTAGTTTACAGGATAACACAAAATATTCAGATACATTTTGAGATATAAGTAAAAATTGCTCAAAAGTTTTTAGTTATTGCATATGGAGTTTTATTAGCCTACTATTTCATATTTTTAGTACATTACATGAGGCACATTCGATTTTTAAACTATATACAAAGTTGCACAAAAAAAAAAAAAATATATATATATATATATATATATATATTATGATTTCCTTTTAAAAGCAACGCTATAAAAATAGTTTTTGTAGGTAGGATCTGTTCCTCCCCAATTCAAACAAATGATATAGTAAATATAATAGCATTACTGGTGTGCATGCAGACTGCAGACTTACACTATGTAATATTTCTCTAACGTGGACCATTTACAATGAATTTTGTTGAAACTGTATGATAATGATGTAATTATTTAAATATACATGAGAATAAAAAATAATATTTATAAATGGACAATATTTAAGTGCGTGAATTCTGCTCAATAATCCAATAAGAAAAAATGACGACATATGTCTGACAAGATTATTTTATGAAAAAATTTATTTTTAAAAGTTGCATCTTTAAAATCTTTGCAATTATTATCAAAACTGACTAAAAAACACAAACATAAAAAGTATAACCAAAATAGGAATTAGTTTTTTTTTTTTTAAATCAAAAAATTATGCCAAAATAAATAAATAAAAAGTCATCGCCAGCAAGGCGTCAAAAGATTAAAAGACGTCATGGGGGTCCTATACTGAAACTGCACTGGCTGCAGAAGTATGATGAAAACTGGATCGTCAACCATGAATTTGGTTCTAATAATAATCTGGCTTCTGGTAAATTAAAATTTTAATTAGGTGGCGAAATTTATATAATATTTATGAGTTTCAAATTTTAAAGGTAAATAAGAAAAAAAAAAAAAATGAAGTGCGAAAATTTCACATGGGTTTGCTAGTATGGTATTATTAGCATTAAACTTTGGTTGACAGGGCGATATAATACTATTTAGATACCTTTTAATTTTCGATTATATTTTGCAGGTCCCTACTGCCTTCGGCAGCATTTATATGATTCAACAGAAAATTTATTTAACTAACTTTCCGACTAGCTAGACATTTGAAACTTTCAGAATAGTTCAGAACATGGTGAAAATGCATTTTTTTAATACTTTTAGCCAACTGTTTCGAGTTCCTGCTGCCTTCGGCAGCATTACCAGTACAAAGCTTGCAATCAATTTTTAACCAACTTTCTGGCTAGATAGCCATTTGAAACTTTTATAACAGCTCAAAACACAATAGCAATGAATTTTTTTGATACTTTATCTAATTGCTTCAGGTTTCCACTGCCATCGGTAGTGTTTATATGATTTAACAGAAAATTTAAATACATGGTATATAAAAAGTTCTTTTTATCTTGTAATTATTTATTTTATATTTGAATTCCTGGGGTTGCGACGATGCGAAAAAGTATATTGGTTGTATATTTTACTTATTTTTTTATAGAGTTATAAGCGTCCAAAGTTTGAAGGTGCTAATGTTAAATTCATATTTCAAACTTTTATTAAAATTTTTACTTAATTACTTGATTGTTTAATTTTTTGAGCTCCCACCAAAAAATTAAAGGTGGGAGTATGTTAAGGATTAATATTCTTTTCCCTCTAGTGAGGGAAAAGAATATTAATCCTTTCAGAGTGGCAGATGTCCCATAGTTTGAAATGAAACATTTTTGTTTTCATCTGGGACTTCAGTTTCTTAGTTCAGAGACACTGAGCAGTGAGCAACAAATAATTAAATAGCAAGTTGCTCCTTTGATTTTTTGGCTCAGTTAAAATGCTATGAGAAGAACTTCAAGAAGTAGAAATTAAATAGCAACAGTAAAAGATGGTTCAATAATAACTTAGAATTTAGAATTTCATAACATTGTAAATATGTATCTGTATATAATGCATATCATTGTTCTATAGATCTTGTAAATTTATAAACTTTTTATTTTGAAAATTTTCTTGTAAAATATTAATTAGAAAGTTATATTAACATGAGGATTAATTAATCATCGAAAGTGAACCAGCACATAATATTCTGAATCTCATCAGAAGATGAGAAATTATAAATCAACATATGTTGAATTAAAATAATTATCAGGGATGGTAAGGCATCTCGTTTTCAGGATCAAAATCTTCCTACAGCTAAATTGAAGCTTTTTGGGTAAACAACAACAGCAATATTTGCATAAAAGTAAATTGTGCATGCACACACATCATTTTTCAAACACTCCCTGCTATTTAGGATGACTTTTCATGACTATATATTCCTTAAGGGATGGTAAGGACCAAAAGATGAGCAACAAATTTAAAACTTAAATTCTTGAGTGAAATATCATTTGAAATAAATGAAAAGTTGAATAGTTGCAAATTGAATAAATAATACTAATTTAATGTTCTATAATACTATTTAATTTTCCCATTTGTCTGTACTTGAAAAATTGTGTTAGTGACATGAGAACAATAAGGAAAAAATATGATACGTTTAGCAAAAACTCTATTATTTTATAATTTGTTCATGGGTAATCTTTTGGAAATATACTAATGTAAATAAATACAGTTGAAAGTTGTCGTAACAATATTTTTGGGATAAAAACACAATGACTTAAACGTTCCCATTACTGGAGAATTGGTCACATATAAAATGTACAAGTACATATAAAAGGACTACATACATATTTCGGTTAACATTACTTAATGTAGGGTTGCCAAATTTAATCTTATAAAAAAATGTAAGATTTTTGTTTTACTTTATGTTGTTATGATTTTAATGCACTACCGACATTTTTCACTTTCTACCAAACTATATTCAGTGTGCCAATAACGCTTTCTCTAAAGAAAGTATTTTTGAAACTGGTGAGATTTAAATAAAATTAATACAAGAGAAAATTACAGGGGAAAAAAAAAAAGATTTAGTTCAACCTATTTACTGAATTTTTTTTTTTTTTTTTTTGTCTCTATTTGTTAGAAACATTTTTTTCTTCTGCACAATATGCATGCAAATATTGTTTTTCCAAGAAAATAGTACCAAAAATAAAAAATAACAACAAAATTTTCAAAATAAATTGAAAAATATTGTAAAATATTGACAAAATTTCTTAAAGTCTGATATGTAAAAGAAAATGGAAGAAGTCATTGTACAGAAACAGTTTAAACATATAATGTAAAATAAGTCTTGAAAATGTACAATTTATGGAGAAAATATACAGTCTGGTAACTCTAACTCAAGGTTACTAAAAATGTATGAGGTGAGAGGTGACTGTACCTTCTTAATGAGGATGTAAAATACCTTGATATGTCAGTTTTAATTAAAATGTTTATCTTTTAATTAAAATAAGATAGTTACAAAAATAGTACTTACTTACTGCATTTTTTTCATCTTTCGATTTTTCATTAAAATCTTTTATGAGGTCTTCACAAATTTCCAGCCACGCTAACTCTTTTTTTATCCGATCGTTATATATCTCGCTCTTACTATCCCAGATTTCTCTGTGTATTTTGATTTTTTCAATGAATAGTTCCGTGTCTAAGCTGTCAATATCATTCCCCATGACTTGTTCATTTAATAACTAAAATAATTAAATACAATTAATCAAAGCTGACATAATAAAATTAATGATAAAAAAAATTATATTAAAATATGTGTATTATGGGGGGGGGGGAGGGGTTATCATTGGTATATTCTCTTTCTTTTATTGTAATTATATTCCTTAAGGCTGCAAAGATTCATTATCTATGCACAATTTTAATTTATTGTTATTATCCAGGGTGGCTAACATTAGAACTTTTCCAATTTCCCTGACTTAGTAATTATTTCTCACAAAAATTAACAAAATTAGTGCACATTTTAGCAATTTACAATAACAAGCTTTAAAATAAAGCCTATTTTTACAAAATTTGGAAGAATTCCCTGACTATTTTATGACTTTTCCAGACTCACTTAAATTTCCTGACCAGTGGCCACCCTGTTATCACTCATCCATAAATTTTTTCATAATCATAACAATTACCCAATCATAAGAAAAAAATTCCCTGAGTTTTCCAGACAATTTTCAAGAAAATGTTAGTGATATATTAAAAGAAACACTCATCTAGATAGGAGTAAATATGTCTATTTATACTGTAAGATGTCACGTTACTGCCGATCATGATAGAAAGCCATGGAGAAATCACTGTTTCCATTCAGAGATGAGAGCAGGAAATTGACAAAAAGTCTGAAAAATATGTGCAAAACTCAATGATAAGATAATTTTTGCAATTAAAGAAGGTAGATACACAAAAACACCTTTTTTATAAGCAAAAATGGAGAATTTTTGAAAATAAATTGTTTAAAAAGTATGAAAAGAAAATCTGAAAATTACCTTTAAAAAATTAAGAAAAGTCTGAAAACTCTCATCTCTGCCATGTGTATTTTCATGTTACTTAATTATTTGAATCTGGGTATGAAGCTAACCAAGAAAAATATAATTTGAGAGAAAGGAAATATTTGTTTTTCATGGTTTTATAATCAATTTTTCCAGAATTTTAATGAAGTTTTTTATTTTACCTGACTTTTTTTTTAACAAAATCCAAATTACCTGAGTATTCCAGGTTTTCCTTGATAAGTATGAATCCTGTTAATTATCTTCTGACCAATTCTCACTTTTGCTTAACTGTAATCTATAATACCTATAATAATCTATAGAAGATATTTTATAATCTATAAGTAATGCATGTAACTTTTTTATAACAAGGATTTGTCTTAAACATGTGTAAACATGCAAAATTAAATTCTTCATTATTACATTCCATCAGTTGCAACTATAAAACAAGTATATCTCATAGGATGGGAAAGTGTTTCGTAAATTATGAATAATGCATGATTTTACTATTTTATTTTTTAAATAACATTCATTAAATCATTCTCCGATTCACTTCCACTTTTACTATAAGTATATACTGTAATAGGATATTAGAATGAAACAATATTTGAGTAATGCACATTTTTGTGCTTATTGTAATGAGGATTCGTTTTACATATGTAATTAATTATGCCTAATTAAATTAAATACTTCTTTTACGAGTTTTCATTCACTTTCACGAGTCGCAACTGTAATTACATTACACCTCATAATATGGAAAAGTGCTTCATAAATTTTCAATGACACATGATTTTACGCTTTTCTTTTATGGATGTCTTTTTATATATGTATAAGACAACATAATAAATTCTTCATTTTTACTTCCTTTGAGTGGTAACTATAACTATATACCGTAATTTGGGAAAGCATTTGATAATTTATTGCATAATTCTTCATTTTCACTTTCCATGCGTTGCAACTATAACAACTAACTATATCATATCCCATAATGTAGGAAAGTGTTTCATAATTTATGAGTAATGCATGCTTTTACTTTTTTGTTTTTTAAATAACATTTACTAAATAATTCTGATTTACTCCCACATCTACTAAATATGCCATAATATAGGATATTAGAATTAAATAATTTTTTAGTATTACATATTTTTGTTCTTCTTACTGTAATTCAGATTTGTTTTATATGAGTAATTATATCTACAGCTCCAAATGTAACTACATTACTTTACATCCTGTAATATGGGAAAGTGTATCATAAATTTTGAGTAATATATGATTTTAAATTTTATTTTTATGGATTTATCATGCACTTGAATTTGATTCATTTTCATTTCCTTTGAGTTGCATCTATTCTTTGATTACATTTCTTGAAACCATAAAAGTCTCAGCAGAAGTGCTGATTCGATGAGTCCAGTGTTAAAATTAGGGAGATAGGAGATAGTTATCAGATTCAGAGAAAATAAGCAATAAAGGAGCACCAAATTACTGTATTTTTTCCAAATCTCAAGCTGTCGGCCAATTTGGCACCCCTCCAAGTTTTTGGACTGTTCCTCACTGCAACTTTTAAGAAACGTGATTACACTGTATATCTTGTAATTTGGGAAAGGGTTTCATAATTTATAAGTGACACATGTCTTTGCAGCCATTCGGTACATTTTTGGTAGCAACAATTTATCCAAAGATTGAAAGAAATAATGTATCAGGTTAATATAATAATTAAATAAAATTTATAATAAAATATAAAAAGTAATATTATTAAACTAAATATTAAAATTAACTATAATAATTATTAAAACTTAAATAATTAATTTAAAAATGAAATTAAAAGTTACATTGGTTATTACTTACCTAATTCAATTTTTTTAAAAAAATCTGCCAGCAATGACAGATGCTGTGGCACGTGTGCATTTGCCTGTTGATAGCTATGTACAATTTCAACAGTGGAGACAGAAAATGACGCTGATAGAAGCAGAACTCAGCGTCAACCGAGATACCTATTCAAGAGTGATGTTGGTATCCGACAGTAAATGGCATTCCATGTGCATGCATTAACATGTTCCTGTAAATTTCTTCCTATCGGCTTGAAACAAATGTGGCATCACGACAGCTTTTACTACTAGTGTGCACCAGGACTTACCATGTTATATATAGGCGATTTTCATCTCAGGGAAATAAACACTAGATGCCAAAAGAAAGTCAATTATGTGCTCTGCAAATAATATCTGAGAAAATGTTTTTTTTTTCCCAGTATTTTATTTATTTTAACTGAAATTTAAAAAAAAAAAAAAAAAAAAAGTTTTATATTATCACAGATCTATGGTTCGACCATTAGTTTGACAGGTATTGGTGTTTTTACTTTCTCTTACCTTGTTTTTGGATAAAATTTTCAAAATACCTGAAAAATTTGTTTTTAACGGTTGGTCTGTGTGTGTCTGTTATCAGCATATCTCAAAAACAAATAACACCACAAAATTCAAAGTCAATATCTTAAATCTGTATCATAGGGATGCTACACTAAACTTTTCAGTGAAATCAAGCAAATGGTTTGTGTATAGAGACACCAAAGAAACTTCAAATACATTATGCATGCCCATGGGGGAAATTGGAGATAAGTAAACATCTATAGGCTACACAAAACCAAATGAAATAAATATATAATTTTCATATGTATAAAAGCAGGTTTCATGTAGAATATGGTATGAAAATCATTCACCGTTTGTTTACAGGGGTCCACAAAAGGACTAGAATATAGTGGGACAATACTTGAAAATTGATAGATGTGTATTTCAGCTTGTGCTTTGTATTATTAATATAGAATTGTATTTTACACCATGTGCTGTGTACATATTTTTTTAGAAGATATACAAAGCTGCCAATAATTAATTGAAAACATTCTTTTTTATTCAATGTAATTAGTGGAAGTGTTTTACTATAATACTTTACCATGTCCATGAAAACTGCTCAGAAATTGAAATTATTTCCTCATACCTATACGGTAAATAAATAATTTTTTTAAGCTAAATATTCATTGCTTGTTTTTTGTATATTTACATGTTTTGAGGTTTCCTGAACACTGAAGTCAAGTTTTTAACAATTGATTTTTGTTTCTGTCTCTTATCAGAGTAACTTAAAAACAAATAATTTCAAGCAATTCAATGTTGTATTTTAAAGTTAATGTAAGTTTGTTACTTGAAATTGATTACTTTGTAATGCAAATTCACCTAACCTCTTCAATGCAGAATGTATTTCAAGAAGTTAAAAAAAAAAATTAAATCGGGAAGAGAAAGGCATAAATATTTATGGAGAATTTATAAACCATTTGAGATTTGCAGATGATATTGTACAGTTTGCCGACTCATCTGAGGATTTGCAAGAAATGCTTCAGGAAATAAACTTGATGGACTGAAAATGAACCTCAGTAAGACAAAAATTATGTTGAATTCCTTTGTTTCTCCACTGAAGATTATAGTTGATATGAATGAATTAGAAACTGTATACAGTTATCTGAGACAAGTCCTTACAATGAGCAAGAACATCATAGAAGAAATTAACAACTGAACTGAACTTGCATGGAGAGTATTCAGAAGAAGCACTGCTATATTCAAAAGCGACCTCCCAATTTGTTTGAAATTAAAACAGAGAAGCATTGAGAGATGCATGTTAGGATTCACCCGAAGAGATAGATAGCGAAGCACTTGGATTAGAGAGCAAACCAATGTTATTGACATTATTCCCAGAGTTAAGAAGTTAAAATGAAGCTTGGCTGGGCACCTTATGAGAAGAAATGATGATAGATGGACCACCAAGTCCTATTTTGGACACCAAGAGACCCTATGGCAGAATTTAGGCAACACAGCGACATTGTTGCAGAAAAGAAATCTGCACTTACAGAAAGATTTGCTCATAAAAATTAAAGACATTCCTAACTTTCAATAGAATATAGAAACTCATGTCTTATATATTTAAGAAATTTTCAAGTCTATTAACAATATTGATATTTTTTTAATTGTACATACATATTACAGAGTTTCCACCAGGTTTAAAAAAGAGCAGGGTACTGCTAATAAAAAAAAGGCATTTTTTAGATTCATGAGGGCAGTTTTGGATTCTTAAGGACACATTTAACATTTAAAATCCAGACATTTATTTTAAAATTTTGATTTTGGGAATAAATAGAAAAAAGGTTTAAATTTTAACTTTGTTTAGACCTTAATTTTGCTTGTTACTAATGCATGAATGAATGTTGATTGTTATGCACATTTATTTATAATATAGCTTCAGTTTGAAGGTTACTTTCAATAAAAGGCAGTAAGGGTGCAATTTTTTTAAATTAAGGGCAAGAAAAGTGTTTTTTTTTTTTTGTTTTTTTTTCAGCCATAGGGCAGAGAGGGTGAAACGCCCTCTTGAAACAGTTTGAGAGAAACTTTGCATATTATGTGTAAATTAGAAAATATTTTTTGTCGAATTTAGTGACTTCGTTAAATAGAGGTCCGACTGTATTTTCAACTAGAGATGTAATGAATAGTGATTTGGCCGAATAGCCGAATACTCAGCCAAATTATATATTATGCAATGAAAGAAATTAGAACACCTTTTATTGTTGTCCCTATAGCTATCGGCTATTGTTGGTAATAGCTATCATTCCCTCATCACACTATAATGGCACTCCTGCTTACTGTATTAATGGCGGCACATACTTTATATAAGTCAAACTTAATTTATATAACAGCAAAGTAAGAAACTATAATATATTCTTCTGCAGAAGATTAAGCTATTTTTTTACATGACAGAAAACAATAATTTATTCATTTTATAATTAAAAAAAATGGGGAAAAGTATATATATACAGGTAAGCTAAGAATTGTTAAATTTTATGTTATTGACTTCTCTCATGATTTAAACATGAAAAGTGATATAATATATTTTGCATTTTATTATTAAAGCTTCTAATCCTTGTTTAACCCAATCACTGTGTCGTTTTCTAACACAAAATGACTACCTGCCTAGTGTCTGTCTGTGTGGATACCATGTTACAGTGATATGGTTAAAGATAAATTTTTGACAAGAAAACATTCTTATATTATGTAAAATTATACAGTTATGTATTATGTAATTTTAAATGAGTAAATGTTAGCAGATTTTCTAAAAAATTAATACAGTGGAATGTAACTTTCAATATTTTTCATTAAATATATTTAAAAACAATTTTTTTTTAATTATTATTAAGGGGGTATTCTGGTTTAGAAATTGAAAAAAATTGATTTTTTTTTTTTTTTACATATTTTCATAGTATAACCCTTTAAAAATATGTTCCTAAAAGGATTTTTCGAAATTCGAATTATTTTCGGAGTTACAGCTCATTTTGTGACGCGCAGACAAAGCCGGTCGGCAGCGCGGCCAGAGCTCGGTACACTCTGACTACCAGAAGAGAATCAGAGTCACGAAAAATCTTTTGTACTCGAAGTTTATTTCTCGAAAGTAAAGTGCGTCCGTGATAAGAATGAGACAACTTGATTCTCATTTATTTTCAACAAAATATTATTTACATGAATGCTACTTGCATGAAATTGACAAACAAACATTTTTAATCACTTCTGATACTTTAAATTTATGAATATACAGCTTTAAGTCCCATTTTACGAAGATTGCTTCTAGCCATCGTCATGGCGTTTTGTACAGTTTCTTTGGTTACTGATTTAAGGAGACGATGATAAACCCTCTTGAATTGGGCCAAGTTTTTGGGCTCCTTTTTCTCGTAGGAATATTTACATTTCATAATGGACTCTTCCCACCTGACGTCAGGCATCACATGATAGAGGAAAAACAAATAGCAGACTTGTTTATCTAGAGAGATTGCTGAAATAACATTTTCTATTCTTATTTTTGATCAATCGTATTTAATCTGAGTTATTTTTTTTATACAACATCATTTTTAATCCATTTTATATCATTATTCATCATCTTTTGTTCGCTGTATACATTTACAATCATCATTTAGTTTATACCTGTTATTGATGTTCATGAAGACCATGTTTAAATACTCTGATTTTTGGTACTTAAATCAGTGACAGTGCAATATCGTACTACGTAAATCCATTTAGACCAGTAACTAAGTTAATTAACTTGTTGTAACACCTTTATGCAATTAAATTAAATGAAAGCATTTTATAATCCATAAACATTCCACAAGAACAAGCTATTATTTATTGCTAGATCAGTTAATGTAACAGTTAAACTGCAACATACGAAAATAGATTCTTACAGGTGAAAATAAATAAACACATAAAGTGTTCTTTAAAAATTATTAAATTTACAAATACAATTATTCTACTGTTTACAAATGCGCAATATTACTTTTATTTTATTTTATATTAAATATTAAAATTTTTGTTCTTAAGAACAATACTTAATTGAATTCGATTCTCAGAATTCAATTATTCGTTTTCCTCTATCACGTGATTGAGCAGACGACAGTGGGAAGAGCCCATTCCCCAGAAGTTTTCTATCTCTCTTGCTTGTGGGACGTTAGGCGCATTTTCCGATTTGGGTATGAAATCGATCTTCTGGTCCCTCAGATATTCAATCACTTCTTTTGTGTAATGACTGGTTGCCATATCGGACCAAAACAAAATATCTTCCTTCCGATGATGCTGGAGGATGAAGGGTATCAGTACTCTCTTTATACATTGTTGCAAGTAAATTCTACCATTCACAGTTCCCTCAAAGAACACTGGTTTAGACACATTCCCATCCTCATCCATGGCGTGCCACACCATCACTTTTCTGGCAAATTTCTCCTTAGGTTTGATTCTATATTCTACGGGAACAGAATCTGGTGAGGCAGAATGGTAGTACTTACTACCACCAGCAGCATTGGGATCATACATGAAATAAGACTTGTCATCAATGGCGAGTTTCAGTCCTGATCCAGATGGAATCAATTTCCCATAAATTTTTAAGCAGTTCTTCTTTGCTCGTTGTTTTTGATCTTTTATGTATTTTGGAACCGTTTTTTTCTTAAAAGCTTCTAAATTCAAATTCTTTTTTACGATTTTGTGCACATAAGATTTATATATCTTCAATTTCCAGGCCATTTGGCACACTGAAATATCAGGTTTCTTTTCCAAGATTTTCTTAACCTTCGTTACAAGAGTTGGGTTCTTCTTCCGGATTCCTTATCCGAAATTTCGAGAAACTTCAATGTTTCCTTGTTATTCGTACTATTTTAAAAGACGATATATCGTTGCTTTTGAAATTTTCCGCTTTTTAAAATGTTTAAAGACTACATTCTTGCATCTTCCGGCATCGAAATTATAGAATTGTACAATTTCTTTTCGAACAGCATTTGATAAATGAGCTGGCATGGTGAACCTTGCAGTAGCAACAATCAAAGTCTTATCTTATTTTAAAGTGTGCGTGACCCAGTGGCGTATCCAGAGGGAGGGCTGACAGGCTGCAGCCCCTCCCAAAATTTTACAGAAAGTTTTAAAATTAAAGATTAAAAGTAATATGCATGATTTCTGTACAATATGTAACATTATCAAGTTTAACTCAGCCCTCCCCAAAATAAAATCCTGGATACGATACTGGCATGACCTACTTTCTGCTGATAGTGTGAAAATTTGCATGTTACAAATTTCTTGCGTTAGCTTAGCCAATCGAATTGTCTCATTCTTATTGCAGACGCGCTTTAACTACTCGGGACCTGGGTAATGTTTCTTACGGATTTTGTTTAAATAAATTCATACTACGTGCTCTAGTTTATTTTCAATCACCACACCATACAGACGTAAGTTCTCTATAAATAGTGAAGTGAAAAAATATATTTCTAGTGTAAAATTAATCAGTGCAAAATGGACAGAAAATATAGTCGACGTACAAGTTTTCGTGCCTGTAGAACAAGAGAAAAGAAACCTCCACCTAATTGGGGTCCCAGGAAGTCGGATAGTAGTTTTACGAGTGCTTCTGCAGCTAAACTACACAAGTCGACAACAGAAGATGTTATTATTGAAAATGCTTATGGGTATTGTATCTTAGAATTTTTTTCAGTTTTTGCGGCATTATCTTCAGAAATTGTGTGTGCGACATGTAAAAAAAGTATAAAATTTTCGCGAACTGCACCTCGTGGAGTAGGATTCAAGATCACATTGAAGTGTAGTTGTCCAGATGTACATTATATTGACTCTTCACCATTTATAAATAAAGCTTATGAAATAAACCGTAGACTAGTTGTAATGAGACTTTTAGGTGTTGGGAGAGAAGGTATAAATATATTTTGTAGCATGATGGATATTTGTCAGGGGCTGTCAATATCTATGTATTATCTTTGTATGGAACATTTATATAAGGCTGCATCCTCAGTATACGAGTCTCTAATTTCAAAAGCTGTTAAAGAGGAAAAAGAATTGACGAAAGAGCATGAACCGCATACAGATCCCACACATCTTACTGTATCAGGTGATGGGACCTGGAAAAAGTGCGGTTTCAACTCACTGTTTAGAGTTACTACACTTATTGGAAAATACAGTAAAAAGGTACTTGATACTGTCGTAAAATCAAGCTTCTGCCAAGGTTGTAATTTATGGAAAGGTAAGAAAAATTCAGACATTGAAGCTTATAATGATTGGTATCAAGAGCATCAAGACATGTGTACCATCAACCATAAAGGAAGGGCCGGGAAAATGGAAGTGGATTCTGTAATTGAAATGTTCAGTTGTTCGGAGAAAAAACATGCGGTAAAGTTTGTAAAGTATATCGGAGACGGTGACTCTAAAACATTCAAAGGAATTCTTAATATTGACCCATACAAGGGTAAGCCTATAGTCATCAAAAAAGAGTGTGTGGGTCATGTCCAGAAGAGGATGGGGGCCCGTTTGCGAAAAGAAAAAAATAAGAATACTGGTATTGGTGGTAAAGGTCCCAGAAAGTTGACAGATAAAGTTATAAATGAGCTCAGTCTTTATTATGGCTCAGCCATTCGAAGAAATACAGAGTCCGTAGAAAATATGCAAAATGAGGTATGGGCTACTTATTTTCATAAAATTTCTACGGACTCTAATCCACAACATCACTTTTGTCCACAGGGTTCATCAAGCTGGTGTAAGTGGCGGGTCGCTGAAGCTGAAGGTACTCTTGATGAATTTCAACATGAAAACCCTCCGTTAACTGAAGCTGTTCAAAAAGTTATAATACCAATTTACGAGGACTTATCTTCAGAAAGCTTGCTGGAAAGGTGCTTGGGCTCTGAAACTCAAAACAACAACGAATCTTTAAATTCGCTCATCTGGACTTTCACACCCAAGCATATCCATGCTGGTACCCGTACAATAGAAAATGCTAATATCATTGCGGTATGTATATTTAATGAAGGGTTTTTACCAGTTTTAAAGATTATGTCAAAAATGGGAATAACAATTGGGCCAGAATCCCAGGCATTTGTTAATAGACGCAATCAAATTCGAATTAACAGGTCCGAGCTTCTGAGGCTTCCAAGGAAGCTAGAACTGCTAGATCATCTGAAAGGTCATCTTTAAACATGACATTTGAAGTGGAGGAAGGTACTTTGTATGGAGCAGGAATCGCTGATTAAAAAAAAGGTAAGTATAACAAGATGTTAAGCGACTCTGGTAGCGCGCGACTTGTCCTCAAACTTTAAACGTGTTTTTCTCGGAACTACATTTTCAGAAACGGTGTGCATGATATCTCAAATTCTACTCAACCGATTCACTTGAAATTTAATACAGATCTTCTTTATACATTATAGTATCGCACTACCAAGAGTTTTTAAAAAAAATTTTCTTTTTTATATTTTTAAAAAATTACGAACGGCCAAAAAACAGGGAAAAACGAAACATATTTTTTGTGAAATTTTTTTTTTTTTTTTTTTTTAAATCCTCTCGTAGTGCAATAACTATATCCTTCCTCTTCAAGGATTATTAATGGTTTTCCATTTCAGGCCACTGGAAGGACTAATATCCTGCACACCAGGACATGCCATTTTTTCAACAGTCTCCACTTTGCCGGCCTGCAGTTTTTTGAAATTTGAAAGAAGTAATCTAATGTTATGAACTCACACACTACTGCCATAATGGGGGAGGGAGGCTCTGTTTTCATTCTTCCTAATATCTCTAAAGAATATTACTCTAAAAGAGTATATGCTTATACTATACAATGTTGAAAAGCTATTCATTTTACTGAAGATTTCCAATGCAGCCCGCCAAGTGTTTTGGAATGGATAGGCCTGATCTAAATGCTGTATTTTCATGACTGATTTGTTTCAAATGCAGTATAGAACTTTTAGATCATTTTGAAGAAAAATCACTTTTATTACTCTGAAAAATTAAAATTTAGTTTGATTCCAAGCAATAAAAATACATTAAAATTTTAATAATTTTTTAAGTTTAGATTTACGATATACCAATCATCTGAATGCCTTCAGATGTAAAAATACCTCTTTGCATGATTGTTCTTTAAATCCATAATAAAATATAATCTTTCACAGTATAAAATACAATGAATTCAAATGTAAAATAGTATGCTGTCATTATTAAAAACCTCTTTTTCTATAACTATATCATTTTAGAATATTAACTGGCAGAAAAATTACGTAAAGCCTGAAAAGGGCTGTATAACAATACAACCTATAGGCTGATATGAACCCAAATTGAATTAGCAGTTTTCCATAAAAGCAATCTCACATTTGAAGTTTGGTATGTTTGTACACGATGGAAGCTGATTTGGCCTTTACGTAAATGAGTGGGATTCTCTCACTCTAACAAAAAATTTAAGTGGGATTTTGAAAATTTAAGTGAGATTTTTGAAATTTAAGTCAGTAATTACATTTTACAGAAAAAAAGTATTTTCAAGAAATATGCAAATTACAGACATGTGATTGATTGGATGATTAGTTGAATATTGATAACGTCACTTTCATAAACTGATGACAAACATTTATATTATGTAGTTTTTATCTACATTATGCATTTTCAGGATTTTTTCATTACTTAAAAAAAATTCTTCAATATACCTGCAATAACTTTTATATCCACATAGAATCTTATTAAAATTTCACACCAAGAGTAAAACAGATTTTTCAAACAAATATAGAATATGATTTTTATGTATGTACATTAATCATTCATATAAAAGTAGCAGTAGCTAATTATTAGTTTCAAACATGCATAAAACAGACTGAGTATTAATTTTCTTAAATTGGTTTGGAAAAATTTTCTTACCTGAAAAATCTATTCTTCATTTCCCCCATGTTTACAAATTTGGTATAGATATGACATCCCATAAAGATTTAATTTAATTGAGAAAAAATAAATAGATTCAGTAAGTTCAGCACTAAAGGTCTAAAAATAATTACATATGTCAGAAACATTGAGCACTTCTATTGCTTTATTGTTTCTAGAATTGATCATTGACCACAATCCATATTCCGGAGATTGGAAAGAGGGGGGGGGGGGGGGGGATGGGATTAAAAAAATAATTACAGAGTAAGAAATATTAAACTCTTTCAATTCTACTTCTAGAATCTAATAAAGCAAGTTTAAAATGAATATTATAAAAATATAATTTATGTTGCAGATGGGTAAAGATTGAGAAACAAGATTTCTGCAGAACATTTGATTGCTGATCGCTAGATGGAGATAAATAAAGGGGGAGGTGGGCAAAAAATAATTACAAGAGCAAGAAATATTTAACAGTTGTATTTATTTACAGGTTCTAGAATCTCATAAAGCAACTTTGAAATGGATATTGACATTTATGTTGTGGATGGAGAAAGATTAGGAATCAGAAGCTTTAGTAGAACATTTTATCGCCGATTGTTCCATTTTTATTTATTTATTTTTTAATGAACGATATCCGCGATTTTTTTTTAAACGGAAAAAATAAATTCGCGGAGTTCAATGAATTAGATTTTTAAAAAAAAATCGCGGGAAAAGCGCACATATGAAAATTTTTTAAGTGGGATTTTTTTTAATATTGTGCGATTCCCGCGATCTCGCACTCTAGCGCGAACCCTGCTTTACATAAATGAAAAAAATTGCCATACAGCAGCCTTACTTACCAAATTAAACCACTGTAGTCTTTCATAATACCCATTTTACATATAAAAATTGGTACATTTATACACTATAAAAGCTGTGCTAGTTTTTCCAGTAACTAGTGAAAATTGCAGCATTAAAGCACCCCCTCTCAGTCAATATGCATCTGAATTAAATGAACATAGTTTTGTTTTATAATAGCCATATCAAATATCAAGTTTGAAGCACATATATACAACCTTTTAGTAAAAGGAGGAAAAGTGCAGAATAGCAACGCAACCTACCCGAAAACATGTACCATGTACCAATATCTAATCAGAACAATCTATGCCAAGGTCAAACCAAGTAATGTTTTATGGAATTCCATGAATTTCTTCGTCAGATAAAGTGCCCACATTGTACACATCAACAAAATTTTGGTACAAATATCTTAAAATGGCACACAGTAATGGTCAAATCGTATTCAGGACATCTCAAAATATGTAAATTCATTGAAAACTGGAAGTCAGTAATTTTTACGAAACCAGTATTTTCAGATGTATATAGAATGCACTGATAATAATAATGAAAAATTAATATAGTTCCCTCTGAAGAATGTATGGTGAAAAATAGTAATGTGCTTAAGTATAGAAAAATAGTAATGTGCTAAAATAGTAAATACTATAGTCCGTTCAAGATAAAGTGATACCCGAAGTAAACAAATGGGTTACAAAGGTATTCCACATTTGTGCCTTTCTCGCGGAAATGGCAACTTTTGTTATTCATGAAAAGAATGTGTTAAGATTTATCCTTTAACCAAACCCCCTCCAAACAAAAAATAGCTCGTTAAAAGATAAAACTATCCCCTACCACTTCTTTTTGTATTTTGGAGTTTACAAGACGTACAACAATGAAAAGACCCATTAAAGTAAGAAAAAGTGTTAAGGTAACAAAAGAAGAGGTGGGAAAATTCTAACAAAAGAAGGGGAGAAATGAGTGACCTTGGCTAGCGCCAACAGTGGCAGTAACATTATCCATGTCGCCAAACAACATGTGGTTTTGTTTATTTTCGGTATCAGTTTAAGTTGAACAGACTATAAGTGCTACTTCTTTTCATTTTGAAAACTATTTGAATCTGTGAAAAATTAAGTCTTTTAAGTGCTCTGAGTTATTGAACAATTTTAACAAAATAATTGAACAAAAATAATTACATCAGCAAGAAATATTTAACAATTATATTTCTTTACATGTTCTAGAATCTCACAAAGCAAGTTTGAAATGAATATTGACATTCATGTTATGGATGGAAAAAGATTGGGAATCGGGAGTTAGAACATTTGGGGTTTCTTTTTAAAACGAACGATATCCGCGACTTTTTTAAAAACGGAAGATTTCATCATCTGTCCGGAAGACCGGAAGATACGCTAAAAAACCGGAAGTCTTCCGGGAAAACCGGAGAAGTTGGCAAGTATGAAATATGTATAATTTCACAAGATAATTTATAATTTAGCAAACAAAGCAGTAGTCTACTGTTTTGTTTGCTAAATTACTGTAGAAAAAAAAAAAAAAAAAAATGCTGAAACCTCATCTATTTGACACAATAATCATAACAGATAAACGAATGCACATAAATAAAGCCATAAAATATAACAATAAGAAAAATACATCATACATTTCCGAGTGATCGTTTGGCTTTCTTAATTATTCTGTTTTTAAGCTGATCTTCAGGTAAACCTTTAAAAGTCCCAGGTTCTTCTTTCACATCTTCTTCATCCCAATTATCACGATTTAATTCAGTTGTAGCACGTCGTTTAGCCATTTCAAAGGGTTAAATAGAAGAATCTGGTTTAAAATAAAAATGATACAATGAGTAATAAATTATCAATAATGAACTAACTACACAATAAACATTAAATATAATTTCAATGAAAATTTATCTTCAGCATTCAAACGGAAGTCCAAAAACTGCAATTTAATGATAAAATCTCCATCACCAGGGGACAAAACAGACAAAAATAAAAATTAAGGTTATTTAGCTGCTTCTTCACAAAATTTACACTCATAAAAAAGACCATTTCACAAAATTTAGTTTTATAAAAATAATTTTTTAATTGTACTTGGTTTAATAAATCACTATTAACTTAATATTAAAAACATTATTTAGAATGATTACTAAAGTGGGCAGATTTCACACAATTTTTTCACAAAAATGGGCCTTAAAAATAAAATCTGGATCAACCCCTTATCACTATAAATCAATGCTGTCTAGTAAAACTCCATTGAATTTCTGTTGCCAAATGATAGAAATGTTCTGATTTCACTCAGGGTCCAGTAGCAGAATTTCTTCTGCAAATCTGAATTATTTAAGCATTAAAAAACTAACCTGCAGCATGTTTTACAATAAGTAACAGAAAAAAAAAAAAGGTTGTGGGATTCAGAAGGCTTATTTTGTCACAAGTTTGCATTTATTTAACGTTAGCTAATGATCAGACATAACCAATCACCAATAGTTTTAAAATTTTAATTACATAAAGGAAGGTAAAGAGTTGTCCTTATTTTTGATGAACACAAAAAGAAATATTTTTGTGCATGATTATGTTCACACTGACTAGTAAAATTTTTGTAGTAAGTTACTCAAATCATACGAATATTATAAAGTGTAGTCCAAAAATATATTGAGCATCACCCGCCAGTCTGCTTCCTTGGCAGCATTTGTTAATTAGAATATTCATCATCTTCATTTAGTACAATTTAAAAAAATATATTGCATTTCATAATGATAATTCCAGTAAGTACTGTGGAACCCAGGAGCAGAATTATATCCGATGTTCTGCAACGAGACATTAAAATTTGCAGATGTTCTGCAGGTATTTTGTCCAAATTTGTCAAAGCACAGTAAAATGCAAAATAAGCATAAAAATAATACTACTAATAAAATATTTATTACAGATTTATAATAAAACATGGTTTAAAATTTTTATAATCTAAAACTGAGGAATACACCCAGAATTTGCAATTTTTTCAATGGCTATTGGCATTAATATTGTCACATTAATGTGGATATACTACTTACAAAATGTTTATAAATTTTGTCTATACATTGAAACAATGACTGTTTCCAGCAATTTTCTAGTATGCTAACAGATTTACAGGTTAGTTGAGCATATCTAGGTTTTATTAATTTTAGAATGTTAGCTGTATTAACATCATCCACTTAGGGGATAGATGAAATGTTCTGTGACGTGTGTCGCAGTTTTAAGCACTTTCTGCTCCTGGGCTGTGGAATATCAAAGAGATCTACAATTACTCATTATTTAATGCATTTTTTTAAAAATACAGGTTTTGCATTCAGAAAATTCATAACCATTAAAAGAGTATACTCATTTTCAAAAAATTGATTTTTTAAAATTTTCACATTTCTAGTTCAAAAATGTGAATTTCCACAATTGCATAGTCCTAAGTGCATTTTTCTGCCCAAAATGAAATACTAAAATTTTTAAAAATCATTTTTGAAAAAAGAATAGTACTAATTTAACAATTTTAATTTTATGACTATGAAAATGGATTAAAAAAAAGAAAAAGGTAAGGAGTAATAATGGAAACAAATTTTCCCATAGAATAACATAGGCCATGGCTGTGGACATTAGATATTGTCTGCTTTTAAGCATACTTTCAGTTCCATCTTATTTTTATTATAATGGATAACTTCAAAAATACACTTAGTAGACTATTTTGGTGACTAAGAAAATATAATCAGATGCCATTTTAATGTCTGGCTTTCACACTTTAATTTCTAACCCTGATAACAAACATACACAAAAATTAGCTATTAAAAATTTGAATTTAGTATTCAATAAATTTCAAAATGAATTTAAAAAATAACTGAAAATTAAACTTTAATAATAATATTTATTATGTGGGTATCAAGAATTTAATTTTCATTCCTGAGCAATTTTTTTCTGGTAAAATAGTAAAGCAATTCCACTAATTACTTCAAATAAAAAAAATGTTTTTGCTTTACTATTAATAGCCCTGTATATCTTCTGTAAATTATGTACACACCACATTGTGTACTTAAATATAGTTCTATACTAAATATAGTCCTATACAGTTTTATCTATTCTTTGCATGGGGAAATTTATTAAAAAAGAAATTTTTTAAACAAAGTCAATAAATCTCATCCATTGGCAAGTTTACTTTGAATGATGATGGAACAGCCTTAGTATGTCCCCTTTGAAATTCAGCATTAAAGTAGCTTGGTATAGAGCTTTAATGTCTGTCCTCCTTGATGATTTTTGGTTTTGGCGATCAAAAACATAGGACAATACACATGCCAGATGTAATATTTTCTTAATATATATTGTAAGAAATATTGTTTCATATTTTTAACTGCTCCTTTAATATATCTTATTAATAAAACTTAATAGGAATTACATATCTTCAACAGATAATTTCAGAGATTTTTTTTTTTTCTTTTTTTTCAAGAACAACAGATACCAAATCAGCTTCAGTAGCTTGGACATTTTTCAAAAAGTTCTTTACTTGTGAAACTGCGATACCCATTTTAATTCATCAGTAAAATGATGCAAAAATTTTAGTCGCCAAAGACCCAATACTAATGCTGTACCAATTAATGAATATGATGAAAATATAAACAAATATAGAAACACATACAATATTTATATTAAAAATATACATATAATTTATCAATAACATCTTAAAGTACATTCATATGACATATCAGCAGGACTACAAAGAAATTTTAATGAATGAGATACTAATATCCGGTCTTCAAACATTTTACAAGAAACTTTATCATACTCAAAAACAGTAAATAGAGTATATATTCAAAATAAACTTAGATGGTTTATAATTGGCAAATATAATTGATAAAAGCAATTGGTAAAATTGGCCAAAAGCAAATATAATTGGTTCTAGTGACAGGGAATTTCTATTTCTTTCTCTTCCAACAACTTATTTCAAATCAAATATTTTTCTTACATTCACTCTTTAATTATCAAAATTTTTTAAAGTTAAATATATATTTATATATTCATTGCATTTGTTTTGATCTAGAAATATAAACTGTATTAGTAACTAATTTCAATTTAAACAATTCCTCTAAAATTTTACGTGTTTTTAATAAAAACAATTTCAATTTGTCCAAAAATACTAATATCAGCAAATCGAATCTTTGTTCTTATTCAAACATAAGAATAAATTGCAAAAGATACAATTTATTCATTTTGATATTTGTAAACATTAAGGATTACAATAGATTTTTAAAAGTCTCTCAGTCATTAAGTTCCATTTATTAATTGCTCATTAAATTTCACAAATACAATCAAAATTAATTGTAATAATAATTATATATATTAATATAAACCTTAGTACAGTCCAAAACATGATATTTTAAAAGTTAATACAAGCTTTAAAATTTCCGTATAAATTGACGCTAAAATTTGTGTTTTGAGTTTTCTTGAAAGAAACTCTTACACCGCAGGCAATAAAAAGAGAATTGTTTACACAAAATAAAATTTGTACAATTTAATTTATCAGATAGTTTCATCGTTAATACTGACAGTAATAAATTATCATAAAATTGATTATAACAGTGCATTATGCTTCTCTGTAATAAAATTGGTATCATAGTTTTCATTTAATTCTAAAAAATCGCGATAAGAAATTGTATGGCACTACCGGACCGGTGAATTGTAACTGAATCAAAATAGGCTAAAAAAGAAATTTTATAATTGATCAGATCATGAAATAGATTTATGCAAATTCAAATCTAGAATCTGATAACTGAAAGAAATAATTGAATAATAAAATATTACAATGAAATGCATTCTAAGATCTATGTTTAATAGGCTTAGTAGCTCAGATCAGATTGTTAAAAATCGCAAAGCATAAATAACATATCTTAAAATTTTCAAAATATTATTCTAGACAAGTTAAAGTATTAATAAACAGTAGATTATGCATTACATAAGGTTAAATACTGATTTTTTTATACCGTGGCAAACAAAAACCACCTGCCTATAATTAAAAGATGTCAATTATTAAAAAAAAAGTAATTACAAATAAACCAAGTCTGTCAATAATCAAACAATCTTCCTAATCATATCTACACTGAATATATAAAAGAAAGAAAATATCAAAATTTAACTTTTTACCACTCGTATATTTGCGCGCTCACGAGACGAGACCATGCAGAGTTCGATTCTATTCTGAATTCTTAAATTCCAAATATAAGGGTTGCAATAAATACTGATTAAAAATATACACCATTGGCGAGAAATTTTAAACAAAGCTAAATGGAAAACTGGGATAAGATAAGAATAAGGAAATTTCTTCATTTACACAGAAAATATACATGTATATTTAAGTCATCCTTTAATTCTTAATTCAAAAAATTCTCTTTAAAAGTCCAACAAAAAAGAGTGAAAATAAAAATATAAAACTGCGCTCAATCCGCTACCAATTTAATAATTTTTTTTCTGTTTTTCTTTTATTTTTTCTCTTTTCTGATTCACTATAAATTTGTTGATGATATATTACACAAATTTATTAATTATTTTATTTAAAAATTGAATGAATTTGTCAGTACTTTTAAGTTTTATTTAAGCTTTAATTTAGAAAATCGCCAAATACTGCCAATATATTGGTATGATCTCACAATGTCACACTGAGGAACGAACAAATCGCCAATCATCCGGGATGATGGGAAGTTGTTTTAGATTTTAGATGGTGTTGAGTGCGCAGTAGTATGTAGTTCTTATACTGTTGGATTTCTCCTTGCATTTTTTTCTATTAATATCTTTCAAATAAATATAAATATAGTTTACATTGACACTTAAGAAATATAGTATTCTTCAATTCTAAACTATAGCATGAAAAAATCAATTTTTCGACTTTTCTCTTGAATACTCTTGCTTCGGACTGTTGAGTGTTTCTACTTTCTTGAGAGTTGTGCGCGACCGCTAATTCCGTGTTAATAGTACTGTATTGAATTGTATAATTTAAAAAATTTTTACTCTTTGTAAAAAAATTTTATAAAAACATGGATTTGCAGACGATGAAAACTCAAATGAATACAGTGATACAAAAACATCAGGTTAGTAAAGTATTTATTTTTATAGGTTTTTTTTTAGATCTTTTGATAGATATGTATATAAGTTTAGTATAAATTTGAGAGAAAGGGATACCGAAACTAATAAAAAATGTGGTTAATCTTACAGTATTTATCTTATTTTTCTGCCAATTTATTTTTTTTATTTTTCAGAAAATAAATTTCTGACTTATAATAACTTATGTATCAGTGTTTGAATTTTTATTTGTTATTTTATATCTTTATTTAATTATGAAATAAAAGGAAAAAGTTTGTCTTTTGATGTTACGTCATTGCGGCTTATTTTCAACTTTATTTACATTATTTTCTTTGCTTATTATAACTGTATTAGAATAATTTTATACAATTTTAATGTAATTTTTTATTGTTTATTTTCAGATTGTTGTTAATGAAATGCGTAACGATCCTCAGGTAGGTCCTAGGATACTTTATCGATCGATTTTTCACTTGTACTCTTGTAACTTTTCTCTCTTCAATTTCTTGAAGTAATATCTTTCCTTAACTTTTGTTGAAGTACCTTTATTTATTTTATGTACTTGATGTTACTTGAGTTTATTTATTTATTTTCTTTCATAGAATCCTATTCTACAAAAAAGACTTCATGAATTGCAGTTAGAAATAGCCAGTTTAAATGCTAGACAGGTAAATTTTTATTTTCTTTTAATATTTTTTGTGTAAAAATTTTCCAGTTGTTTCATTTGACTTTATTATTGTTTTTAAATAATTTTAATTTTATACTTGTATAGACTTTGTTTAATGTTTCACTCATATTCAAAAAGAAACATGGTGAATAGTGTCTTATTAACAATTTTATTATAGCAAGTCTCTTTAGAAAATGTTAAATTGCTCTATACATTTATGCCAGAATATTTACATGATATTTTTAATGTGTCAAAATATATAAATATATTTATTTAATATATAGCATAATTTCCTAATAGCTTTCAACTCACCTAAAATTTAGTTTGCCAAAAAATTTAATTCAACTAAATTAACTGAACTGTTGAAATTATTAAAAAATAAATAAATATATTTGCTATTGACCACAAAGTCTTTAAAAAATATGGGTCAAATTTGAAAAGTTTGGGTCTTTTTTTTTCTTTTTACTATTGGATGTGGTTATATTCAGAAATTTGTTTATGGAAACTTCAAAAATTTCCTTTTTTACACTATGATTGATTTAACATTTAAGCTGGGATCGAGATAAAGTGAGTCAAAAAGACCCAGTGTCTTTAAAAATGTGGGTCAAATTTAAAAAGTCTTTTTTTTTTTTTTTAACAGGATAACTTATTCAGTAATTTGTTTGTAAAAACTTCAGAATTTTCCTTTCTTACTCTATGATTTAACTCAATAGGACAATTTTAAGTTTTTTTAAAAAGTTTCATGAATAAATTATCTTGGAGATCTTGAGGAATCTTTAGGAGATTTAGTAAGCTTTGTATGAGACCGTACTGTGAGGTGAAAGAAAAAATATGATTGCATAAGTTTCTGATGACCAAAGAAAAAATTTTAAAAGCAAGAGTGCTCGTTTTGTCACTACAAATTGTTATGTAAAAATGATGCATAGATTGTGATGTAAGTGAATCATTTAATTAGGAATTTGCATTAAATACCTGTTTATATGCTTAAGCATGACCCCTGAGATGACACTGTCGTCTCATTTAAAAAAAAAAACTGCTATGGCAATATAGGACAAAATGTCGTATAAATGTATACAAAGAGAATTATTTTTCACAAATTTATAAAATTAAAACGAATGATTTGTAACAGTAAGATTCAACTAGGGAAAAGGAATTGTGTATGCATAAACATTGCTTTGCCCTGCCCTCCCAGAGGCAGTATATAAATTTTGAGTGTAAATATTTATTTAAAAATAATTTGTCATACCTTTTTAAAACAAAAATTGAACTATAGATCTGTTATAATTTAAAGCATAGTCATTGATATATTTATATTTAACGTAAACAAAACAAAAGGCATTGCTGTATAATATCATCAATAGGCCTTTCTTTTGACATTTAGTGTTAATACTTCCCTAATTTGAAAACAATATCTGCATTCATCATGGAAAATAGTTTTCATTGCCGAAACGTCAATGGAGGCTTCCATGTGGAGACTCAAAATGGTTTTGGATTCTGTCTATGTATGTGTCTCGCGATAGCAGCCCCAAAATTCACCCTATTAACTTCTAAAATTAAAATTGGTACACATGTTCATGAGTCATACAGATTAGCTGTATAGTTTTGGGTGAAATTCAGCTTCTGGTTCATATACAGGAACACACCAAAGTTTTTCTTATCATTATGGCCTATGGACAGAATTTCTCTTTACTGCAATAGTAGCCACAAAAGTCACCCGGTTGACATTCGTACACATGCTCATTAGCCACACAATATTCAGGGGAGGATTTATGCTTAGGCCTGCAAGGCCCTAGGGGTGCCAAAATTTAATAAGTGATTAAAATTTGAAAAGAAATTCTGATTTAAAAAAGAATTAAAACTTAAAAACAATTGGGTTTTTCATAGACTGTAAGAGGCGAAAGCAAGGCAAAATTTATAAACCTATTAAAATTTAAGAAAGCTTTAGTTTTAAGCACAAAATTAAATATAAAAAGCAACTGGAATTCAGCACTCAGTCAGATTTTCAATTAACAGAGCAAACAATTTTGGGAAAAATCCTTACTTTGACTCAAACATGTTTTCATTTCATGTGTAGGATTATTGTTAGTTTTTTTTTTTTTTTTTTTTTCTTATAATTATGAAATGATTTAGTTGTAAATTATAGAACAGAAAGCTGTAAAGATACTACAAAATATAACAACTTATCTATTTATGAAACAAAATAATTTCCAAATTTATTTTTTGAAAATATAAATGTAGCGTTTGTATCTTTCTCGCAGTAATATTAGAAACAAATTTAATTCTATTTATTCATAGGAGAAACGAAATAACTTTTTTCATGATTGCACTAGAGTAATTATTGTTTAAATTATAAGCTATTTATTATATGCAATGTTGTACAACGATTGATGTATCAAAAAATAATATTTTTTCTTTAATTTTATTACATTTATTATTATAGTATGTATGCCTAGTATTTCATATTATGTGGAGGGGCGCCATAACCAAATGGGCTTAGGGCGCAACCTAGCTTAAATCCACCTCTGATGGTATTAGCTGTGTTTGGGGGGGGGGGGTTGTTACCCAAAACTATATAGCCAATATTTCTGGTTTACCCAAAACTGTATTAGCTGTATATAGATTTGAGTGTGTAGTGGCGGATTTAGGAGCCCCCCCCCCCCCCCCCCCCCAAAAAAGAAAAAAAAAAGTGCTGACATTCACAATTAAATATTGCAATTGTAAACTTTTCTTTGATCTGGAATAACATCTTGAAAAATCTTAGCCCCCCCCCCCCCCCCCCCCCCAAAAAAAAAAAAAAAAAAAGTTAAGTTCTGGATCCGCCACTGTGAGTGTGTATTCTGTTTGCGGTTTGTTTACAGAAACACACTAAGAATTTTCTCTTATTACAGCCCATGAACAGGATTTCTCTGTACCGTGATAGCGGCCTCAAAAATCTCCAAATTGAAATGCAGATTAGCACACATGTTCATGAACCATACAGAAATAATTGTATAGATTTTGGCAATGTTGAAAAGTATTTCACTTTATAAACACTATGCATATATTTTTCTTTAAAATTTGACACTATGCATCCTGCAAGATGGCGGTGTGTAGTGTGTAGGGAATCTATTCAAATTATTGTGCTCGGGAACTTATATCTGGTGGAGTGCCCACAGTGGGGGTCTTTCTAAGCTGTCTCAGCCTGTATTCATGCTCGTTTTGGAGAAAATCATGGAAAACTCTGAACGAGCGTGACCTACATTTTAACCTGGGAACTGTGGTTTACCAGAGAGAGTAAAACCTCTCATTAGAGAGCAGAAACTCTTGGCTACTACCACGTCCTGTAATAAAACGGCGTATATAGCATTTGTAAACTGTCATATCTGTGTATCATTTAAAATGTGTTCTGGAATAATAAACGTGTTTTGTTTCATATTTTACATATTACATAACATGTAAAGGATGAGAGATTAGTATATATATATATATATATATATATATATAAAATTATCAATGTGTGTTATTTCAGTCTAATATTTTTTTTATTCGTAGTTCTAAGAGAACCACTGCAGCTCTTAAAAGAACTTTTTTTAGCCGTAATAACGGCTGTTTTTGATAACTTTGGTTATCTTTTAGTCCTCACATCTAATGAAAAACATTCCTTAATTTATTTTTATATGGGTATACTTAAATATCTTATAATTTAAAATATCTTTTACTTACTTATTTTCAAATTTAATTTATCCTTTTAAATCCTTTTCTTACTCCATGCTATTTCGCGGCAAACATCGCAGTTTGTTTACTTTTTAGCTGTTGCCATTCTCTGCACTGTTAAAATAACTTTTTCTCCTTGTTGCCATCGTATCTTAATTCATTAAATTATGTTTCAACTTTGGCCATAAGGTGGCGTCATCGCTATTTTTTTGCTGTTTTGGTTTTAACCACACGGTGGCGTTATTATCGATGTTTTTCTGATCGATTTATGCAAATATTGTATTCTTTAATGATATAAAAGTTCGATTCGATCGTTGTACGGTGCAGTAGCAGCAGTGCAGCAACGAGATGCATTAGTGTGTTTTCCAGTGAGCTGGTCTCCTGTTTAGCTAAGATGTTTGCTGGTTTGGAGTTAAAAGTTTTATTTAATTAAAAGTTTAAGCATATGAATTTTTTGTACGAAGTTAAGTTTTAATATGTTAAAAGTTGATGCTGGTTTACCATGAAGTTAAAATAGTTAATAATTAAATTCTGAATGAAGTTAAAGTTTTTTTGAACTCTTGTCCATGTTCCTTATCGTTTTAAATATGAAAAATTTCTTCTGTTATGAACTTTAAAGACTTTTTGTTGTTATATCCTAGTGGTCAACAAGGCGACCCTAGGGATGTTAATTTATCTTCATAATTATTTCCCCGATGGTCAACTTGGCGACCATCTATCCACAATTTTCGTTTGCTTTAAATTACATCTTCTTTTGTTCGATCGTTATCTACAGTGATAATGTTTTCCTTGGAGTAACGTTTATTTGCTTAGTGGTCAACCGGGCGACCCTAAGGGATGTTAATTTAGTTCCTTGATTATTCCCCCGATGGTCAACTTGGCGACCATCTATCTGCAATCGTCGTTTGCTCTGAGTTGCATTATTTTTTTTTTTTATATCATCTTACGTTTATCAATGGTCAACTTGGCGACCTTGATTTGTGTTAAATAGTGTTGTGTTTAAAAGGGGACTGTGGGACAAGATGTTTTCTTTCTTCAGAAATGTTGTGTAAAGAGCTGAATGCTTTGTATTTTCTTCAAGCTAATGTTTTACAAGGTAATTATCCAGCTTATATTGCTACCTTATGTTAATGCTTTATGTTAATTGTTTTTTTTTTGATCAAAAGTTTGTTATATATATATATTTACATATGTTTTTTGATATAAATAAATTTGTTAAGTTTTTTAAATTTTCCTTGTTTTTACTGAGATCAAGTTTTCTAGTCACTAGTCATTTTACACTTTCAAAAACTTAAAGTTCAAACGTTTCTATTGTCTATCTTTGCTTAACTATCTTTGCTTAATATTAAAATTTAATAGACAGGCCACTTCTAATGGTCTTCATCAGTTGGGTTATGGGCCCAGAAATTTTTGGATGAGTTTTTTGTATGTATAGAATTCTTTATTTGTCTTTGACTAGTGTTTTTTTTGACTCAGTGAAAATTGGGAAAATTGCATTTAATTTGACTCCCCAGATTGAAAAGCTTGGTTCTACAAACTATCAGGGCCGGCTCTAGGCGGTAGGCAAGGTAGGCAACTGCCTACGGCGGCAAAATTTAGGGGCGGCAAAATCAGTTGAACTACAAAAAATTAATAAATATAATACTTCGATTATTGAATGTAGAAAATAAATAAATAGAAAAATAAATGAGTAAAAAAAAAACAAGTAAATAATCATAAGAAGAATTTACAGGCTTCTCTGCTCATTCCTATAATTTGAAATGCAGACAAGAATAGACAAACTTGTAAGCTCTGCACAGTATGTATTGTATGCGCAGCCGCGACGCGAAGGGAGAAATGCACAATGCACACTCGCGGCTGATTTTACCAGGCTCTTTTTGCCCTCTAATTAAAGAAAGTCAAGAGTTTGCCAATTGTAGGGACTTTCAGCAGTGTTCTTCAGCATGCAGGAATTATTTGGAGGTACCCTTTCTCAACAGGACATTATCAGTATATCCTAAGTATGAAAGAACGCCCTAGGACATCCTCAGCCATAAGATAAGGACATTTTGAGTTGTCCGTAAAAACATGGCAAAATTTCAGTTTGAATTGGCAACAGTGATGTCAGATTTTTAAAACAATGCTTTATTTATGCAATAACGTCCATCAGATTCATTGGATGGGGGGAGGGGATAAATTTTTGATGAAGGTATGTTTCCGTTGGCCAATCGGCATTTCAATGCAAATTTAATGAACATTTTTAAGGTTTTCTTCCTGTTGAAAGATCTAGTGGTAAGGAACTACCTAAAGTTTTATTAAAAGAGTTGGAAAAAAAGGGTTAAAATTAGGAAATATGAGAGGTCAAGGTTATGAAAAGTGCTCAAATATGAGAGGTGACAAATCCGGATTACAATTTTAAATTCCAGAGCATTTCACGCACATTGCAGCAGCCATTCATTAAACTTAGTTAATTAATTACTGCGAAGTTAGAAAAAATGTATAGATTATCTAATATCTTTTTTACTTCCTTATACAAAGTATAAGGAAGTATAGTAATCCCGATTTGCGAAATGGATTTTGTATTTCACATTGCTCGAAAACGAATGATCGCTGAATGTTGCCAATTTATACGTGTGACTGTCATGATGTATAGTTGTACACCTGCAAGTGTCGTCTGAACACGAGCTCTCGTTTTAGAGATATAAGCGATTTTACACGATTTTTCGTGACGTCTGTATGTGTGTGTGTGTGTGTGTATGTCGCATAACTCAAAAACCGGTTGGACGTAGAAAGTTGCGAATTGGTACATAGGTTTGTTATAACATCTAGTTGTGCACCTCCCTTTTTGGACTTTGTATGATTTTCCGTTTTGGAGATATTTAGGAAAATTAGGTTCATAATGACAAAAATACATAGGTTTTGGCCATAATGTATCAAAAAACGGTAATAACTCAAAAACGGTTCAACGTAGAAAGTTGCGAATTGGTACATAGGTTTGTTATAACATATAGTTCTGCACCTCCCTTTTTGGACTTTGTATGATTTTCCATTTTGGAGATATTTAGGAAAATTAGGTTCATAATGACCAAAAATACATTGGTTTTGGCCATAATGTATCAAAAAAACGGTAATAATTCAAAAACGGTTTGGACAAATCTTGCAATTTAACTGACTTCCCGACTAGCTAGACATTTGAAACTTTCAGAAAAGCTCAGAACACGTTGACAATGCGTTTTTTTAATATTTTTGGCCAACTGTTTCCGATTCCTGCTGCCTTCGGCAGCGTTACCAGTACAAATCTTGCAATCGATTTTTAACTAACTTCCCGACTAGCTAGACATTTAAAACTTCCAGAAAAGCTCAGAACACGGTGACAATGCATTTTTTAAATATTTTTAGCCAATTGCTTCGTGTCACTGCTGCCTTCAGCAGCGTTTATATGATTCAACAGAAAAATTATTTAACTAACTTCCCGACTAGTTAGAGATATTAAACTTCCGGAATAGTTCAGAAACACGGTGAAAATGCATTTTTTAACACTTTTATCCAATTGTTTCGGATCCGAAGTCCCCCCCCCCCAAAGCCCAACTTTAACATGTCCCCCCAACTTTGACATGAGTCCCCCCCAAGATACAACGTTGACATGAGTCCCCCCCAAGGCACAACTTTGACATGAGTCCCCCCCAAAGCGCAACTTTGACATGAGTCCCTTCCCCAAGGCACAACTTTGACATGAGTCCCTTCCCCAAGGCACAACTTTGACATGAGTCCCCCCCAAGGCACAACTTTGACATGAGTCCCCCCAAGGCGCAACTTTGAAATGAGTCCCCTCAAGGCCCAACTTTGACATGAGTCCCCCCAAGGCCCAACTTTGACATGAGTCCCCCCCCTCAAGGTACAACTTTGACATGAGTCCCCCCAAGGCACAACTTTGACATGAGTCCCCCCAAGGCACAACTTTTACATGAGTCCCTCCCCCAAGGCACAACTTTAAAATGAGTCCCCTCAAGGCACAATTTTATTTACTTCCTTATACAAAGTATAAGGAAGTATAGTAATCCCGATTTGCGAAATGGATTTTGCATTTCACATTGCTCGAAAACGAATGATCGCTGAATGTTGCCAATTTATACGTGTGACTGTCATGATGTCTAGTTGTACACCTGCAAGTGTCGTCTTAACACGAGCTTTCGTTTTAGAGATATAAGGGACTTTACACGATTTTTCGTGACGTCTGTATGTATGTGTGTCTGTGTGTGTGTGAGTATGTCGCATAACTCAAAAACGGTTGGACGTAGAAAGTTGCGAATTGGTACATATGTTTGTTATAATATCTAGTTGTGTACCTCCCTTTTTGGAATTTGTATGATTTTCCGTTTTGGAGATATTTAGTAAAATTAGGTTCATAATGGCCAAAATGTATCAAAAAACGGTAATAACTCAAAAACGGTTTGGACAAATCTTGCAATTTAACTGACTTCTCGACTAGCTAGAGATTTAAAACTTTCAGAAGAGTTCAGAATGCAATAACAATGCCTTTTTTTAATACTTTTAGTCGACTGTTTCTAATACCTGCTGTCTTCAGCAGCGTTTATGTGATTCAACAGAAAATTTATTTAACTAACTTCTCGACTAGCTAGACATTTGGAACTTTCAGACTAGATCAGAACACGGTGAAAATGCATTTTTTTAATACTTTTAGCCAACTGTTTAGGGTCCCTGCTGTCTTCAGCAGCGTTACCAGTGCAAATCTTGCAATCGATTTTTAACGAACTTTCCGACTAGCTAGACATTTAAAACTTCCGGGAAAATTCAGAACACCGGTAAAAATGCATTTTTTAAATATTTTTAGCCAATTGTTTCAGGTCCCTGCTGCCTTCGGCAGCGTTTATATGGTTCAACAGAAAATTTATTTAACTAACTTCCCGACTAGCTAGACATTTGAAACTTTCAGAATAGTTCAGAATACGGTGAAACTGCATTTTTAAAAATATTTTTCGCCAATTGTTTCGGGTCCTTGCTGCCTTCGTCAGCGTTACCAGTACAAATCTTGCATCGGTTTTTAACTAACTTTTAGAAAAGCTCAGAACACGGTGATAATTCATTTTTTAAAATATTTTTAGCCAACTGTTTCGGGTCCAATGTCAATGTTTTTTAACATTATGTATATTTCTAAAAGTGTATAAGGAAGTCATGTGGTGCCCACATCAGATTTTTTCTTAAATTAGAAAATATTCATTATGCTTTATTAAGCAATTACAAAAATTTAGAGATAGATATAATATGATTCAAGATGAGGCAGTTGTTTATTGATTACAGTCGGCAGCAAAATTACTCAAGCACTAGCAATAATTCCTACTTAAAAGATGGGCACCTTATACTATTTTGTTAAGTAAATATTTGTCGAGTCATGATCTTTGTCTTATACTGTTTATAAGAAAGTAAGTTGAGGATAAAAAGAAGCGACCAAACTATATATATATATATATACATACATGAAAAATGTGGATGCGTGCTTCAGTAATTTTTCTGCTGACCGTACAATAAAACAATTAAAGTTTTTCATGTTTGATAGTCATTTGACACAGAATTTTTAATTATATCAATCCGATTAAGTAAGCTATGTGAAACAAAAGTTTTTGATTTATACCAAGCCATTAATTTATTAAATAGCTCATTATTATTATTATTAATATTTTAAGAATTATGATCAGTTGAATCCTTTGAAAACTTTATCTTAGAAGCTGAAAAATTAGCTAATGTAATAGACGTACAAAAAACTTTGAATTGACTACACCACGCCATCGTGTTCAATCTTAAAAATGAATTTTTTCTTATGAAAGTGTAGACGAATCTATAGAAATTTCAAAAGAGAAATATATAATAGGTTTTTTTTTTTCAGCGATCCGGCGATCAGTGCACTGAAGCTGAGATTAAATTTATTGAATAATCATAATCATTCTTTTGAATTTGTATGAAATGTCCACAAACTTAAAGACACATGAAAAATGGAATTACTGAGACTAACACACTCTAAAGATCTGGGAAAAGACTTAACATGGCGACTTAACAGGCGATTCCTCTTTTAAGTCGTTTAAATCTCAACATTTTAAAATTGGCTGGTAAAATATACTTTATTTTCTTCAATTTTGAAAAAAAAAAAAAATGTCCACTTTTGACGTCTTTAAATTCATTACCTTCCTTAACATTGGGCCGAATTTAAGCACTGCTTTAAAAATTTTCATAACCTTGCCCATAACTTTTGCTAACGGAGAAAGATCTTTTTCTAAACTAATAATCGGGTGTGTCCCTCACACAACTTTCTCTTACCCTGAAATTTAATACCATAAATACAGGTTGGAGGTTAAGAGGTAAGACAACGAGTAGTGTTATGTAAACTTATGTTAAAACAATTCAAATTTGGCTTCGGAAAAGTTTTATGTGTTAATTACTCGTAGTTCTATGTGAGGGGGGTTACCGCCCCCTCAACCCGCCGTTTCATTACTGCATCTACATTTATATAGAATTGAAATCTGTTATTAAAATTAAAAGTTCGCTTAAAATTATACAGATAATTTTCACGCGTAACATTCCTTGAAACTTTTCCAGCAACAAACTTATATTAACTTGAAAATACAACTTTTGGATCTCCTGAAATTATTCGTTTGTAAGTTACTCTAAGAGACACAGACAAAAATCAAACGTTAAAAAACTTTACTTCGGCAACCAGGAAGCCTTTGTAAATATACAAAAAACAAGAGATGAATATTTAGCTTAAAAACACACATTATTTATCATGTCTGTGAGGAATTAATTTCAATTTCTGAGCAGCTTTGGTGGAAATGGTAAAATATTACAGTAAAAAACTTACACTAACAATAAAAAAGAATGTTATCGCATAATATTTGCAGCCATGTATATCATTTGAAGATTATGTACAGACCACATGGTGCACCTAATTATAATCTTATAATAGTGATACACGGCACAACCTGAAGTACAATTCCATCAATTTTCAGCTACTGCCGCACTATAATCAAGTTTTTTTGTGTAGCCCTGTAAATGAACAGTGAAGGATTTCTTTACCATATTTTACACGAGACATGTTTTTATGCATATAAAAAATATATATTCATTTCATTTTGGTTAAGTGCAGTCTATAGATGTTAAACTCTACTCCCCTGCAATTTCCCCCATAGACGTAATGTATTTGAATTCTCTTGGGTGTCCCTGTACACAAACTATATGCGTCATCTCCACAAAAAGCTTAGTGTAGCATCCCCATACCATACACGTTTAGAATACCAAGTTTGGACTTTCTGCTACAATTTGTTCTTGAGATATGCTGATAACAGACAGGCAGACACACACACAGATAGACACACAGACCAACCACTAAAACCATGATTTTCGGATTCAGGGGACCTTAAAACGTGTAAATATAACAAAAACTCACATTCGAAAATTTGACCCTTAAACAATACTTTCTGTACCTTACGGGTAAGAGAAAGTAAAAATGATAAAAAAATATTTTTAAATCATATCTAGTCAAAATCGACTCAATCGACATTGAATATGAATTGAGTAATAAATTACATAAGTTATTCGAGATTTGCACAAAAAAAGGTTCGAAAGAGATTATTTTGTTCAGGTATTTTGTATACTGTACTAGCATTCTTTATTCTTCGGTGTTTAGAAAATATTGTCTGTACTGTACTAGTATTACTTCCAAAGATTTTGTGTATTTAACTTAAAAAAAAAAAAAAAGAAAAAGAAAAGAAAGAAAGAAAAACGAAATATATGAGTAAATATATGAGTATTATTTACTTAGCTCAATTCCATTTATATGATTTTTTTTTATTTTTTTTAAATATAAAATGTATTTTTATTTTTTTTAATTTGGAAGTTTTTAAAGCTTGGGGTAGGGGGAAGGGGCGGCACTTTTGAGGTTTGCCTACGGCGGCAAAAACGTTAGAGCCGGCCCTGCAAACTATGCTGGTTGGAAAAATGACATTAAATTTTTGTTAATGGAAAAGAATGGATATGAAATTGTTACTGGGGTAGAAAAATTACCTGATAAAGAGGCATCTGAGGAGGTAGTTAATGATTTTAAAAGGAGACAAAATTCTGCTATGTCTTTACTTTACTTAAATATAGAACCAGAATTTTGTGGTTTAATAAGTGAGTGTTCTGACCCCTCAGAGGCTTGGAAAGTTTTAAAAGTCAATTTCCAACCAGATAGTAGGAGTCACCACATGAAATTGTTTTCGGAGTTAATGACATGTTTTATTCAACCTGGCGAGTCTATTGGTCTCTTTGCAGCTAGAATTTCAAAAATTGTAGATCAGTTAAAAGCTATTGGTAAACCAATAAGCGACGAGTATGTATGTTTCCAAATTTTGAGATACTTACCTGATAAGTTCGATCAAATAGTGCAACAGATTTTAAGATGGCCTGATAAAGAGTTTTCATATAAAAATATTGTAGTTGAACTTTGTTCTGAAGAGACACGACTCCAACTACGCACTTTTGATAAAAGTAAAGTTGAATGTACAATTGAGGTTCAAAGTGCTAAATTTAAGAGAAAATCTGTAATTGTTTGTTGGAGGTGTGGTAAAAAAGGCCATGGTATTAAGGGTTGTCGGGTTAAGCTTGAAAATAATTTATCTGCTGCAAAAGAGAAACCACTTAAAAGTAATTTTGTTAGGAAGGCTGGCTCCAGTCAACAGTCTCGACGTGATAAAACTCCCCCACGTAAAACTCAAAATTTTATTGCTGAGGCAAACCTTAGCAGTTTTGATAGAGAGGGATGCTGGGCTTTTGATACTGCCGCCTCTCATCATTTTTGTAAAGATAAAGCCCTTTTTAGTAATTTTGTTGAAGTGTCTGGTGATGAGTTACACGTGGCTGTTGACGGGGTTACCTTTCCTATTACTGGTAAAGGTGAGGTAGAACTGAACTTTAATGGTGTTGAAATAAAATTATGGAATGTGTTGTTTTCACCTAACTTAAGGAAAAATCTTTTAAGTCGTTCTAGATTCGACCAGGGTGGTGCTAAATTCATTGGTAAGTCTGGCAAGTTGAATGTGATCAATAAGTTTGGCAAATTTCTTTTTTCTGCAAAACTCTATGACGGGATCTATTACACTTTTCCAAAAGTTATTAGGAGCAGGCATGGTGTTAAGGTGAATGGGGGGCAAGATGTAAATGAAATTGCTAATTCTGAAGTTTCAGCTTCACCTACATATGAGTCCGTCAATGTTAAAGATTTGGACACATGGCATTTGCGTTTTGATCACATCAGCCCTGAACTCATTCTTAACACTAATCGTAATTCTGCTGTTAAAGGTCTGCCTCTTTTAAAGTCTATAGATAATTTTTTTTGTGATCCTTGTCATTTGAGTAAGCAAAATCGTGTTTCCTTTAAATCTATAGGTCATTCTTTTTCTAAAAAACCATTAGAAAGGCTGTTTCTTGACACTTGGGGACCTATTAAAATAAATGGGAAAAGAGGCGAACGTTTCTTTTTGTCCATAATAGATGACTTTTCTGGTAAATCTGCGGTTTACCCCCTTCAAGAGAAGTCCATGGTCTTTGAAATTTTTAAAAGACATGTTTTAAGGGCTGAAAGGTTTTTGGGTACCAAGTTGAAGGCCATACGCACCGATAATGGTAGTGAGTTTGAAAATGACCATTTTAGATCTTTTTGTAATGAAACAGGTGTAATCCATGAGCTAACAAATACTTTTACTCCAGAACAAAATGGTACATGCGAACGTTTTAATCAGACCATTATGAATTGTGTTCGGGCAATGCTGAAATCCAGCGGGTTGTCTGCCGATTTTTGGCCTGAAGCCTGTATGCATTTTACTTATACTTGGAATAGAATCTGCCATGGGAAAAATACGGACTCCTCTTGAACTCTATTCAGGTAATAAACCGTCTGTTCGTCATTTAGTACCTTTTGGTACTGTAGCTTATGTCGGTGTTCCTAAGGCTAGGCGTAAACATAAATTGGATTCGAAGGCAAAGAAAGGTGTCCTTGTTGGATACGCTTTGCGTACTCGTGGATATAGAGTTTGGTTAGATGATGATAAGAAGGTTGTTGAAACCATTAATGTTTCGTTCATTGAGAGTAAAAACTTTCCGAGCAGTGGAGCGGTGATGGGCGACTCCTCCTTCGAGTTGGTGTATGTCCCAGAGGATCAGCCACGGCCCGTTGATCAGTTTCATCTTCCTGATCCGGAGCCTGGCACTTCTGGTGTCGTGCCCAATGAGACTGAGGATGTCGTCCCAGCCATTCCTCATACAAGTTCTACACCTTCTCAAGTTTTATCATCCCCGAGCTGGATATCTAATCCAATCTGGTACAGGAAAGTTGTTCCCAGGCCTAAAGGAGATAAAATTGACATCTACTATTATCCTGATGGAGAGGGTAAGAGGCTCCCTCAAAGATCTCCAAAAGATATTGAAAAGTTTTGTTTAGCTAATGGTATTAATTACAACCCTGCCAACTTTGATTTTTCAAAATTTAATACTTTTTCTGGTGTAGTTAATTCTGACGTTATACCTTCTGCGTCCAGCACCTTAAGTTGACTAGAGGTGGTGGTCCCTAGAACGTATAAACAAGCCCTGAAATCTGCCCAGGCGGATAAATGGCATGAGGCTATGCTGGAAGAGTTAGAATGTATGGCTGCAAGAAAAGTTTGGCATTTAGTAAAACTCCCTGAAAACAAGTCTGTGTTAGGAAACCGCTGGGTTTATACAGTTAAGCGCGATGAGTCTGGTGCCATAGTAAGGTACAAAGCAAGATTGGTTGCGCAAGGTTTCAGCCAGGTACAGGGTGAGTCTTACGACGAAACTTTTTCGCCGGTTATCAATTTTTCAGTAGTCAGGTTCTTCTTTGCCCTATTAGTTTCATGTTGTGACTGGGTTAACGTACAATGCGACGTAAAATGTGCATATTTATATGCCCCGTTAAAGGATGAAATTTATATGAAACAACCAACTGGGTTTGCTGAAAAAGGCAAAGAAAGTTGGGTTTGTAGATTAGACAAAGCATTGTACGGGTTACACCAATCTGGCAGATTATGGTTTTATGAATTAAATAAAGTGTTGTTGGAACTTGGTTTTAATAAATTTGAAAATTGTAATTGCGCATATTCATATTTTGATTTTTCAGTTCTGTTGGTGTACGTGGATGATATCGTCATTTTTGCTAGAACACAGTCACAAACTAAAACCATTTTAAAACTTTTGGAATCTAAATTTGATTTGAAGGTTTTAGGTATCACTCGTAAATTATTAGGCGTGGAATTTGAATATACAGATGCAGGTGTGTTAATTCACCAAAACCAGTATATTGGTGAAATAGGTGAAAGATTTAGAAACCACCGTGTTCCTGTTTCTTCTTTGCCAATAGTTAAAGGTGTTCAGTTTTCTAAAAGTGACTGTCCAGTTGTTCAGGCAGATATAGATGAGGCTTCAAGTTTACCTTACAGAAATTTATTGGGTTGTATTTCATTTCTTGCAAATCGCACTAGACCTGACATTGCATATGCCACTAATATTTTTTCACAGTTCCAACAGAATCCAGGAGTTAAACATTGGCAGGGCTTACTTAAATTATTAGGTTATATCAAATTTACCAGTCATTATAAACTTTCTCTAAATTGTAAAAGCATTAAATTACTTTCATACTCTGATGCAGATTTTGCAGCTAATAGGGACGATTATGTCTCTATGGGTGGTCAATTAGTACTTCTAGATAATGCTGCCGTTTCGTGGCGCTCACATAAACAGAAGGGTGTGACCATTTCTACAATGGAGTCGGAGTTTATTTCAATGTGCGATTGTGTTAGGGAACAAGATTGGTTTTATAACATACTATTAGAATGTCAAAGTTTAAAAATTATTAAAGAGAAATTTGATGTACCAACACTTTTTGCTGATAACCAGGCTGCCATTAGATTCACTAAATCTAGAATTGAAAATTTTCACACGCGCCATGTAAATATAAAATTGTTTTTCATTAGGGACTGGTTTGATGAAGGGAAATTTAACCTTCAGTATGTTTCTTCTAAGTCCAATCTTTCCGATCCACTCACAAAGCCACTTGCCAAAAATGAATTGTTAAAATTTATAAATATAGTTTTCTTTCAAAATTCTAGTAATTAAAACTCGTCTTCTCCACTTTGCGGATATTTTTTTTGTATATATGTATATAATTGTTGGTATGTATGTGAGTCACAAGCGCTTGTGCATATGTGTTGTATATAAGTATTTCATCTATTTCATCATTTATAGTAATTTAGTATTGTATATTAGAATTGTGTTTTGCATTGGTCTTGTACATATTGTATATAAATTATATTACCTCTTATTGCATATTTAGAATATAGGTCATATACATAATCATATAAATTGTATTGAGTATTTATAATGTATTTTTCTGCTTAGTATCTGCATTGTGGGGAATTTGCGTTTGATTATCTTTATAATGAAAAGGGGGGAAATTAATTGTAAAATGAAATTTAAATTTAATCTAAAATTACTTTCATGTGCTGTTTCGAAGTACATGTTTAAAATTTTTTTATGTACTATCTTTGAAGTACATTTTTCTTACTGACTTTTGTCAGGTTGTGTGCCGTTTAGTGGTACAGTTTTTTTTATGGACTTTGAAATTTTTCTTGGGTGGCATGTATATGCACACTTAACTCTTGTTGCTAACTCGTCTTATTGCACTTTTTGCTAGCTGTTAACTTGTTTTTACTAGATTGTTGAGTTTTTGTTGTTAGTTGTTAAATAGTTTTTACTAATGAAATTGTTGCATATAAATTGTTTATACTAATTGTTAAGATGTCTAATATTTGAATGTTTTTCTCTTATATGTTGCGGTGGGGGGCTTTGATAACTTTGGTTATCTTTTAGTCCTCACATCTAATGAAAAACATTCCTTAATTTATTTTTATATGGGTATACTTAAATATCTTATAATTTAAAATATCTTTTACTTACTTATTTTCAAATTTAATTTATCCTTTTAAATCCTTTTCTTACTCCATGCTATTTCGCGGCAAACATCGCAGTTTGTTTACTTTTTAGCTGTTGCCATTCTCTGCACTGTTAAAATAACTTTTTCTCCTTGTTGCCATCGTATCTTAATTCATTAAATTAATTATGTTTCAACTTTGGCCATAAGGTGGCGTCATCGCTATTTTTTTACTGTTTTGGTTTTAACCACACGGTGGCGTTATTATCGATGTTTTTCTGATCGATTTATGCAAATATTGTATTCTTTAATGATATAAAAGTTCGATTCGATCGTTGTACGGTGCAGTAGCAGCAGTGCAGCAACGAGATGCATTAGTGTGTTTTCCAGTGAGCTGGTGTCCTGTTTAGCTAAGATGTTTGCTGGTTTGGAGTTAAAAGTTTTATTTAATTAAAAGTTTAAGCATATGAATTTTTTGTACGAAGTTAAGTTTTAATATGTTAAAAGTTGATGCTGGTTTACCATGAAGTTAAAATAGTTAATAATTAAATTCTGAATGAAGTTAAAGTTTTTTTGAACTCTTGTCCATGTTCCTTATCGTTTTAAATATGATAAATTTCTTCTGTTATGAACTTTAAAGACTTTTTGTTGTTATATCCTAGTGGTCAACAAGGCGACCCTAGGGATGTTAATTTATCTTCATAATTATTTCCCCGATGGTCAACTTGGCGACCATCTATCTACAATTTTCGTTTGCTTTAAATTACATCTTCTTTTGTTCAATCATTATCTACAGTGATAATGTTTTCCTTGGAGTAACGTTTATTTGCTTAGTGGTCAACCGGGCGACCCTAAGGGATGTTAATTTAGTTCCTTGATTATTCCCCCGATGGTCAACTTGGTGACCATCTATCTGCAATCGTCGTTTGCTCTGAGTTGCATTATTTTTTTTTTTGATATCATCTTACGTTTATCAATGGTCAACTTGGCGACCTTGATTTGTGTTAAATAGTGTTGTGTTTAAAAGGGGACTGTGGGACAAGATGTTTTCTTTCTTCAGAAATGTTGTGTAAAGAGCTGAATGCTTTGTATTTTCTTCAAGCTAATGTTTTACAAGGTAATTATCCAGCTTATATTGCTACCTTATGTTAATGCTTTATGTTAATTGTTTTTTTTTTGATTAAAAGTTTGTTATATATATATATTTACATATGTTTTTTGATATAAATAAATTTGTTAAGTTTTTTAAATTTTCCTTGTTTTTACTGAGATCAAGTTTTCTAGTCACTAGTCATTTTACACTTTCAAAAACTTAAAGTTCAAACGTTTCTATTGTGCAGAGACTTTGCTTAATATTAAAATTTAATAGACAGGCCACTTCTAATGGTCTTCATCAGTTTTAGCCACGAAAACGGCTGTATTTAGCTCTGAAAAGAGCTGTTGAATTGGAAATTAATACGAATGCAAATGCAGAGAATATTAAATTAGAAGGAAATTTCATGAAAAAGCAGGATTTGTGTGGAAATCAGCAAAACGGTTTTTGTCGATGCATAAAGAGACAATACATTTTTTATAGATAACTGTAACACGCTTTTGCACACCTTGTTTCGAGCAAACGGCACATCTTCATCAGGTTTTTTCATCAAAAGCCTGATGAGTCAGATGAAATGTTTTTTGTAACACGTTTCATTTTTTTTAGAAGGGATTCTATTAGATTCATGCGAAAATTCTTGTGACATTCTGTACTATTTGACAATATGTAGAAATTCAACACTGTGATATCTAGCAAGTGAAAAAATAATTTTTTAGTTCATTTTAATGATCGTCTTTCGAAAGCATAAGAATTAGCCATTCTGTTGCTGAGATCAACAAATTCCATATTGTCATTATAGTCAGCGACTATTTTTTTTTTTTTTTCTATCATTCGAAACTGTGTGATCTTGAGGTTTGTGCATAGTACTTAACATATAAACGTCTCTTTTATCCTTCCAACATAAAGCTGTAAGTCCATTCCCATATCTCATAAGAATATCTCCACGTTTCAATTTTGGTTGGGAAATACATTTTGAAAAATGCTTCCTATTGTTTCTGATGGTGCCACACAAATTTATACTCTTATCTTTTAGGAGACCATAGAACAGTTGTGGTGAAGAAAAAAAGTTATCCATAAATAATTTATGACCTTTTCCTTTTATAGTATCGGCCATGGAATTCACCACATAATATGAAGCAGAATTTTCAATTGATTTAAGTTTATCATTGCCCAGATACACTCTCATATCATAAGTGTAACCCTTTTTATCGACAATTTTATAGATTTTAATACTCCATTGTTTACATTTCTTCGGAATGCATTGTCTTAAAGCAACATGACCTTTAAATTTCACAATTACTTCATCTACTGCAACTTCTTTAGTAAGTTCATAAGGCTGCTTAAATATCAAATTTAATTTTTCAAAAAGTGTTCGCATTTTTCGTAACCGATCATAATTCAGCGAATCCTTGGATGGTTTATCTTCATTATTCGCAAAATGTAAAAATTTCAATAATGATATGAATTGATCTCTTGGAATAATTTTTCTTAATATTGGGGTTTCTATCAATTCATTTGTTGACCAATATTCATGAATCTTACATTTATGAATATGACCCATAAGCAATACTACACCTAGACAAATTTCAATTCCTTTAGGTGTTGTTTCTTTCCAATCTGGCGAGTGCTTTCTTTTTCTATTTTCATCTGGCCTCAAGTCTAAAATTTGCTTTACAAATCTATTCGTTTCGGTACATATAATTTTCAAGACTTCATTTGTAAATAAAATTTTGAAATAATCATACGCTATTTTCAATTCTGTAGTGTTGATTCTCATACAAGGAGTTCCAGTAAATTTCAAAATATTTACTGGACCATTGGCACCAGGTTCTTTTCATTTAAATTTATCCTTTTTTTGAGCAATTTCAATCTTTTCATCACTGACACTTTCATTCAAAATACAATTCATTGATTCATCGAGATTTTCAAATTCAAAATCTGAATCACTATCAGCATAATTCTCTGCATCACATCCGTTCATTATTTTATTAATTTCATCATGAGTGAGGCCCTTAAATCTATGCGCCATAATATCTGATTTCTAAAAAAATATTTTTAGCAGAAACAGAAAACGTACTACCTCCAGTTCAACTGATAATAAATGAATGAATTCTGGAATTCGGAAACTAGTTGTCGCCAAAAATCTCCAAGAAAACACTAGTCGCTCCCCTCTCTTTGTGGGATTATAGTTCTCTCTCTCAGTCACTGGAACATAACAGATGAATAATGATGTTTGCTTTAAAAGAGAGTTAAAAGACACTGATACAAACGTTCGCACCAATGCCGTACCCTAGTAATATTTTTCTGTTGGTAAGACAGGTTCACCGCATCGTAGCAAAAGGGTTAAAATTATGAAAATTTCAACTGTAGTTACGAATCTAGTTAATTTTTTTTCCATTCCTTTTTTTTTTTTTTTTTTTTTTAATAATTTTAAATAATTGCATATTTCCATTTAATAATTTTGGTTTAGTAAGTCTTCTAAACAACTTTAAAGTGTAATATAGTTTAGAAAGCAATATATTATTCATTATATACATTTATGTAAAAAATTAAGTAACATACTTTTCATATAAATATACAAATAATTTTCTACAAATTAGTACAGAACAGTGTAAATCAAACTCTTCTATACTTTTAAAAAAAAAAAAAAAAATCTGACATTATTAAAACAAATTTATGTTTAATAAAATCAAACAAATTTTATTACTAGTTCAAATCAATATTTAAATTTAGAAATTTTTATTCATGAATTCATCAACCGTAAATATTCATTTAAGTAAGTTGGAGTGTGAAGGTTGATATTTTTTTATTTACCAACGATGTGAAAAATACCAGAGCCGGGAATTCCGCTTAACGCACGGATGCTCTACCACTGAGCTACCCTGGCTGACAACAAGCTAGGCATTTCTCACATAATATTCGTTGGCAAAGTCACCGAGTCTGCAAACGCAGATATATCAGGTGACACAATAATAATCGTAGCACAACTCCATAGACCACGAAATTTCAATTTAGAAATTTTTATTCATGAATTCATCAACCGTGAATATTCATTTAAGTAAGTTGGAGTGTAAAGGTTGATATTTTTTATTTTTTTATTTACCAACTATGTGAAAAATGATAGCCTCAATGTCCTCATATTAAATAAAAGCATCTGAATTTACTTATTTTTCTTTAAGAAAGTATTTAAAACTTACCTTTTTCTATTCATTTAACTTCTTTTTCATATTTAAATTCATTTTGCTTTCATCTTACAAACATCGTTATTCTGTTTACTATATTGGCGTTGCCATTTCCAGTCTGCATAATATTTTATATTTGTGCTGTTGCCACTCCTTGGAAATTGTCATTTTAAATTATGTTTTGGTTTTCACCACTGGATGTCGTGGTGCGGCATTCAATGTCGTTATGTAGATTGACTGGTGTTGGGTAGTATATAATGCCGTGATGTTTGAAGATACTTCAGTTTCAGTCTCAGCTAGTTTTAGCTTGGAATTCCAGCTCAGTTGAGTAGCAGCTCAGCAGCTGTTCTAGATAATGGATACATCGTAAGCTGCTCACGTTTTTTATATGCTGAACTAAAAATTAAAATCTTAAGTAAATCGATTGTTGACTTTTGTTGTTAAGTTTGTTTTTTATGATGTTAATAAGTGTTTACTTAAGTTAGGTTTAAAATCTTTTTAATCTGCAATAATTTCTTTAAAAATTTAAATGGATAGTCTTCGTGAGGACTTTTATAACGCCAAGGTTTTTCTGAACTTTGTTATTTCCTGATCATTATGAAATCGTTGGTCATGCAGCGACCATGAATTGACTTTAATCTTCTACTAAAAAGTTAAGTTTAACCGAGGTCCTTCTATTTGTTTTATTCATTGGTCATGCGGCGACCATGAAGTTTGGGATCGAGTTCTGGACTTAGTTTTTCCTTCAATTCAATGGTGTTCGCTGGTCATTGGGCGACCGCGATCTTCAGTATGTTTCATTTTAAGGTTTTTCTTCAATGTGCCATCCACGTTACACGGTGTGTGATTGATTGCTCTTCATTAAGTGGTAAAATGCCTATGTCAATGTGATGTGATATTTTTGTCATCTATCTTTCCTCATTGGTCATGTGGCGACCATGTAAATGAACTTAATCGATATGCCAAAGACTTTATTCATCATGTATCAACTACCAGCGTAAATGTATTAATGGAGAGGTAATAAAATTTTGAATTGTTATTGAAGATAACTTTGTTATATTAGATTTACAAATTATTATATATTTATATTAAATCGTTTTCTAGTTATTGTTATAATTGTTTTGAATTTATTATATTCTCATGAATAAATCTTTTCCGTTTTAAATATTTTTGTATTTACTGAGTCTAACACTTTTTATATACTAGTCAAATTAGTTCAATCAAAAATCCTCTAAACTTAAATAATTCTACTGCAGCATTTATCTGCTTAATATAAATTTATTTAAGACTGACCATAAAGTGTCTATCGAAAAATACCAGAGCCGGGAATTGAATCTGGGCACCTCCGCTTAACGCACGGATGCTCTACCACTGAGCTACCCTGGCTGACAACCAGCTAGGCATTTCTCACATAATATTCGTTGGCAAAGTCACCGAGTCTGCAAACGCAGATATATCAGGTGACACAATAATAATCGTAGCACAACTCCATAGACCACGAAATTTCAATTTAGAAATTTTTATTCATAAATTCATCAACTGTGAATATTCATTTAAGTAAGTTGGAGTGTATAGGTTGATATTTTTTTATTTACCAACTATGTGAAAAATACCAGAGCCGGGAATTGAACCCAGGCACCTCCGCTTAATGCACGGATGCTCTACCACTGAGCTACCCTGGCTGACAACCAGCTAGGCATTTCTCACATAATATTCGTTGGCAAAGTCACCGAGTCTGCAAATGCAGATATATCAGGTGAGACAATAATAATCGTAGCACAACTCCATAGACCACGAAATTTCAATTTAGAAATTTTTATTCATGAATTCATCAACCGTGAATATTCATTTAAGTAAGTTGGAGCGGTAAAGGTTGATATATTTTTATTTACCAACTATGTGAAAAATACCAGAGCCGGGAATTGAACCTGGGCACCTCCGCTTTATGCACGGATGCTCTACCACTGAGCTACCCTGGCTGACAACCAGCTAGGCATTTATTTCTCACATAATATTCGTTGGCAAAGTCACCGAGTCTGCAAACGCAGATATATCAGGTGAGACAATAATAATTGTAGTACAACTCCATAGACCACGAAATTTCAATTTAGAAATTTTTTTATTCATGAATTCATCAACCGTGAATATTCATTTAAGTAAGTTGGAGTGTAAAGGTTGATAATTTTTTATTTACCAACTATGTGAAAAATGATATCCTCAATGTCTCTTATTAAATAAAAACATATGAATTTACTTATTTTTCTTTAAGAAAGTATTTAAAACTTACCTTTTTCTATTTATTTAACTTCTTTTTCATATTTAAATTCATTTTGCTTACAACTTACAAACATCGTTATTCTGTTTACTATATCGGCGTTGCCATTTCCAGTCTGCATAATATTTTCTATTTGTGCTGTTGCCACTCCTTGGAAATTGTCATTTTAAATTATGTTTTGGTTTTCACCACTGGATGTCGTGGCGCAGCAGTCAATGTCGTTATGTAGATTGACTGTTGTTGGGTAGTATATAATGCCGTGATGTTTGAAGATACTTCAGTTTCAGTTTCAGTCTCAGCTAGTTTTAGCTTGGAATTCCAGCTCAGTTGAGTAGCAGCTCAGCAGCTGTTCTAGATAATGGATACATCGTAAGCTGCTCACGTTTTTGATATGCTGAACTCAAAATTAAAATCTTAAGTAAATCGATTGTTGACTTTTGTTGTTAAGTTTGTTTTTTATGATGTTAATGAGTGTTTCTCAAGTTAAGTTTAAAATCTTTTTAATCTGCAATAATTTCTTTAAAAATTTAAATGGATAGTCTTCGTGAGGACTTTTATAACGCCAAGTTTTTTCTGAACTTTGTTATTTCCTGATCATTATGAAATCGTTGGTCATGCGGCGACCATGAATTGACTTTAATCTTCTACTAAAAAGTTAAGTTTAACCGAGGTCCTTCTATTTGTTTTATTCATTGGTCATGCGGCGACCATGAAGTTTGGGATCGAGTTCTGGACTTAGTTTTTCCTTCAATTCAATGGTGTTCGCTGGTCATTGGGCGACCGCGATCTTCAGTATGTTTCATTTTAAGGTTTTTCTTCAATGTGCCATCCACGTTACACGGTGTGTGATTGATTGCTCTTCATTAAGTGGTAAAATGCCTATGTCAATGTGATGTGATATTTTTGTCATTATCTTTCCTCATTGGTCATGTGGCGACCATGTAAATGAACTTAATCGATATGCCAAAGACTTTATTCATCATGTATCAACTACTAGCGTAAATGTATTAATGGAGAGGTAATAAAATTTTGAATTGTTATTGAAGATAACTTTGTTATATTGGATTTACAAATTGTTATATATTTATTTTAAATCGTTTTCTAGTTATTGTTATAATTGTTTTGAATTTATTATATTCTCATGAATAAATCTTTTCCGTTTTACATATTTTTGTATTTACTGAGTCTAACACTTTTTACATACTAGTCAAATTAGTTCAATCAAAAATCCTCTAAACTTAAATAATTCTACTGCAGCATTTATCTGCTTAATATAAATTTATTTAAGACTGACCTTAAAGTGTCTATCAAAAAATACCAGAGCCGGGAATTGAATCTGGGCACCTCCGCTTAACGCACGGATGCTCTACCACTGAGCTACCCTGGCTGACAACCAGCTAGGCATTTCTCACATAATATTCGTTGGCAAAGTCACCGAGTCTGCAAACGCAGACAGGGTTTAACCTGGCAAAAAAATTACTTTAGCATTTTAGCGAAAATAGGCAAGCACTATTTTAGCTTTTTCAAAAGTTAATTCTTTGGACACCATTGATTTCTTTTACTTGGCTTTGTTATCCTCAGTTTTATTTTCTATTCTTTTGTTCACTGATGATTTTAACCAAGCATCCATATTTGTGACTTTAAAAATATGAATCAGGGAAACTATGCTTTGATTTTAACAATAGAAAAAGAGGTACTCATATCATATGTGTAAAATGAAAAAGCAATTGAAAAATCAAGTAAAGTGTAGTGGTAGATAATCGTGAAATACTAGTGCTAAGAATGCTTCTATGAATCAAATTCTGAATTCTGACATACTTTTAAATATTTTTGCATTTAAATTCAATCATTAAAAATTAAAAATAAATCCAAATTACTACATAAATAATCATTCCCAAAAATTTCAGTCCTTTCGTAGTTTTTGCCTGCAAATATTACAAAAAAAAAAAAAAAAATCCGAGTTATTATAGAGATATTTTATACAGTTATCCAGTTTTAGCTTTTTAGCGAAATTCTGACCAACACTAATGGCAGTTTAAACACTGAACGCAGATATATCAGGTGAGACAATAATAATCATAGCACAACTCCATAGACCACGAAATTTCAATTTAGAAATTTTTATTCATGAATTCATCAACCATGAATATTCATTTAAGTAAGTTGGAGTGTAAAGGTTGATATTTTTTTATTTACCAACTATGTGAAAAATACCAGAGCCGGGAATTCCACTTAACGCACGGATGCTCTACCTCTGAGCTACCCTGGATGACAACCAGCCAGGCATTTCTCACATAATATTCGTTGGCAAAGTCACCGAGTCTGCAAACGCAGATATATCAGGTGACACAATAATAATCGTAGCACAACTCCATAGACCACGAAATTTCAATTTAGAAATTTTTATTCGTGAATTCATCAACCGTGAATATTCATTTAAGTAAGTTGGAGTGTAAAGGTTTATATTTTTTTATTTACCAACTATGTGAAAAATACCAGAGCCGGGAATCGAACCTATGAATATTATGTGAGAAATGCCTAGCTGGTTGTCAGCCATGGTAGCTCAGTGGTAGAGCATCCGTGCGTTAAGCGGAGGTGCCCGGGTTCGATTCCCGACTCTGGTATTTTTCACATAGTTGGTAAATAAAAAAATATCAACCTTTACACTCCAACTTACTTAAATGAATATTCACGGTTGATGAATTCATGAATAAAAATTTCTAAATTGAAATTTCGTGGTCTATGGAGTTGTACTACGATTATTATTGTCTCACCTGATATATCTGCGTTTGCAGACTCGGTGACTTTGCCAACGAATATTATGTGAGAAATAAATGCCTAGCTGGTTGTCAGCCAGGGTAGCTCAGTGGTAGAGCATCCGTGCGTTAAGCGGAGGTGCCCGGGTTCGATTCTCAGCTCTGGTATTTTTCACATAGTTGGTAAATAAAAAAATACCAACCTTTACACTCCAACTTACTTAAATCAATATTTAAATGTTTTTATCATTTCAATAGGCAATGGCTACATAAATTTTAACTTCAATTATTCAAGTAAAAATAAGTTTATAAATAGAGAAAAATATTTTTATGTTTTACTCACTAAATCAGCGCTACAGTTTAATTTTACATAAATATATCTAAATACCAAATATTTCAATTACACTTAAAAGAAAAATATAGTTCAAACAAGAAAGGAATTGAAAACACAAAAACTTAAAAATATATTCGCTCATTATTAAAAAAGTGTTCTAACATGGATGTGTTAACAAAAATTTACATGTAATTAAGAAAATTACCTCAAATAAATAGTATAATAAAGACGTATTGTACTTTATTTCAAAATTAATTTATGAAAAAAATAATTAAAGCATGAGTACATAGTGTGTAAATAAAAATAAATCTATTATTTTGAATCTTTAGAAAGAGACACGAAAATATTTCCTCATTATTTTGCCGAGTAAATATTTTATTAAAAACAATTAAAATTTACCTTACATTAAATCCTTTTAAAAATGAAGAGCTAATATATTTCGGCCCTGTCCGGAGCCATCATCAGAACTCAACGACAACAAAATGCTTGGTGGCTCAATCTTTTATCTCTTTGTCTCCGCCCGTCAATTCTTCACTTCTTTTCTTGAAAAAAACTTATAAATACGTCACTTTACGATCTTATATTAACCGCGCAATTCTCATCTGTTCTAATAAAACCCTTTTAAATACCAAACTAAAATTTATTAAAAATATCGCTAAAAAAGCCAACTACAACCCTAAAATAGTTGATAAATTCTATAAAAAAATGCATTAAATCCCTTAATAATATTACAAATGCACAAGAAACTAAACCTTCCTTTACTTCTGCGATTCCATTTTGTAAAGGCCCCTCCATCAAAATCAAAAATGAAGCTAAAAAATATAATGTTAACATTCTGATTAAGCCAAATAAAAATATTTACCAACGAATACATAATGAGAAAAACCCTATTTATTTAAATCAAACCGCTGGCATATACAAAATAAATTTTCAAGACCCTGAAAAAAATGAAGCTAGCTATATCGGTATGACAAAGCGCAAAATTAAAGACAGGATTTCTGAACGTCTTGCCGACCTTAAACACAACAAACCATCCACTGCTTTTCAAAAACTAATAACACTAAACCCATTAATATTGACTCAATTAATTTTCGTAAAATTGCTCTTTTCTATTCACGTAAATACACACTTAAAAGAGAAGCACTTGAGATTCTGACCACCAGTGACACAGTTAATGATGTCGAGCAGTCTGATCCCACCTGAATGCAAACAGTTTTTTAAATTCAAGAAAAGATGTGAAGAATTGACGGGCGGAGACAAAGAGATAAAAGATTGAGCCACCAAGCATTTTGTTGTTGTCAAGCTCTGATGATGGCTCCGGTCGGGGCCGGAATATACTAGCTCTTCATTTTTAAAAGGATTTAATGTAAGGTAAATTTTAATTGTTTTTAATAAATTTTAATCCTTTGTAAATAAAATTATGTATTATAATTTTTTTTTTACTGAGTAGCTGATTTCATTTTAACAGCCAGCCTAACATAAAACTTTACTTGGCTATTTTAAATTTCCTTTTCATCTAGACGACACAACTGGAAAATTGCACTGCTATTACGCATAAAAGAATCCACACTATGCCTTTGCTTTTTAATTTTTATTTTTCATTTAAAAAAAATTAAACAAATTAAAAAAACAACCTTTATTTAACCCATATTTCACCATTGTCCTAAAAATAGAACACCATGCATAATTGGTATCTATATATTAATATGCAAGCATAAAATTTGTGGTCCCTTTTTAACATATTAATTATGAGAGTAGAGGGTTGAAAACGGTATCATTCGAAAGGTATGGTTAGCCAGATGAGGAGAATACAAAAATTATTTTCTTAAGATGTCAAAAAGGTATTTAAAAATACTTTTATTTTTTATGCATTTTGCCCCATTTTTCCCTTTCATACCCATAATCTTTTACACATTAAAAAATACCTATAAGTAGAAAGTTGTTAAATCTGGCAATTTCATAAAACTCAAATAAAACTATAGACATGGTAATTTGTATAATGTAGCATCACTATACACAAGCAAAGTGATAACGTCAATGGCCATCTGTGGAGCCAAGAAAAAGATTTCCTTCCTATGTTAATCGTCCAGGGACGTATCCAGAGGGGGGGCTCTGGGGGCTCGAGCCCCCCCCCCCCCCCCGAAATTGTCTGAAACATTTTTTTTATGTTCTACTGACCAGAAAAAAAAATTGTAAAAAAATGAATTTTTTCTCCACAATATCTTTTTTTTTTGTTGTTGTTAGTTTGTTTGCTTGTGAAACCTTATTTAATAGCAATTTTCTGTCTTGTAAAGTCCAAATTACCGAAATGCATATTAGCGCTTTGTAAAAAACCCTAAAAAGAGATCTTTATGGTACTCATTGTTGAGCACTGTAACGTGAATCCTTTCTTTTAAGCACTTCTCTTGCCAGAAATAGTGCTTCAATTTCATGTGAGACAAAAGATCACAGTTGCATATGGAACTTCTAGTTTTGTTAGCTATGCACGCAGTATACCTTCCATAGAGTATAAATTCTAACAACAAAAAAAAAAAAAAACAGCCAATATAAAGTCTACTTTACAGAAAGACTTGTGATGAAAGATGGTACTATCTAATCCTACTTAAAGCAAAAATGCCAGTAATCACATCATAGAGTATAGCATGCAGTATTCATATTTGCAGCGTGGCAGATTTTCAAACAAATGTCCAGATTACCAACCAGACTGAGCTTTGACTGGACCAGACTCTAGTGGGTACATGCAGTCCACAGGTTCTGTCAAAGAAATTCCGTATCAATTTTCCTTGTTTTCCAAAAGGAAACCGAAGTGTTAAGCCCACTTGCGGACAAAACCCACCATGTGTGGCCACGCGTCATCAGCATCGTTCAAAATATTACACTACTACCGTCATCCGTCGCCATGTACCTATAACTAAATAACATTTGCATAAGGTATCAGAAGGATTACCACAACGAATCTATCAGGGAGAAAAACCAATCGCATGCGATTCTATAGCCCCAAGCATTACAACAAATTGGTCAACACAAAGTCGGAAAAGTATTTGTAGCTCCCTGCGCTCGAAAGAAGAAGTAAGGTATTGTACCGACATTGGTTTGAACCACCGCTTGCACCATAGGCCAAGTGAAAGGAAAGAGGGAAAACTTAAAATATTTATATATATATATACATAATGTTGAAGCTAAGTCTCCCTGAGTTCGACAAACCTCTGAAGAGATCTAAGACGGTCCTAAAACGAAAGTGGGTGTGAGCTACGATGCAAGTAGAATAATTGGCTCTGCTATCTACTGCCCTGACAGGCCTTAAAAAACCAACACATTATGTAAACATCTTTGTTACGATCGTCACAAAACAGACAATATCTGAGTCTGATGTAGAATGCGATGATGGTCCATCCCTTCACTGTTCAATTTCCAAATGATAATCACTAATGACGTGCATCCACAGTTGAAGATACGCTGTGTCACATGAGACACCTGGTTGATACACACCCTGGTTACATATAGAAACGCTAGATAGTTCGATACGTATGCCATGCCAGAAGATTTTCAGCAACTACAATGCGTATAAGCATAGCCCCGGGTCTGTAGGAGACACGTCTATCCACGCTAAACAGTAAGCTATATGAGAAGACCTCAATGTGTTCACTAAACCTAGACATGTAATATGTCTAGGTTTAGTGGACGCCAACACACAGGTCCTCATGTTTCCGGTAATATGATCTAAAGCAAGCATTATTATCTAATTAGAAAATCACAAAAAAAATTATTTTCTTCTACACACATAACAAGAGTAAAAAGTATTGGATTTGGAAACTTTTAGACTTCTAGTTTTCAATGTATTTAACATGTTTTTAGATGTATTGAACACCATTAGACTATTTTTGTAAACTTAGATATAAATTTTTTGTTGATTAGATTTTTGGGTACATCGCGCAGCAGGTAGCGTAGCTGCACTAGATTTCCCTTTTTATGGGAACGATATATCTCGGCTGTATAAAAAAAGAAGCTATATCTCAAAAAAACGAAAAGTATTTGAATATGGTTGTTTCGAACATAAATCATGCGCCATACCATTGAATTAGGAAGTCAGCCAGTTTTTGGTATGTTGATTTTGAATGGACTTAACATTGCACTGAAGCTAGACAGACAGCATACCAACGGTCTAGAATTCATTTCTAGGGTAATCGTACCATCACAATTTAAAACCTCCATGGAGGAGATGTTTCCCCAAGTTCAGTATGCCCGAGCTATTACATTTACAAAACAGGGAGAACACAACGGATTTTACGTGCACCAGATACCATTAATCTACACGACAGTCTTTGTATGGCTCCAGCATCAATCGCTCAATCCTTCAATTACGAGCTCGACTCATTATTAACTGGACTACCCTGAGTCCAGTTTTTGGGGATTTTCTCCGTTTGTCCACGGTTTATAACATCACGGATTAAAGAACTCTCTAGTAGAGACTTGTGCATTTTAAAGGACTAGTTCCATCAGTTTTAAGGCCCAAGGCACTTTTTAGAATTATTATTATTATTAAATCTTTTTTTGCTATTTCAGATTTTAGGAATATTAATTTCCTTGTTTGCCGCCATGCGGCATTGTAACCGATCTTATTTATAACGCATAACCATTTTACTATGCCTAGATACGAATTTTAAGGCAATAACTTATATTTGTTTTAAAGTTAAGTTGATTGGGTGGGGGGGGGGGGACAAACTTTAATGCACACGTTCTTGGTGTACATATGTGTGGGTGATCAACCAACATCTGAGTGAAAGTTGGGCCCCCTCCGAAATTTTTTTCTGGATACGGCCTTGTAATCGTCCATTGGATTTTTTGTAAAAAATTATTAAAATTTAAAGGAAATTATCTCCCGATTTTAATCCCCATATTTGGATATAGTTATATATAAGTTACTGTCTACATCTACATGTGTTAGATTGAGTTATTTTTGCTGTAAATTTCATAAAATTTTAATCTAACATTTAAAAACTGTAGAAAAAAAATTGCAAACTTCCAGTTTCGAATGTAAACATTAACATTTCATTTCAAAGGGTGATAGTTGCACAATAAATATCCAACAAATATACTAAATAAAAGGAAAATGGTAAATATTCTATCATAATTTGAAGTTAAATTTGTTTTCAAATGTATAAAGGAAGTATTTGATGTAAGATACTAATATGTTGCAGCTTGCAGCAGAATAAATTGGATATGTCATTCTTGGCGAAAAAAAAAAAAAAAAAAAAAATCGCCAAATTATCTGGCGAGTATAATCAATTCCTTTCAAAAATCATGGTTTTTTTAACAATGTATATTAAGAGAGCAATCAACAATATGAAACAATATTTCATACAACAGATATAATGAAAAATATTTTCGTATTACGTTTTTAATCGCCAAATACAAAAAACGCCAAGGACGACAGAGTTTTGAAATTTAAAATTAAAGTTTTGTTAAGTTGACAGCAAAATAACTTAATCTAACACATGTGCATGATAACAGATTTATAATTAAACCCAACTATGGAGATTAAAATCGGGGAAACGATTTTCCTTAACTTTTAATAATTTTTTACAAAAACTCCAATGGATGACACTGCTCGGTATGAAAGTTGCCCCCAACACCATTCTGGCAAATACTTATGTAAAATGACCTCCTGAATCCGAATATGACGTTCATTTTGCCCTATCACCGACCATTTTTTAGGGACGGCCCTTTATTATTATCACTTTTCGGAAATTTTATGGCTATAAATTAGGAGGGGGAGGATTGTTTTAACTGTTAAATATCTTCTGAGGGGCTACAGAGTTGAAAAATTCTAAAACATCAACATATGCAGCAAGGGGAAAATTTAGAAAGGGGGGGGGGATTTGCCACTGAAATTATGTATTACATTTCTTATATTTTTTAATCTATTATTAATCTTATACTATAAAGTGAGCAATATTTGTATATTTCACTGTTCTCGAAAACGGTAGCTCGGACAGTCACGAGATTTAACACAAAGGTGCCCCCCAAAGGGTCATTGTGCACATCGAAGTCAGATTTTCGAATTTTTGATTACTTTTTTCTCAATTAATTAAAATGTGAAAATAATAACCTTCTAATTTCTGATAAATAAGCCATTTAAATTTTACCATTTTATCCATAATTTAATTGTTGCCAATTTTTTTTTTTCGGCAAAATAATAATAATTTTTAAAAAAACGTACATTTATTTAAAATGAGGAAAGTAAATCAGAAAGATTAGAAAATAAATTAGAAATATCAGTTGCATCGTTACAAATAAGATACCAAATGAAAGGGAAAATTTTTGTAAATCCGATGCATTAAACAGCTTATCAATTGGACAATTAGATTTTTTAAAATTAACTAAAGTATGAATTTTAGGTGGCAACAGCAGAAGATTGTATGGAAACAGTTATGAGAAAAATGAAAAATCTGCTTCACATTAAATCACATGATTTTTAAGTGGGATTAAAAAATTGCAGTTTTCAAATTCTTTTAAATTTTCTCACACGAACACAAAAATATAATATACAGCCTGTACCCCACAAGACCAACTTGTATTTCAAATTTCATCAATTATTTTGGTTAATAAACAAAAGTTTTTTTTTTTTTTTTTTCAAATTAAGTTTTATTCTATCTTTGAAAAGATTTATGTGATCATAGATATAATAATATATATAGATCTATCATCCCCATATTATCGTGCAAAGATTTTTGATGCCGAAAAAAAAGCTTTGGAATCAGCCATTAAGTGGTATTGAAGGAAAAAAGGAAAAAAAGAAGAATGAATTTGAAACTATATCTGGAGCTTTTCATTCACCTTTAGTAAATAAATTATTCATGAATTTTATTTGCTAAAACATTTGTGTGTATTCCCGTGTGTATTCACTCGGGGAAAGACTGCCATATTCTGGTAAAATCGCCGTCTTTTCCCGAGTGAAAAGGAGTCACTTTTTTCTCCCCAATGATCAATCTATATATTATTACTATATCTATGTATGTGATACGATACATTAATAATTTGGGTTTTAAAAGTTTTTTTAAATAGATTATTTAAACTGTATGAACCATATTTTTATTTTATCAGTTTCATTAACAGATCCTGCTGGGCGATTTTTTAAATTTTGGTGTTGAAGTACACTGAACGTTTTTCGACAAGAAGTTTAATATAGCAACAGCCATTTTAATCTAAGTAGCGCATCAAATATATAAAAACATAAATGATTTATTTTTACACAAAATTTACAGAACAAATACAGTTTTAAAGTTAGGAAATTTATTTCAACAAGCACTATTTTAAACCTAAAAACCATTAAAAATATAAGCAGAATATAAAGGATTCTTATGTATAAACAAAAAAGAGTCTGATAAAATTATTAGCAAAATAGTCTTCCCCTTTTCATACAAAAAAAAAATCCATCGCTAATATGGCGACAAAAATTCAAAAGCTGCCAATGGAGCGACATAATAAAGTTGTGTAACACGATAATGTTTACCTATTTATTTATTTTTTTATATAATAACTAGCAGGCTTTGCCCGCTTCGCTGGTCACTATATTTAAAGAAACCTCTTTTTTATATTGCTTCATGAGGAAAAAAAACTGAAATCGATTAAAAGCTCGCTTTGTGTTCCCGCTGCCTTCGGCAGCGACTTGTTCATCTTCGCAGCCTCCTGTGCCTGGCCCTACTGCCTGCAACAATGGCTAACCCATCCACGAATGGCTTACCCGTTCATAAACGATGCAGGCGACGCCCGCTTCGCTGGTCCCTATTTTTAAATGAATCACTATAATTACTGAATTCTCAGAATTGCATTAATTTTTATCACGTGAAAAAAAAAGAGAAACAAAATCTGAAAAGGAAAAATGTCGCACCAGGTTCTCACTGCCTTCGGAAAAAATTCCCAAAATGTTCTAACTCTTATTTCTATTTTTTCCCCCTTCTCCCCACCCGTCTATGCTAATAATTTTACAAATTCGAAAATATCTGCAATCAATTTGTAACTATCATAAACCTCTATGCACCAGTTTTGAACGATCTATCTCTATTTTTATTTTTATTTTTTGCCCCTCCGCTCCCTCCCCCCTTCCCACCCCTCCTAATAATTTTAAAAATTCAAAAATATCCTCAATCAATTTGTAAATATCAAAAACCTCTATGTACCAATTTTGAATGATCTAACTATTTTATTTTTTTTTTTTTGCCCCTCTGCCTTCCCCCCTTCCCAGCCCTTCTAATAACTTTACACTTTCGAAAATATCTCCATTCGACTTGCAGATCTCTAAAACCTATCTGTACCAATTTTGAATGGCCTAAATGTATTTCTATTTGTTTTTGCCCATAGCTCCCCCTTACCGCGCACCCCCTTCCTGCCCCTCCTAATAATTTTACAAATTCAAAAATATCCCCAATCGATTTGTAAGTATCAAAAACCTCTATGTACCAATTTTGAACGATCTGACACTATTTTTATTTTTTTGCCCCCCTCCCTCCCCTCCCCCCTTCTTGCCCCTCCTAATAACTTTACGCAATCGAAAATATCCCCATTCGACTTGCAGGCCTTTAAAACCTATCTGTACCAATTTTGAACAGCCTAACTGTATTTCTATTTGTTTTTGTTCCATAGCCCCCCCACTTGCTGCCCCACCTGGGGGCTGAATTTCTAAAATTCAAGAAACTGGTTTTTAGATAGTTGCATTAGCTATATCTTAGAGCAAAAATTTCACATTTATCTATTTTTTTTGTTTGAGATATATAGGATTATGCGAAATCACGTTTTGCCCCCCCGCTCCCCCCTTGGGGACCGAATTTCAAAAATTCCAGAAACCGAATTTTAGACTATTAGCTATATTTTAAAGCAAAAATTTTACGTATATCTGTTTTTTTTGTTTGAGAAATGAAGGATTTTGTGAAATTACGTTTTGAAGTGCCGAAGTCTGCCGAACTGTGTTAGGTTTTTTTTCCTTACGGAATTTCTGGATTCGGTTGCCGCGCTCAAAGCCCGCTATAGAAGCTATGCAATAGCTTAAATTTTTTTTTTTTTTTCTTGCTATGTGACAGATTACAGTTAAAAAGCTTGAGAAGATTTGCAATGAATGATTGTGGTCTATTTTAACATTATTACATTTAAAACTGTTAGTTTTACATTTTGAAGTATTATGGCAGTATAAAAAAAATTACAACACTGCGAGTGAAGAACTGTGTAACGTTGCATGTTCGGACACGGACAGACTGCCGATTAGCTGTAGAACACACTGTTCATTGGCCGCACATTTTACAATTTAATAATGGAGCCAACATTGAACAATATGCTTAACAAAGTTAAATAATTTGTAACAATTAAGTCTGTAATAAATAAAAAGTTCGTACTGGAATTTGTAGTTTGTTTGTATTTCGATGTAATGTGCCCCCCTTCTCCAAGCAAATTTTTTTTTTATTATTTATTTATGTATTTTCTGAAAGATACTTCTAGTGTATCTTTTGAATTGTCTATCTATAAATTTTTGACTCAGTCCGGATTTCAGTTACAGCTACAGAGAGGCCAAGTTTTATTACGATCACCCTTGTATATACTACTCAAATTTAGAAGAGAATTTTTAAATAAATATGAAGATAGATGTTCATGCATACTTTATATCATATTTTGATTATAATAGATAATTTGAAAAACAGTACTAAGTAGATTGTTTTGTCAAAAAGGGAAATAAAAAGAAAAATTAGGTGTCATTTTGACGCTTGGTTTTCACACTCTAATTTCTAACCCCGGCAAAGGGAAGTATAGCTTTACCATAAATTTTCAAAATTAATATTGTTGTTAACTTTCATAGGTTTGGAAAATAAGCAAATAAATAAAGTAAAAAATCTCGAGTGACTAAACTCAATTTTCCGAGCATTGAGTAATTAACGATTGTTTAATGAAAATCGTTAAATAAGCAAAAGGGAAAATTGTGATAGTGTATTTGAGTATATTTCCCCAAATAGTATGTTATTTAATTTAATGCAATTGCGTTTGAAATAATTTAAGTCCATAGATCATAATGATAGAGAATTTTTCGTTGTATCCATATAAAAATCTGTAAGTGCTAAATTCACCAAAATCTATACTGTTCACGCGACGGTGACCTATAACGTATATAAATCTAAAGTTCATTTGAATAAAGCGTTTAAACACTGTCGCATTCTAAATAATTTGAGCACATAGGCCATAATGATAAAAAAAAAATAACACTACAGGTGCTAGATTCACCAAAATCTATACAGTTCGTGCGACGGTTACCTATGACATGACATGTATATAAATTTTCAGCTCAGTCGAATGAGGCATTTAGACGCTATCGTATTTCAAATAATTTGAGCCCAAAGGCCATAATGATAAAGAATCTTTCGTTGTGTCGCTGTAAAAATCTATGAATGCGAGGTTCACCAAAATTTATTCAGTTTGTGCAGTAGTGACCTATAACACTTGATGACTTGCATATATAATACTTGGTGACTTGCATATAAATTTTCAACTCAATCCAATGAGGCGTTCAGACTTACACTTTAAATAATTTGAGCTCATAAGCCATAATGATAAAGAATTTTTCATTGTGTCCCTGTAAAAAAACTGTAAGTGCTAGATTCACCAAAATCTATACAGTTTGTGCTACGGTGACCTATAACATACTTATCAGTTTTCAGCTCATTCTAACGTAGGGTTTCGATGCTATCGTGTTCACTCGCACACATGCATCACCATAAAAATAGCAAAAATAACTTAAGGGACCTCAAATCTTATATATACACCAAAATCTTAGTCTAATTTTCGTCATGATTACAATACTTTCCTTACGTATGTATGTTCGGAAAGTAAAAATTCAACATTATTTTAAACAATCAAATATTACGAGACAAACATTAATGTATTATGTGAAAGTACAGAGTTCTCTCTACTCATCCGTCTACCAATATAAAAAAGATTTTTTGCCCCTCCCTGGATTATTATTATTTTCTGCTGATGCCTGTTGACATATTCAATGTTGTAATGGACAATATCCAATAAGAAATGTGGTAGTCTATTGTAACAGCCACTCTTCATAATTTATATTATAAATTGTCCTTGACTTCCTTTTATCACACTACAGATTATTAAGCACTTGAAAAAAATAAATTAGTTTTTCGATTACAAAATTCTGACAGCCTCCGAATTTATTATACTTTTATTTCACATAAATAGATGTTGATTATTGACAATCGACAGACTTGAAGTATGTGATGATTATTACGAGGTAATCATGACACATTTAAAGTGAAATGTATTTACAATATAACTCATAGAAATGATATATTTAATTATACGACGACTATAATGGATAAATTATCCTGTTGACATATTTATTTATGATTAGCCGTTCGATGCTTAAATGACTTTCCGGTTTTAAAAGAAAAAAATAAAAGGTTGGGACAAACTCTTTGTCTTAGTGTTCTGACAAATCAAGAACAGAAAAAAATGACGTCAGATGAACAATATTAACTTTTTATAACCAATCAAACCAAAAGAGGCGTTTTTCTGACCCCCTTCATCCTGAAGATGAAAATGTTGGAGAGAAGAGTTAAAAGAGTTTGAGAGGACTTCGGTCCGGAAAGAGTTTTTTCGAAGCCTTTATTGTGAAGAGACACCTGTCTGGGAATCCCGGTATCCCGGAAAATTGGGATATTCCCTCATCACGAGGTGTGCAACGATAGTGTTGCTGCGGTTTAACTAGAGACAAGAATCTCTGAATTATGTGAATCTTCTGCATATTTCTGTATATTTTTTGATGTGTATACTCACCTGTAAATATAAATCATCATCATTAAAAGTTAAAGTTAAATAAAATTCATTTTAGTATTTGAATCATAAGTAGGTGAAAATATATTTTCGCTGGCCACCTAACAGCCGAAAACCGTTACACTATGTTTAAGAGATCAGAGACACTTAATAACTTGAAATAGCAGTCCTTTTTAGCCATGTATATTCTCTTTTTTTTTTTCTTTTTATCATTAATGTTTGTGAAACTACTGTAACGAAAAATAATCATTTATTATCTGTACGAAATGTTTATTTTAGATATTTATTATAAATTTCGTTTAAACATTTTGACAAAATACAGTCGGCCCCTACCGTTCCAACTATATTAATTCGATTAAACGGGGTATTCAATTATGCGGGGAAGACTAGAAACGCAATTGCGTGTATAACTGTAATGGTTTTATGCTTACATCACGGATTAAAAGGTGGAATCTTCTTCCGTGGCTTACATGAAAAGATAAATGATCGATACCTCTTACTTATTTAAATGTTTAACAAAACTTTTACGAAGTTAAAATATTATAGTAATTTTTTAATGCAATTAATACTGGAACAAATATAAAAATTAAGTGTACTTACAATTTTTCTTAAAGGGAAAAAAAAAAAAAAAAAAAAAAAAAATCAGTTATGATTTATTACTTTAACATAGACTTAACTAAGCATTTTTCGATTTTTTTTTTTTTTTTTTTTTTTCTAAAGCACATAAATCGATTATAATTGCTTCTATGAGACTGAAAATAACGATGAATAATGTTGAAGGATTTTGCAACTTCATTCATCGTTCGCTTGCTCTTCAAGGTTTTATTGGAAGATTAAACTCTTCATCTCTTTCTGTTTCTCCGTCTTTATCCACATCTATGAGTTCATAAAGTTCTTTTTCAATCATCTGAAAACTTTCTAAATTTGTGATTTCTAATTCCTGGAGATAATTTGCAAATTTTCTCATCAGTTGCTCATTTTATAAATTTGGCTTTTGCAAAACAATTTTCATCGCCTCGGCTTCGGCAGGAATACCGTCTCGTGTTTAAAGAGCATGACTTAGTTATGTAAGGTTTTTAAAAGAACGGATTTTTTTTTTTTTTTTTTTTTGAGAATGAGAGGAAAAATTTGCCCAGAAATAGAGGAATTTTATTTAAGAAACTTTGAGCGTTTATGCGATTAAGCGGGGTGGCGTTGTAAAAAATATTTCTTAAAACGAGAAATTTTAACATTACTTCTATGGGGAAAAAATTGGTTCAATAACTTTATATTCTTATAAGCGGGGTATTCGATTATCCGTTACCTGATTAAGTGGGGACGACTGTATCAAAATTCTCAAATAAAAATTCACCAGTAAAACGGAATTATTAGTATACGCAAGTATGACGCTTGTACAATGAAAACGAAAATCATCTAATCTTGCTAGCGACATCTGTCGTATGTCAAATTTTACAATTCAACTGCAAAAATATGACATTAAACACCAGCAATTTGCAGTCGGCCGCAAGAATCGCGCATGTTTGGTTTTCCGAGGTGGGGGGGGGGGGGAGTAGCTTTTTAGTGAAATATTCGCGTATTAAAAAAAATTAATTTTGAAGATTAATGGCCATAAAATTTTCTTATTTTAGTTATTCGCTGCGATATGCATAATATCTATTTGTATCAGTTAGCGGAAAAATCATTACGTATCTCGACAGTTACACGCGAGATTATCACTTATAGTTAGTTAATTGGTCTCAAAATAAATAAATAGCTAATTTAATCATAAATACGAAAAGTGACATGTTTTATGAATTAGCTACGAAAAAATGAATAATTTTTTATTTATTCACAATAAGTGTTTAAAAATATTTCGCTTTTTTTCCCTTTTAAAATAATTAAAAAATAGTATGTTGTGGCTATCACAAAACTTTCTTCTATATCATTCTATAAAAGTCCATCTGTAAATAAAGTTAAATTTCATCCCTAAGTGAGATACAGCGTTCATGAAGTTTTTGACACAGAGAGAGAGAGAAGGAAAGATACTTTCAGACTTTTTTTTTTTTTTTTTTAATGATCCAATCGTGTTCATCACATATGAAAACGTATAAATCCATCGAAATCCGCAGGCAGGGCCAGGCACGAGCACTGGCCAGGGCCTCTAAATTTAGGGGGCCTCATTTCCAAAAATTGAGAAGTAATAGTATATATATATATATATATATATATATATTCATTATATGTCTATAAAAAGAAAAATTGATTAAATTTTTCTTTCAATATTTTATTATAGCTTAAACAATTATTAAATTTTGTGACTAATTTCCTAAACATTGGCTGATCAATTGTGCTTCAGTTTTTCATTTATCTTGAACATAAAACTAATGATTTTGTTATAGGTTGCTAAAAAATGAGAAAATAGAAGGTATTTGAAGAAAAATTTTTAAAAATGCACTATTTTTATTTATTTATTTTTGTTTTTGAAAATGGGTCCTTTTGGCGAGCTATTTAGAGCAGGGTAAGGGGGCCTCCAAATAGCATCAGTGCCCCGGGTCTTCGAAAAGCATAGTCGAGCCCTGTCCGCAGGTCTAAAATTTTCAAGAATCCAATACTTTCTTATATATAGAAGAATGTAAGAATGGTCAAGTCGTGTTCAGGACATCTCACAACGCGTAAATCCATCAAAAATTTTCAGGAATCCAAAACTAAAGAATGGTCTTTGAAATTTTCTAAAATTAGCTCTTAAAAAAAAAAAAAAAAAAAAATGAATTTTTGCGCTGCGCTCTTTTTAGCTTTTACGCCTCCTTTCCGCATTTGTGAAATTCCTGAGCTTTGTCCATGAATATGTCACCACTATTAAATTCAGTGGATAAAGTATACTATATACTATATTTGGGTTTAAGTGGGAAAATATGTATTTTATTAATATAAATAGTGTTTTTCCACTTTCATTATTTTTTCCTGTTAAAAATTCATTTATTGTAATGATTTATGAAGTGCAAATTCTATTTTTTTGACTGATGTGGGATTTTTGAAATCTTCCCGTTATTCGCCTATTTCTTGTTACCATTTATATATCTTCGTCGATCCTTCTTAGAAATTTCTCTGCAGTGTACAGCATAGCATTAGAGGCTTATCACCATGGTAACGTGTGAAGTCAAAAAGAAGCAACAGGCAGACTGATCTTCGAAGAGGTAAAACTCGACTGTTAGATGGTTAGATAGAGAAAGAGGCTGAGGGGAAAGAAAGAATAATGATTATTAGGAAATACATAGCGCATAACTCCAAGATTAAATCGTAGTTTTTTTTTTTTTTTTTTCCCCGTTTATTACGAATTAAGTTTTAGATTCTTCTAATTTATTATAACTGCACGGAGGTTCATAATTATTGGCATATTCCTTTTTAATTGGATTTTTGACTATTTTTAATTATTCTATTTTGTTTTATTAAACTAATTATTTGGGATTATGGAAATATTTAAATTACCACTTTTTATTTAAAGTTTTGAGTAAAGTTTTTATGAATGAATTACAGTTTGTCTAATTATTTATTATCATTGATTTTTTTATTAATATTTTTTTTTTTTTTTTTTTCCCCATGGAATGTCATTCTAGCTTCTATTTAGTTGTGCAACATAGTAAAGGCTATTCAGATTACGTGTACGCGCTTCTTTGTTTTAAAAATTGTATTCTTAAAAAATGAATAAAAATATTTTTCCTTCTTTTTTTTTTTTACTTTCCGAACACTATAGTGAGGAAAGTATTGTAATCATGTCAAAAATTCGAATTTGAGATTTTGATGTTTCTATACGTTTCAAGGACCCCTGAGTCCGTTTTCATTATTTTTACGATGATGTATGTATGTGTGTGCATGTGTGTGAGTGAACACGCTAGCGTCTAAACGCTTTGCTCGAATGAGCTGAAAATTGGTACGTATGTTGTAAGTCACCGTAGCACGAACCCTATTGATTTTGGTGAATCTAGCACTTATAGTTTCTTTACAGGGACACCAAGAAAATTTCTTTATCATTATGGCCTATGGGACCAAATTTTTAAATGTGTGATAGCGTATAAACGTCTTTTTAATTTGAGCAAAAAATGTGTTCACATGTTATAGGTCACAGTTGCACGAACTGTATACATTTTGGTGAATTTAGCTCTTACAGATTTTTTTACAGGGGCACAAAGAAAAATTCTTTATCATTATGGCCTATGGGGCCAAATTTTTAAAAGGGCGATAGCATCTAAACGCTTTATTCAATTGAGCTGAAAATTTATATGAATATAATAAATCACTGTTGCACTAACTATAAGCATTTTGGGGAATCTAGCATTTATAGGTTTTTACAGGGTCACAACGAAAAATTCTTTATCATTATGATCTATGGGTTCAAAGTTCAGTAGCGTTAAATAAAACATCGTGTACTATATGGAGAAAAATACTCAAACACTCTATTATGGTTTTCTCTCTTTTGTTTGTTTAACAACTCCTCTTTCTTTACTTTATCTACAAAACTGTTAATTACTCAATGTTCGGAAAGTCGAGTGGAGTCACTTCAGATTTTTTTTCTTTTTTATGCGAAAACTTTCACCGAGAATTAGAACTAAGTAATACCCGCCACTCCCTCTTTCTTTCTTTTTTTTTTTTTTTTTTTCTTTTTGTTATATTCTTTGTTGATAAGTTCGACCCCCCCCCCTTTTTTTTTAACCTTTTGGTGTGTTTTTCTGCTTAACTCATGTTGTCGTAGCTTCAAACATTGACTAATTGTAAAGGCATTTTTGCATTATTATGTGCGGTTCTTCCAATTTAGTCCATTTTAGGAATTGTAAATGAAGAGGGGGATAAGATATATTAAAGATGTTTAGAATTTATTTTCTATTTAATCTTTCTTACACCCATAATGTAAATACATTAAACTACGTTTAAAAAGAAATATAATGCTAATATTTCATGGCTAATTAGTTAAATCATTATTTTATTTTGTTATTGTTATTTATTTATTTATTTAATAATTAACGCAATTTTACGTTTGAACAACATTATTGACATGCTTTATATATCAGTGTATACATATTTCAGGGTTCCCAGCGGCGACTAAAAAACAACTATTTGCTACTAAAATGAACCCCAGGCTATATACTATATGTGCAACTGTTTTTGGGTAAAAATAGCTTAAAAGCTACTATTTTCAGGTTAGCCACTATTTTCAGGAAAATGGAGACTATTTTGAACAAAATATTGTTCAATGCTGTTTTTTCTGCGTCTGTACAACATTTTTACTTCCGTTACCCGACTACCGTAGGTAATGGGAATATTAATTGTAGTCTGTCAAAAAATTCACTTTAGAGTTTAATCTGATTCACATGTTTTTGCCAGAAAAAGTTGTTTTTGTCAATGGGGGAGGGGGGGGGGAGTCTGAGAGAGAGAGAGATCGTCTGACTACCATATCTCCGAAACTAATAAATATAGAACAATGAAACTTCAGAATTCAGGCCGGTCCGGTGTATAGATGATTTTTCCAACTTTTGGTGGAAACTGGAAGTGTGACATTGGAAACCAAAAGTGGGACTATAAGACTGTATATATAAACACTATCTCAGATGTCCTTTCATATGTATTGGTTAATTCAGAAAAATTGATAGGTTTTCTGTATAAATAGTTCAGTTTGCGGTCCTTGCAAAACGACTGTATGAATTTTTTTCGAACTCTCCATAACAACTGCTTTTTAGATATCTTTTCATATATAATTGTTGTTTTCCGGTCAACAATTGAATTTCCCATGTTTTGGTGAAAATATCTCAATAACGGTTCTAACGATTTTCTTGTAAATTGCTATATAAATCCTTTTGCATCAAATTATTGTTAATTTTCCGGGATTATTACAGGAAAATTAACAATCATTCTGATTAGATAGGTCAGTTTTAGATCTCGTAAATTGGTGCCTCAAAAATGCTTTACCGATTTTTTTTTTTTTTTTTTTAAATCTTGCTATGTAAACTGTGTTTTATATGCCTTTACACATGTATTAGTTTTCCTTTGCAAGAAAGGTATCTAATTCTAATTTCTTAGGTCAAATTTATATCTTCTGACCACATTATCTCCAAAAACTGCTTAAATGTTTATGTGTATATATATATATATATATATATATATATATATATATAATCTTAAGATGACTATTTGGATCGGTGTGGCTACTATTTCATTCATTAAAGACAACTAAAGCAACTATTTTTGAGTGTCTTTCATGCTGGGAATCCTGTATTATATGCATACATTTGAAAATATGTAACTCATAAAGATTTTGTAGAACAAACTTTAAAGGACATTCTGCTATGGGATGCAGACTAAATATGCCCAAAAGTTTAAAAGGATGGGTACAACATGAAAAGTTAGCACTTTTTTTTTTTTTTTCCATGTTGCCATCTTAAGGGCCCTCTTCACTCACCGCCGCCGGAAGCCCGAGCCAATGTTTTTCTATGGGGAAATTTTCTTTACAAATAACTTATTAACTAATACATATTTTTAAATTCTGTTTTCACATTCTGGAAGTTCCCAGCTGTTAAATTGACGCACCTTTTTTAAAAATGTATTTTTTAAATTTTTAATATTTTATTTCGAAATTGCAAAATGAAAAAATTTCACATATTTGAAATTCGTATTTTGCAGCTTCAAAATAAAATATAAAAAATTAAAAAAATAATTTTTTAGAAAAGGTGCGTCAATTTAACAGCTGTGAACTTTCAGAATGTGAAAACAGAATTTAAAAATATGTATTAGTTAATAAATTATTTGTAAAGAAAATTTCCCCATAGAAAAACATTGGCTCGGGCTTCCGGCGACGGTGAGTGAAGAGGGCCGTTAATAGAGAAGTGTGACTTTCCACAGGGATAGAAAATTGCATTGCATTGGAATTTTTTTTTTTTTTTTTTTTTTTTTATGTCCGTTTACATTTAACATTTGTCTTCGTCTTACAAAATCTCTAACCCGAAGATGTATTTTGATACTTTTCCAAGAATACTTAATTTTAAATTTAAATGTTAATATTTCCTTTTATTTTTAATAGAAGAAAATATTGAATTCGTAAAAATTTTAGACAACTGGTTTTTGATGGACTTAAACGTTTTGAGAGTTCCAGAAAATAATAGTTTGACTATTTTTAGAAAATGTCTGTATGTGTGTGTGAGGCAAAAATTCTGTGGCAGCTCTAGCTCAAGAACTAATGCAGAGAATTTCATGAAAGTTTATTATGCACCTTGATATAAATTAATGCCTAGTAAAATGTAGCAAAGCGCTTCAATAGAAAAGAAATTTTGGCTTAATTTTGGGTAGCCCTGTATATTGTGTATAAACTATATACATGTCACATTATATGCGTAAATTTAGTCTAATATGAAAAATACCTAACGCAAAGTGAAATACATTTTTAGCAGTTTCCAAATATAGCCCAGTATATCCAAATACTTTGGGTAACCCTGTAAACAAATGATGAATGATTTCCATACCACAATCTACACAAAACATGCTTTTATGCATAGTTAAAAAAATATTGATATATGTTTACTTCATTTTGTTTAGGGCAACCTATAGATATTACACTGTGCTTATCAGAAATTTCCCACATAGACGTAATGTATTTGAATTCTCTTATATCCCCATACGCGGACCATTTACTTGATCTCCGCGAATTCTTTAGCATTCTTTAGCATCACTATCATACAGATTTAGAATACAGAGTTTGAACTTCCTGCTACTACTTGTTTTTGAGGTTTGCCGATAGCACGCACACACACACACACCAACCGCGAAAATCATGATTTTCGGATTCAGGGGACACAAAACGTGTAAATATAAGAAAAACTCAATTTCGAAAATTTGACCCAAAAAGAATACTTTCTTTGCCATGTATATGGGTGAGTGAGAGTAAAAAATAACTTGTGGTACAAGTCTCCTAAATATTAATATATGCTGTTTTTAATAGTTTATTTACTTTTGTTAAAACTCCGTCACATTTACTTGTGAATTTCTAACCACCTCACTTAAGATTAATACCTTACAGCAATTTCAACTTCATCTTCAATGCGCAATCGATCATCGTCTTTGTGTGATTTCAAAGGATTTCGAATCTCAGAAAAGGCATACTTTAGAGGTACTTAAACGATATAATGTATAAAATTTGTGGCAGTCCGTGTATTAAAATGAGCAATATTTCTGAGTAGAATACTTATCCGTGTACACGGAAAAAAAAATAAAAAAAAATACTAGGACTAATTTATGATTTTTAAATTTAAAATCATCGTAATATCTAAAAGAAGAAAGAAAGAAAAAAGGAGTGTATTTTTAAACATCTAGATTAAAACAAAATAAATAAAGGCGCTATGTTCCAAATTTGAATTTATTAATTTTTATTTGATACTATACTACTATATATATAAGACGAAAATATTGTATTCGTAAAAAATTTCGTCCTCGGTTTTTTGATGCACTTACACGTTTTGAGATGTCCTGAACACGATATGACCATTTTTACTTTCTTCTATATGTAATATAGAGAAAGTATTGGATTCGCGAAAATTTTCGACCTCCGTTTTTTGACGGATTTACACGTTTTGGGATGTCCAGAACACGAATTAATAGTTTTTAGAAAATGTCTGTCTGTCTGTATCATTTTTTTTTTTTTTTTTTTTTGTGGACGCGGTATCTCACGAACCAATGAATGAAATTTAACCAAACTTGGTATTTAGTTGGTCCCCGACATAAACTGGTGCTGATTACATTTGGGGATCAATAGCTCAACAGGTGGCGCTGTGATCGCATTTTATCTAAATTTTTAACATGACAGTATAGGACAAAATTTCGTATAAATGTGCATAATAAGAGTTATTTTAAACTTGTGATTGTAAAATTAATATAAATTATTGATAATAGTAGTATTTAACTAGGAAAAAAATTTTGTGGGGGGGGGGGGCATCGCTTCCCCCCCCCCGGGGGGGGAGTAAATTTTCACAATGGTTATCTTTCGAAAGATCTCGTTGATAATAGTAGTAGTTAACTGGGAAAAAAATTTTGTGCATGTGCGGGCATCGGTCCCCCCCCGCGGGGTGCAAACTTTCAAGATGGGTATCTTTCGAAAGGTCTCGTCAATACCTTTAAAACGAATGGTTGAACCATAAATCTGTGATAATTTAAAACAAAGTTATCGATTTTTTTTACTTTTAACGAAATTTAACCAAACTTGGTAGTCAGTTGGTCCCCGACATAAACTGGTGCTGATTACATTTGGGGATCAATCGCTCAACAGGTGGCGCTGTGATCTCATGTTTTCTAAATTTTTAACATGGCAGTATAGGACAAAATTTTGTATAAATGTACATAATGAGAGTTATTTTTGACTTGTGATTGTAAAATTAATATGATTTATTGATAATAGTAATAGTTAACTAGGAAAAAGTTTCTGTGCATGTGGGGGCATCGCTTTCCCCCCCCCCCCCGGGGGGGGTAAATTTTGAAGATGGGTATATATAGAAAAGATGGGAAAATATAGAAGATGGGAAAATATAGAAGAAAGTCGTGTGGTGGCCACAACATACTAGTTAGAAAATGTCTGTGTGCATCACAAATTTTGTGAACACTGTATCTCGCAAACCAATGAACGAAATTTAATCATATTTGGTATTTAGTTAGAACTTGACTTAAACTGGTGCTGATTACATTTTGGCAACTGCTCAACCTCATCAGAACCTCATTTCTTGAGATATTTCCTGAATTGCATAAAACTGATTTTCTTTGAACATTTAGTGTTATATTTCGCTGTGATGAAAGTTGTCTGCATGCACTTCAGAAATTAATTATAATAATTAAATTGTACTGCGTGATACGAAAATATAGAAGAAAGTCTTATGATGGTCACAACGTACTAGTTCATTTTTTTAAAATAGAAAACATATAAAATAATATAACACATTATATAATATAATAATAATGCTAAATTATTATTATTTTTTAAAAACATTTTAATATTATATATATTATATAAAAATTGTATTATGTCTATTTTTTGTCAATGTGGACTTCTTAAAAAATCAGTTTCATAGCTTCTACTGGAATGTAATATTGCCACGTATCATAACATATTATTATTATTATTATTTGTTTCAAGTAATCAATGTTTTATATCTAGGCTTTTAATTTTTGCTGTAGTGTACTCGTACTGGCTTAAAATGGTAAAATTGTGTACCCATAACTTAATTCAAAAATGAATTAAATCGTGATTAAGGAAATTTTCTTAGTTTATCTTTTTTTTTTTTTTTTTAAGTTTTTAAAATGCTTAACAAATAATCAAATAAGAAAATAATAATAGTGACCAAAATTTCAAACTGCAGCCTTATGTGGAAAACTTTTATTGCAGCCTTTATTGTGATAGTTTTCACTTTTCACAATTTTTAGTTACAGATAGAAGAAAAAGTGTTCTTACTGTTACTCAAAAAAATAAACAAACAAAAGATAGAGGACGCTTTAAGAAACTCCGGATAAATAGCAGCAACTTTTCCCTTAAAGTATTTGGCGGAGTGAGCAATTTAGAAATGTTCCTGCAACAAAAATCGATAGTTGGCGCTTGCGCATTATTGTATACCGATGGCAAACGATATGCTGTCAGGTGAATGGGATAGGAAATCTGTAGTCTCTTTATAAGTTCAGTTTTGGTCCGGAGAGAAAACTTAGTCGCTATAAAGAAAAAAGAAAAAAATGCTCTTGCGCGCACAGTCAACGATTTCAATACTTTTGAAACTATTTCATCACTTTGTATAAAATCATAAAATGCAATTAACATTAGATTTAACTGTGCATGTAATGTTTAATATAATAAAGCACTTTCTTTGTTTTTAAGTGATGCTTTTGATAGCGTCGATAACTTTCATAGCAGTTTAGTGATGAAAAGAGTAGATCAGGGAAGATTGAGAAGTACAGATGGAAAAGAGTAACTGGGGGAATAGTTGGCTGCGACAGGAAGTATAAGTCATGTTCGCGTTCCTGCGATTATATTAATTTTTGCTGATATACTTTCTTTTTTTACTTCGTTCTTTGATTTTATAAAAATAAATTTAAATTATGAATTGAGTCGTTTGTTATTTGAAAAAAGTTTAACATTGAAAAAAAATTCGAATATTAAATATTTTATTTCTCTTTAATAAAATTCTATACGAATCAAAATCAAAGGATCAATCCAATCATGAATTATTATTTTTTTATTATTATTATCGTTTAATGAAATTATAATGCAATATAAATCATAATTATTACATTCTAGTAAAAATATATTTATTTAGTGATTTTGTTGCTTAAGTGACAGAAAGTTTTGAGGTATTTAAGTGAATTATTTTTAAAATATATTAAATTAGTCAGATTAAAAAAAAAAAAAAACGTATTATTTTGCCTTTGTGTAAATTTGTTATTTTTAGCAGCGATGTCCTTTCATTTACAGAAATAATAAAAATGTTTTCCTCAATTGAGATTTAGTCAAATAGCCGACTGAGTTCCATGTAATTATAACAATCTGATTATAGACTGGGGGATTTAATAGTTTGTTTATTTATTATAGATTAGTTATATTTTAATTTATTATTATTATTATTGAACTTGATTCGGTAATAATGGTGCCTAATTACCGAAATTTAATGTGTTTGCGAGTCTTATGTACTGAATTGTCCTGATCCACGATGTTTTTAGTAGGGTAATATGTCATGTGGGAAACTTAGTGTTCTGTTAAACAATCACTAGCATGAATTTCGTGTTTTAATACCGTAAATCAACAGAAACACATTGGAACTGCAACCATCATGGCTTCTGATTAAAAAATATAAATTTACGAATTAATAAATTAAATAATATTATACATTTGTTATATCAGTCTCTGATATTTAAAGTTTTTTTTTTTTTTTTTTTTTTTCTTGTAATGTATAAAATGTTTAAAGTCATATTTGAAACCAATATTTATATATAGCTTATATTTAAAATATATAAAAGTTAACCTCAAAGCAATTATTTTCGTACAGAATTTCATATAAGCTAGATTGGCAGTTTTCCAGGACTGTTATTTTTCCCTTTATTTGCTTCAATTTCTTGGATGTTTATTATTTTTATTTTTAATATTACGTGCCAATTCTTATTCTTTGAATCTTTGGTTTCAGTAAGGTAGTGTAGATCTAAAGTAGCAGGGTTTTTTTTTTTTTCCCCTTTTAATATTTTATAGCCAACATAGACAAGCAAAAATCGAGTCCCATTTGCTGCGCCTTCCCAAAATTCAAATTTATAAAATGAGCCCCTTCACAAGATGTTTTATAAAAATGATCCTTTTATAAAATGCTTCCAAATTCAATTAGTAACGAAACTCTATTAACTTGATATTAAACACTACTATGTGGAATGACTGTTAAAATGGAAAGTTTCACACTGCACACACACACATATATACATATATTCACAAAAATAAATTCTCAAAAATTAAAACCTGGATCCGACCCCTGATAGAACATAGAGCCTGTATGTGACAGTTCATCCTTAATTTGCCCCAAAATCATATCGCGCAGTTATATTTAAAATATTTGTTTTATACATTTATGAATAATAATAATAAATTAAAAACACAATTAATTACTTATCAAGCAATAGAGCAATAAAGCAAATTTATTTTGAGTATATTTGAAATACCTTGCTCGCTCACCGGGAAAACGACCTTTTTTTAAAAAAAAAAAAAAATGGTGTGTGTGCAGAAGCATTGCTTCCCCCCCCCCCCCCCCACCTCGGGGAAGTGTAAATTCCAATATTAATATTTTTCAAAAAAATCGTCAATACTTTTAATAAAACGAATAGTTGAACCATAGATATAATATAATTTAAGACTAAGTTATTGATTCTTACTTTCTTCTATATTTATAAAAGAAGAAAATTGGATTCGTGAAAAATTTCGATATCCGATTTTCAAAGGATTTACACGTTTTGGGATGTACTGAACGCGATTTCACTATTTAAAAAAAAAAAAAAAAAAAATGTATCCCAAATTTTATGGACGCTGTATCTCACTAACGAAGGAATGTAATTTAACCAAACTGGACCTAAACTGGTTCTCAGTTCTCATTACATTTAGGCATCGAAACAAGTGATGCTGCCTTCCAATTTTTTCATAATCTAATATGGCAGCATAGGAAAATTTTTTATAAATGTACATAATTAGAATTATTTTTAAGGAATGACTGGGAAATTAATATAAATTATTTGATAATAATAATAGTAGTAAATTGGAGGAGGGCGGGGGGGGGGGATGCATGCATGTAGAAGAATTGCCCTCAGTATAAATTTTCAATATCGGTATCGTTCAAAAAAACTCATGGATACCTTTAAAATGAATGGTTGTACCATAATTCTATGGTAATTTAAAGCAAAGTTATCGATCTTTTTTATCCCCCCCCCCCCCCAAAGAAAAAAAAAAATCTGATGTCGACACTAGATTGACTTTCGGCATTTAGTCTCGTATTTCTCTCGTCTGCATTCGTCCTTGAAAATAATTTTAATAAATAATTTGTATTGTGTGGATTTATATAAGATAATATAGAAGAAAGTCATGTGGTGGCCACAACCCATAACATACTAGTTTTCATAAAAATTAAAAATGCACTCTGTCCTTTTGTTGTCTATTAACTTTTGGTGCATATCACTCAACAGGTGACGCTGTCATCTCGATTTTATTTTACTTATTTTTTAATTTTTATTTCTATAATGACAGTTTTGGACAAAATTTCCTTAAAATGTATGCAACCAGGATTATTTTTAACCAGTCATTGTGGGAGTGTAAAAAGTTTTTGTTCAGTATTTGGGTTTGTTATATTTTATAGCAAGAATCTTATGGATATCTTTTTTTTTTTTTTAAGGTATGAAGGGGTGTATGAAAAACCCGCTTGACCGCCTTCTCCTCTAGAGGGGCAAATTTCTGGCAATCTTGAAGTTTTTTTTTTTTTTTTTTTTTCATTGTTAGTGTTACATTTTAAAGCAATTTCTTTTTTCTTAGATATGAAGAATTATATAAAAATGCAAAGCACATTGAGAATGATAACACCTTTTCTCTTTGCAGTAAATTTCTGAAAATGTTTTTTAATTTAATGCATATTAAAGGAGCTATCTTAATGACGCTTGTCATTTTTTTTTTTTTTTTGAGATATAAAGGCAAGGGTAGAAATTAATAAGTTGTTAAATCACTGGTTTGAAGGGCCATTAATTTTAAGATTTCATTGTTCCAGTCACTCATTCTATATTTTTAAAATTTTGCTAAACAAAACAAATTTACGTGGCAAATATAATTTAATCAAGAAATGCAAATGAAGTCTTATATAAATAAAAATTTGTTGCTTTAATAAATGAGCTAAATGTCACATATTTTGCCATAAAGTATTATCTATATATATAAAAGAGTAAACTCACTGATTCACTGACTCAACACGGTTGTGGCGATCCTATGGGAGATAGAGTCGCAATTTTTGGTGAGCAGGTTGATTTTAGGACCCTGACCTCACTAAGACGGGATTTTGCGAAATAACCCCCCCCCCGGGGGGGCAGAAGGCAAAAATCACCTTTATAAGCATATGTCAGCTCCAAATTGCTTCACGGTGAAGAAATTGCAGATGGGGAGACTAGACTTGAATACAAAAAAATCGTTTTCTGCGATTTTGGAATTTTGGATTTTTAAGGGGGGTAGGGGGTAAAAATGAGATTTTCGGGGGCGCATAAGGCAAAAACACATTTATAAGTACAACTCGGCACCAAATTACTTCACAGGGAAGAAATTGCAGATGGGGAGACTAGGCTTGAATACGAAAAAATCATTTTCTGCGATTTTGGAATTTTTGATTTTTAAGGGGGGAAGGGGGTGAAAATGATTTTCGGAGTTGCTGAAGACAAAAACACCTTTATAAGCATAACTCGGCTCCAAATTGCTTCACGAGAAAGATATTGCAAATGGGGAGACTAGACTTGAATACGAAAAAATCATTTTCTGCGATTTTGGATTTTTAAGGGGGAAAAGGGGTGAAAATGATTTTCTGAGGCGCAGGAGGCAAAAACACCTTTATAAGCATAACTCGGCTCCAAATTACTTCACGATGAAAAAATTGCAGATGGGGAGACTAGACTTAAGTACAAAAAAATCATTTTCTGCGATTTTGGAATTTTGGATTTTTAACCCTTTCACTACCAATATTTTTTCTGTGAAAAAATAAGTATGAAATAAATTATCTGAATCAGCTTCATTTAATAGACGGTATATTTCCTCAACTAACCGTTCTACTTCCCTATTCAAGGTAGTTGCAGGTCTAAAAGAAAAAAAAAAAAAAAAAGAAAACCTCCAGAAAAAAGTCTCATAGTATATGTTAAAATCGCCTTGGGACATATATGTCCCAGTGGTAGTGAAAGGGTTAAGGGGGGAGAGGGGCTGAAAATGATTTTCGAAGGTGCAGAAGGCAAAAACCACCTTTATAAGCACAACTCGGCTCCAAATTGCTTCACGGTGAAGAAATTGCAGAGGGAGAGACTAGACTTGAAAACAAAAAAATAATTTTCTGCGATTTTGGAATTTTGGATTTTTAAGGGGGGAAGGGGGTATAAATCATTTTCGGAGGTGCATAAGGCAAAAACACATTTATAAGTATAACTCGGCTCCAAATAACTTCACAGTGAAGAAATTGCAGATGAGGAGACTAGACTTGAATACGAAAAAATCGTTTCCTGCGATTTTGGAATTTTGGATTTTTAACGGGAGAAGGGGGTATAAATGATTTAGAAAAATACGGATTTTCGAGTAAAAGTAATAGCTCAAAGATGTAAAAAAAAAAAAAAAAATGCCAAGCGTCTTCTTGAAAATATTTCCAAAAACTCATTTTTTGATTTTTTCCGATTTTTTTTTTTTTTTTTTTTTTTTTTGGGGGGGGGGGGGGGGGCAAAAAAATAATAGTGTCAGATCGTTCAAAATTGGTACATAGAGATTTTCGATACTTACAAATCGATTGCGGATATTTTCGAATTTGTAAAATTATTAGAAGGGGTGGGAAGGGGGGGCAGTATAGGGGTGGCTATGGGCAAAAACAAATAGAAGTACAGTTAGGCTGTTCAAAATTGGTACAGATAGGTTTTAAAGGCCTGCAAGTCGAATGGGGATATTTTCGAAAGTGTAAAGTTATTAGGAGGGGCGAGAAGGGGGAGGGGAGAGGGGGGCAAAAAATTAAAAATAGATTTAGATCGTTCAAAATTGGTACAGATAGGTTTTCGATACTTACAAATCGATTGCGGATATTTTCGAATTTTTAAAATTATTAGGAGGGGTGGGAAGGAGGGTTGTGGGCAAAAACAAATAGAAATACAGTTAGGCCGTTCAAAATTGGTACAGATAGGTTTTAGAGGCCAGCAAGTCGAATGGGGATATTTTCGAAAGTGTATAGTTATTAGGAGGGCCGGGAAAGGGAGGCGGAGGGAAAAAAAATAGAATAGAGTTAGAGCATTCAAAATTGGTATATAGAGGTTTTCGATAACTACAAATCGATTGCGGATATTTTCGAATTTTTAAAATTATTAGGATAGACGGGAGGGGGGGGGGCGAAGGGGGAAAATAATAGAAATAAGAGTTAGAGCATTTTGGGAATTTTTTCCGAAGGCAGTGAGAACCCGGTGCGACATTTTTCCTAATAAGATTTTTTTTCTGTTTTTTTTTCACGTGATAAAAATTAATGCAATTTTGAGAATTCAGTAATTATAGCGATTCATTTAAAAATAGGGACCAGCGAAGCGGGCGTTGCCTGCTAGTATTAAATATAATAAAAAGTTATTAAAATGAAATTAAATGAAAAATTACAAAGTGTAGATGATATTGACAATTATAATGAAGTACCCTTACTATATTGTTATAATGTACTATTCTGTGACAGATTTACAGGCAATTTTAGAGAAAAGTAAAAAAAAAAAAAAATTGAAAAGTCTTTAAAAAATATAGTAAAGTATGTTTTACATTGAACATAGTAGAATAATTTAATTAATAATTAGTTTTCTATTATAATTAATTTGTATTTAATCTAAAAAACACAATTTTCTCTTCTTTCTTTCTTTTTTTTTTAATTAAATACTAGAATTAAAAAGCAGTATGTTCACTTAAATTATTAAAAGTGGGCAAATTCAGTAAATATGTTTAGAGAGCTATTAAATGTGGCTATCTCATCCTTACATTTTCTTGCGATTTTAAAAATACAATTTTCGGTCTCCCCCCCCCCCCCCTTTTTATATACTCCATTTAAATTTTAGTACGTCGTGGCCACCACAAGCATACAAATTAATGCAGTACAAATCATTAATTAAATTAGCCTGGCATATGATTTTCCCCCGAATTCACGGAAATCCGCGAATTTATTTCGTCTAATCCGCGGAATTCTGCTAATTTTTTTCTTCTGTTTTTAAAAAAGTTGCGGATATCGTTCGTTTAAAAAAAAAAAGAAACCTTATGGAACGACCATCGATCAAATGTTCTACGAAAGCTCCCGATTCCCAATCTTTCTCCATCCACAATATAAATGTTAATATTCATTTCAAACTTGCTTTATGAGATTCTAGAACCTATAACCAAATAGAATTGTTAAATATTTCTCGCTCATGTAATTATTTTTGCGCCCCACCTCCCTTTATTTATCTCCAACTAGCAATCGGCAATCAAATGTTCTGCAAAAGTTTTTCGTTTCCTAATCTTTAGCCATCTGCCCCATAAATGATAATATTCATTTTGAACTCACTTTATTAGATTCTAGAAGTAGAATTGAAAGAGTTTAATATTTCTTACTCGGTAATTTTTTTTTATCCCCTCCCCCTTTTCCCCTTCTCCGGATAATGATTAGTAATCAATTCTAGAAACAATAAAACAATAGAAGTCCTCAATATTTCTCACATATGTAATTATTTTTTAGACTTGATTGCTAAACATAATGAATCTGTTTATTTTTTCTCAATTAAATTAAGTATTTGTACGTCATATATATATACCAAATATGTAAACATGAGGGGGGGGGGGGATGATGAATAGATTTTTTCAGGAAGGAAAAATTTTTCCCAAATCAATTTAAGAAAATTAATACTCAGTGGTTTTATGTATGTTTGAAACTGTTAATTAGCTATTGCTACTTTTTTTTTTTTTTTTTTTTATGATTAATGTACTTAGATAAAAATCATATTCTATATTAGTTTGAAAAATTTGTTTTTTCTGTTGGCATGGAATTTTAATAAGGTTTTATGTAAATATAAAAGTCATTGCAGTTATATTAAAGTTTTTTTTTTTTTTTTATGTTTGTGAAAAAATTATGAAAATGCTTAATGTATATAAAACTATATAATATATTAAATGTTTATGTCATCAATTTGTCGAAAGTGATATTTGTCATGTTATTACTATTAATTAAAACACATTACAGATGAAATATATTTATTTCATAAATCATAAATTAAAATAAGCAGTTCAAAATTGTACGTCGACATCACAGTTCACAGCATACAGGCAAAAACAAACTATAAATAATGGCTGCCAAGTAGAGTTGAGTTGTATGAATCAAGTTAGAGTTGAGCTGTTTAAATCACATGACATCCCCCTTTGAGATGTAAAACTTTTACACATTTTACAAAATCACATAGAATATGATAACATTCAAAAAGGTACACAGCCAATTACAAATATACAAAATTACTATTCAATCAAATACAAATTTATAAAGTTACCACACATCTTAAAAATTCACCTCATATTTACACAAGAAACTTTACACAAACAGTCACTGAAGTTATACATACAAGTTTATACATAATCACTTAAATATTTCGGTCTTCGAAAAATTCTTCCACTTCTAGTCATAATTACATCTGAATTACCTACAGTAGTACTTTTACCTTGATCTAGTATATTATTGCTAACTGAACTATCAGACAAAGAATTTTCATTATAATCAAATTTTTCGTTAAATCTACCATGTGTCTTAATTAGGTATTTTCTATTTCTTTTAAATATTTTGCCAGATTCACTTTTAACAGTGTATGATCTCAAATTTGGATCAACAGATATTATCTGAGCAGATTCCCAAGTTTTATTTTTCATGTTCTGCATACGCACATTATCTCCCGGGCTCAATTTACTCAAAGATTTGGCTGTACGATCATGAAACCGTTTTTGAATTTGTTGACGTTTAGTCAACAGGCCTTTAACATTATGAAATAATTCGGAGTTAAGCAATTTATTTGTAACAGGCAATTTTGTTCGCAGTCTTCGATTAAACATTAACTGAGCGGGAGAGAGACCCAATCCTGAAATGGGTGTGTTTCTATATTCCATTAGACCAACAAAATAATCCACATTATCTGCTTTTGCCTTTTTCATTATCATTTTTACTATACCCACCCCCCTTTCAGCCTGGCCATTACTTTCATGATGATGTGGGCTAGAAAAATTATATTCAAAGTCCCAAGCTTTAGCAAAATCTATGTACAAATGGCTATTGAATGGTACATTATCAGAAACAATAAGGTTTGGAACCCCATATCTTGAAAAAGTCTCTTTAAGAACTCCAATGACTTCAGTAGCAGTTTTATTAACTAGCTCTGAAACTTCAATCCATTTAGAGTAATAGTCCATAATTACCAAATAATTTAAATTTCCACATTCCATAATATCCACTCCTAACTTTTCAAATGGTCTATCAGGAATTAAGTGAGGTTGCAAAGGCTCTTTAGTGTTAGAATGCCTAAACTTTTCACATATCTCACACTGTGCGACTATTGTTTCAATGTCTCTGTTTATACCTGGCCAATACATAAGTTCCCTAGCTCGTTGTTTGCATTTTTCCATACCAAAGTGACCCTCATGAATTAATGTTAACATTTGATTTCTTAATTTGCAAGGGACAACAATCTTATCATTCATAAACAACAATCCTTCATTTGTATGCAGGTCACTCCGCAACTTCAAATATTGTTTTAATTCCTGTGACATATTTTTAATTGTTTTCGACCAACCCTCCTTAACAAATTTAATTACAGTTTTTAATTCATTGTCCTGATCTGTTTCATATTTAAATTGGTTCAGTCTACTTTTACTCATTGGCAAGTACTTGGTTATACTATGCACAATATTACTCATTTCGGGGTCATCTTTAATCTGGGTATTAATCTTAAATGCTTGTGACAGTGTGTCTGCTAAATACATTTTGTTTCCAGGTGTATACTGAATTTCATAATCATACTTTAAAAGTTTCAATAACATTCGTTGTAACCTAGAAGATATTTCAGATAAAGGGCAAAACTGGGAAAATTCATTAGTGGCCAGTGGCCAGTACTGTCAGTTTCATTAGTAGCCACTTTTTTAAGTAAGTGGCCACTTTTCACATGATAAGACTATTTCTTTCAGACTGCAAAAAGCATTGTCACCATTTTGCGGTATAATTATCACAAGAAAAATATGAAAATAAGAAATACATATAATAATAAAATTAACACAGGGACACTGAAATTGTAATTTCGCTCTTTTTAAAAATCCTAAATTGCACATCCTAAATTAAAATCTGCTTAGGGCTGTAATAATAACAGCAAAAGTTTTTATCTTTCAGATAATTCAGTAGTACTTTTTTTTTTCAATTTATTTAAGTGAAATAAGCTGTTATCATTCACAGTTCACATTGATATTTTCTAGTAAACGAATCAGCTGATTCATCATCATCACAACTTTTACATGGTCCTGTGTAAATACATTTAGCAGTTTTATTATTTTTTCTTATTTTTAAAGACACACTTTTTAAAATGATTTTATTTCAATAGAGTTAAAATATTTCCTCTTAAAAAGTATAGATATGGAAACTTAGCTGCTTCATTAAAAATAATTTACTTAGCTGCCAAATTTGTAGCTTTAAAAATAGGGAGATTTCTGCTTTAAAATGGGAAGGAAAAAGGAAGATTTCTACTCAAAAGAAAGCAAATACAATTTTTTTTGAAAAATACACATTTAAGCCAAATCAAATTTTGATACACACATTTGTCAAATATCTTAAATGGGTTAAATATACATTAAATACTATGGAGATAATAATGGAAAAAGATTGTGCTTTGCAGGACATTTGATCATTAACTGCTAGTTGAAATGGAGCGCACATGTGTGTGTGTGTGGCAGGGGGGGGGGGGATACATCTATATACTTCTTTATAGGTTCTAGAATCTAATCAAGAAAGTTTAAAATGAATATTTACATTTATGTTATGGATGGAGAGAGATTGTAAATCACAAGGTTTCAGTGGAGCATGTAATTGCCAATCGTTGGAGGGGGGAGAGGGGGGGGGGAGAATTACAAGAATTATGAGTAAGAGATATTAAACAATTCTACTTCTTTACAGATTCTAGAATCTAATAAAGTAAGTTTAAAATAGATATTTATATTTTTGCAGCAAATGGAGAATGATTAGAGATTATAAAGCTTTCTATAAGCTGTGTGATCACAGATCGTTAGGGGGAGGGAAGGGGGGGGTCCAAAAATTATATGAGTGAGATATATTAAACAATTCTACTTCTTTATAGGTTGTAGAATATAATAAAGCAAGTTTAAAATGAACATTGACATTTATGCCATGGATGGAAAAAGATTGAAAATCACAAGGCTTCGATTGCCTATCGTCGTTCGATTTTTAGAATCTTTTAATGATCACAAAAAGTGGCGACTTTAGTGGCGATCGATGTATAATTTTTAATCGCCACCTTTTTTTATTTAGTCGCCATGTGGCCGGTGGCGACCGTTAATTTTGCCCTTTAATTTCAGACATGGGTTTATTGACAATCGATGTAAGAGGTTTGTGATCACTTTCTATAATTACATGTCGACCAATTGAGCCCGGGAGATAATGTGCGTATGCAGAACATGAAAAATAAAACTTGGGAATCTGCACCTGTATCAAGTTTAAATTCAATTTCAGTTGATTTATTACCAATTTTTAATTGTATAGTTTTATACCAAGTCAAGTCTACATTATTATGAATATTTGTACTTACTTGTCCCACTGAAAGGGATTCAATATACAATTCATCATCACATCTAGATTCAAGTTCATGAATACCCCTCTTATACAGTTTGCTATGGTTTCTAGATTCAAGTTCATGAACATTTTTTCTTTTACACCCAACAGCGAAGTGATTTTTCATTTTACATTTCGTACATGTTTTACCATATGCAGGACAGTTAGCTTTTTTATGATTACGTCCACACTTTTTGCAGTCATAAGTTAATTCACTGAAATTGTTCTTTTTATAAGTCATTTTAGATTTAGAAGTTTTAACTGCATTTATACCACTACTGCTGGCCCTCATTGACTGGAACTGTTCTCTGCTTGTTTCCGCTGCTCGCACAAATTCTGCTGCTTTCTGTAACATCAAAGATGGCTCCCGGAGCATTCTTTCCTGCAGACTAGAATCATGGATACCTAATACAATTCTATCACGGATTAGACTTTCTTCCTGAACGCCGAATTCACACGTAGTTGCCAGTGTTTTCAGTTTCGTTATGTAATTGTCAAATGATTGACCTTCACGCTGTTTACATGAAAAGAATTTGTATCTTTCAAATACAACGTTTTGATGGAGATTACAATGTTCTTCAAAACTTGCTAGCACATCGTCAAGTTTTTCTCCTTCAGTCTTTTTAAAGGTGTTATAAATAGCAACACCTTTGTCTCCTAAGAGATTAAGTAAAATTGCAATCTTGACATTTTCGGATTTCGTATTTTTCTCAGATGCTAGCATAAAATTATGGAACTTCTGGACCCATCTTTTCCAATTTTCTGCCACATTTCCTACGGTAAACCGCATTTCACCTGGAGGCTTGAAAGTTTCCATGTTGCACAAGTGACAGCAGTACAGCACGTGGTCATCCCTACATTCACTGAATACGTGAATTATTCATTTCGAACTTTCATTAATTTACAGTCCTGACACCATGTCATGTTATTACTATTAATTAAAACACATTACAGATGAAATATATTTATTTCATAAATCAAAATAAGCAGTTCAAAATTGTACGTCGACATCACAGTTCACAGCATACAGGCAAGCCAGCAGACAGGCAAAAACAAACTATAAATAATGGCTGCCAAGTAGAGTTGAGTTGTATGAATCAAGTTAGAGTTGAGCTGTTTAAATCACATGACAATATTATCAGTGTTCAACTAATCAACCAACCAATCATGTTAACAAAAAATTTTCAATTAATTTCATACAGATACAGGGGTAGAAATTAAGAAAATAAAATTACTGGTCGGCAGGACCAGTAATTTTAAGATTTCACTGATTTATGCATACTTTGACCGGTCCATTCTTCCATTCTATTATATTTTTATAAATATTTAAAAACTTGTAAACTGTTTGTTTTACTAAGATTTACTTTGTTTATAAATATACATAAGTCAAATATAATTTTTTGTAAATGAATCAAAAAATACAAATGAAGTCATATAAATAAAAAATTGATACTTTAATAAATGAGCTTAATGTCACATATTTACTATTAAGAATTAAAAGTAAAAAAAGGTTATGAAAGGGAAATTAAATGAAAAATTACAGAAAATAGGTTATATTTACAATTGTAAAAAAGTATACTTACTATTGTTATAACATACTATTCTGTGACAGATTTACGGGCAATTTTAGGGAAAAATAAAAAATTGAAAAGATTCACTGGTTTGGTAGACTACTAGAATATTTTGTTGGTTTGGTACATTAAATATTTTTGTGGTCCTGGACCAACGGACCAATTTCAAACCCTAAGATATATAAAGATTCACATACTTTCATAAATTAAAACTGTTTTATTATTATGTGAATAATTAAAAAAATATGTATGAACATGAAATTTGGGATGAGGTGTGTTCACTAGTTCACTTTAAGGTTATTCTATGAAATTTTTAATATTCTTGTGATGACCATAATTTTAAAATTAATAACTTAAACATTATTCAAAAAGTCTGAAGAAATTAAAAAGATGGTTGTAATTTAACATTTAAAGGTATGTGTATCTTATTTAAGAATAAAAATAAAATAAAAGATGCTACTGATACATTATATTTAGACCTAGAGGCATGTGGTCTAACTGTAATGTATCAGTAAAATATTTTACTTTGTTTTTATTCTTAAAATTATTTATAATTTTTCTTAAAAATTGATTTTTAAGGAAAATTAGAAATAAAGAGTTAATACCAGTTTACAAATTATTATTAATATCAAAGTAACATAAAATTCATTTAATGATTTGATAACAAATATGTCATTCAATTTCACGTTTATATGTTTATTTATTTTAAGTGTTAGTCTCAAATAAAAAAAAAAAAAAAAAAAAAAAAAGTGAAAGAAAGAAAATAGTGTAAAATTTGGAAACTAGTATATTATCAATAATATGTTTATATGTATGTATTTCTTATGTTTTTTTTTTTTTTTTTTTTTTTTTTTTTACAGCAACAAATTTTAAATGAAGTTCGGAAAAAGATTGGCCATTCTAGCCCTGACTCTATCCCCTCAGCAAATACACAGGGTGTTCCTGTAGCTACAACTTCACCCACTCCCCAGACTTCTAACCAAGAAATCAGAATGGTGTGCTGTACACAAAAGTGTCCAGTGGCAAATCACAAAATGCAAACAACGGTTTGTATTAATGGAAATAATCTATATAAAATGCATAAATTTTAATTATTATAATTTAATAAAACAGTGAATTTGCAAGAGGAAAAAATCTAGAAAATTTGTGTAAGTATTATGTGTAAAAAATGTTAGTTCTCCAATTTTCAATATAACTATTTTCCATTTTCTGCATTTTATTTCTCCTAATTTATAGTTATTCTTTAAGGAATCTGTTCATTTTTATTGTATTTGTTTGTTGCTGTGTATTATTAAATCTTCTGCTACTGTATTTAGTGAAAATTCTTATGAATTGGAATGCAACAATATCTACTTATATACAGATTTTTGTTGAAATAAAATGTTTAATTTCATTCTCTATAAAAATAACTAGATGAGCAGTTCTTTTTTTTTTAATCTAGATTCCTTTGAAATTAACTTGTGAAATATATATATATCTGACTATCCATAATATAAATAAGTTTTATATTAAAGTTAAATATAGCAGAAATAATACAGCACTACAGGTTGTTTAAAGTTCTGCCGATTAATTTAAAATCTCAAAAAGGAATATCAGGCTTTAAAATACAAGTAACTTGTATTATGTCAATGTCTGTAGATCAGCAGTTGACAACCTTTTCAAATTCAAGAATCGCTAGATTCAAAATATTCTATCCTACCAACCACTAAACATGTAATATGAAATTCCATACACCACTAACATTATTTTTTAAAAGAAACACTTATATATTTTTAGAAATAATGAACAAAGAACACCCATTTTATAAATATGAAATAAACATTTCATACAAAATATTATAAATGCTATTTTTTATAAGAAAAATTTTTACAAAAAAATTGTTGAAAATTAGGTAAGATTTTTATATTTTTTTTACTCAGTAATTAGCTATTCATTTTTTATAGAAATGAAAAAATGAGGTCTTGATATGGACAGGTTGTTATTAAATAACATATCAGTTACTTAAACTTCCTTTTTCCATTCATGATTTGTTTTATAATTTGATCCATGTCTATTAATAATCATGAATGCAGTTAATGTGTGGTTTGAATTTTGAACTCAGGTCCCACTTGACTTGGATTTTTCTGTGGTGAAGATACACGACTGTTTTCTGTGGTAAAGGTACACCACTGAGACCGGGAATCCTTGAGTGTTCAATTGACCATAAATTCAACACCTACATCATCCGTTATGTGATAATGTAAAATTTTTAAAAATATCTATCTTTTAAGAAGGATTTCCTTAAATGAAAGTTGTTGTGCAAATATGAGTAATTAAAAAGTGCCAAACAACCAGTGAAATTGAAATATATATTAAAAATGAAATAAAATGAAAATACTTTTTTAGCAAGTGATTGGTATAATTTGTAAAGCGGCTAGAAATTTTTTTAAAAGTATCCAAAATATTTTAGGGAGCCCTGGGCCATGTATCGTGAAAGCTCCACCATAAATCAGTCCCACAAATTTGGAAATAACATTATTTTATTCTGAAAAAGTATTTGCCTACATTCAGCCTAAAAATTGTCTCACTAACATAATTCTCAAATACTGATTCCAAATTCTTTGTGGGCATGCTTTAATGAAATTGTAAGCCAATCAAAGAGTGAAGCTCTAAGTCTATAGAAAATTCCCCTCAATGTGCAGTAAAAGAAATCAGTAAATTTCTTTCCCTGGCGGTACTAGAAAGAGAACAGTGTTCCTTGAAGTGGTGTGTGAAAAATTTGGAAGACTTTCCAAACTTTTCACAATTAGCCTTAAACCTTACCTTTCTTTACCAGGAAGTACCATATATAGTGAGTGATTATTTTTAGAAGCAGGTAACATTTATGGGGGGGGGGGGGGAAGGAAAGAAAAAAATAGACTGTCATCTGAAAATGCTGTATTATTATTATTGTTTCTGCATTCTGCATCACATTCTACATTTATTAAAAACATTTTAATTTTGCTTTTTAAAGTAAATATAAATTTAAACATTACATTACAATGGTGTTCTTGAAAATAATGTAAAACATACATATATATTAATTAAAAGGTATTATTTAGTATTAATTAAAAGGTAATTATTTGGTATTTACATTTCTTTCATTATTTAATAAGAAATAGTAACATTCATTTAAAAAAAAAAACACTTAAATTATATTTTAATTTTTAAGTGTATTTTACTCGGAGGTGGGGGGAAACAACTTAAGCATTATAGTATATATATGGCTTAGTAATTATCTGTTATACATACAATACATCTATATCTATCATATATATTTATGTTCTTTATAGGTATAATTAAAAATAACATTGAAAGAAATATATAAGTTAGCTTATTACAGATACTTTTTTTACTTATTGATCTAGCGTAAAAGTTTTAACATGATTCCTAAATTACCTTTTATGTAAAAATGAGTAGATAAAATCCATACTCATACAGGGTATGAAATTTAAAGAGAAGGGGGGGAGTGATAGTAATTTCAAATAAAATTTTCTTTCTTATTTGACAATTTATATTCATCATGTATAAAGTTGTACTGTGTAGTAAATATTAAAACATATCGTACAGTATTATTTGGCCAAGGCCAAATAATGAACTTAATATGTGGCAATAGGCTGAATGAGTCGAATATTTGACTTCAGCCAAATAATCGTTGCATCTCTACTCCACATGTGCATAATGATGCTTTTATTTCAACCCAATTGTTTTCTTTCTTTTTTAAAAAATAAATAAAAATAAAATTTCCTTTTAATATTTCAATAAATAAATGAAATATTCATAACAAGGAGAAAAATTTTGCATGCAATTTTAAACTTTGCATCACCTAATTTGCAATAATATACTTCAATGAGGGTATTGTTACTTATTCCCAAATGAGTTTTGTGATAAATTATGTGTCAGTTTTTTTGTAAATGAAAATTTGAAATAAATGTTATTAATATATTTATAATTATTTGATTTATTGTCTTTCACAGACTATGGTTAGCAAGCCAGTTGCCAATTGTATAAATGCAGTACGCCAACCAGTGCCTCCATCACTGAATAACATTTCTTCTACCCCAACAGCCACTATTACTTTTAAAGGCCCTGTTGGTACTGTGGTCCTGCCTAACTGCTCTACAAATAATACTCTGATCTCCACTAAAGCAGTTAATGACCACTCAAAAATGCACCCAGTCCTGGTGGTGCCATCTCCGTCCAACCGTAGTGTTGATGGTCCGCAGACTGGGGTATTATTAAATTTGGTACCACCAATCAGAGTGCCTCAGTATCCACCGCCATCATCACCTCGCACACCTGGACCAGTTGTAAGTACATTAACGTAACGCTTTTATTCTTTCTCAAATATTCTTTCTGTTGCATTTGTTTTAAAGTACTGCAGTTTCAGGCAGACTATCTGTGGATTATGTGAAGAACTTTAAGTCAGAATAAATTGTTTTTCCAGTGAGTAATAAAAATCTCAAATTTAATTATGATGCATTCATATTAAAACCAAAGCCTTGCCAATACTGTTTATAGTAATAAGTTTAATAAAACTTTCTGTTAAATGAGTGATATATCGCAGATTTTCTAAGCTTCAAGAATTAATTGAAAGCATAAAATAATGCAATGTATAAGATAATTAACATTTTTTTTTTTTCTTTTTTTTGGAAACAGTCTGAAAAGATAAATGTGGGTATTCAAAACAATTATCACTTTTTTTTTTTTTTTTACGGTATTATAAGTTTTTGATAAAATTATATAACTGTTAATAAACTTGAAAAATACTGACAATGGTATTAAGTAAAATAATGAAGTCTTACTTAATTTCAAGTTTCAAGTGAGAAAAAAGAGCAGAGGCTGATAGTATGTTGTAGTATATTTTTCACATCTTAATTTTTTGAAGGATTCCTCAGTGGGTTGTCCATAGATATTACAATAAAAACTATCATATTCTCATGTGTAAAGACAATAGAAATTCATTAACTATGTGATAAATTTCACATGCCTGCAAGTAATTGAAGAATAGAATTTTCATATTCCACTGCTAAGTCCTGAACCTGATATTTAGCAAAATGAAAATTATAAATGATAGTAAGCAAACAATATTTTCAAATTTTATAGGTTTTAAGAAAGAAGATTAATGTATTTCAAAACAAATTATTTTATCATAATATTAGTTCCCCATATCATAATATAGGTATGAGGAACTTAAGTATTCATAATAGTTTTCAACCTCAGTTTTTTTTTTTTTCATTTTTACATGTAAAAGTGTACAGAGGTGTAAAAAATCTGAAAATCACAAAATCGATGTGGTGTGTATCTGTAGGTTAGTCAGTTAGTATGTTAGTCTGTGTAGACGATATGTCGATATCTCTAATATGAATGATCATAAAGTGCTGAGACCAGTTTTATAACATCACTTATGATACTGGCAAAAACATTATTCATTTTCAACATTTTAATTTGAACAATTCATAAGTTATTTGAATTTTTTGATTTTCTTAACGTAGGAGAACAGGACAAAATTTTGCGTAAAATGGCATTATAAGGGTTATTTTCATCATAAAGATGTTGGATCAGTTTTAAAGCATGATTTATGATGCTGGCAGGAATATCAGTAACTATGACAATTCTACAAGGTTGGCTTTTTGCCAAAACAGCAGCAAAAATTGCAAAAAGTAGAAAGAAGTGGAAAAATGAAAATAAAATAGCACTATATTTGAATTTTCAGCCTTCACATTTTGCACCTTAATGAAAAATGTCTTTGAAGTTTTTTTTAACTTAAAATTTAATTATAATTAATAAATAATATAACCAGGGTCTGATAAATCCCAGGCACCAGGGCGACTATAAATATCGTTGGTAACCAGTTATGGCAGACTGACAAAAAATTTCATGTACTTCTATTTTTACTTCCATTACCCTACTACCGTAGGTAATGGAAGTATTGTATTCGGTCTGAAAATTCGATATCGGGTTTTCACCTGATTTACACGTTTTAAGGTCCCCTGAGTCCAAAAAAGTGGTTTTTGGCAATTGGTCAGTGTGTATGTATGTGTGTGTGTGTGTGTGTATGTATGTGGAGAATCTTCTGGCTACTATAGCTCAGAAACTAATAAAGATAGAGCTACGAAATTTTAGAATTGAAATACGTCTGGTGTACAGATGAAATATCCAAATTTTGGTGAAAATTGAAAAACCGGAAGTGGGACATCGGTATCCGGAAGTGGGACCGTAAGTCCGTATCTCAAAAACGGCTCTAACGATTTTCTTCAAATTTGCTATATAAACACTCTATTAGATGTCCTTTCGAATGATATAGTTGGTTAGTTCAGGAAAATTGATAGGCGTCCTGTATAAATAGCTCAATTTCAGGCCTCGCAAAGGCGTTCCTTTAAAAACGGTTGTACGGATTTTTTTCAAACTCGCCATTTTAACTCACGTTTAAATATGCTTTTGTATGTAATTATTGTTTTCCTGTCAATAATTGATTTTTTGTAAATGTTGGTATCTCAAAAATGGCTCTAACGATTTTTTTCTTTAGGTCACTTTTATGTTTTCTGATCACATTATCTCTCAAAAGTGCATATAATACGTGTAATAGTGGGTAATGGAAAATTTTGGTGAAAATTGAAAAACCGGAAGTGGGACATCGGTATCCGGAAGTGGGACCGTAAGTCCGTATCTCAAAAACGGCTCTAACGATTTTCTTCAAATTTGCTATATAAACACTCTATTAGATGTCCTTTCGAATGATATAGTTGGTTAGTTCAGGAAAATTGATAGGCGTCCTGTATAAATAGCTCAATTTCAGGCCTCGCAAAGGCGTTCCTTTAAAAACGGTTGTACGGATTTTTTTCAAACTCGCCATTTTAACTCACGTTTAAATATGCTTTTGTATGTAATTATTGTTTTCCTGTCAATAATTGATTTTTTGTAAATGTTGGTATCTCAAAAATGGCTCTAACGATTTTTTTCTTTAGGTCACTTTTATGTTTTCTGATCACATTATCTCTCAAAAGTGCATATAATACGTGTAATAGTGGGTAATGGAAGTCGTGTGGTTGTTTCACACCAGATTTTTTACTATATTTTTGCTTTTCCTCCCACCTTCTCCTCTTGGTATAAAAGATTGACATTGCTTATATATTGAATGAATGGTATAATTTTAATTTTTCAGAAAAAAATTAATAATTATACCCAGTGGCATCGCCAGAAAAATTTTCAGGAGGGGGCAAACTTCAAATTGCAAAATTTCAGCATGTTTTTACAAATTCAATTAGATTCAAATGATTGGTTGGTTGATTGAAGTGATTAAGTAAGCCAGTGCGTAAGCATTTACTACAACAATTTTTTAGACATGCAGTTTAAGCTACAACATTTTACTTATAGAGATTATAAAGTTATTCTAAACCAACACTAATCCAGAAAACGTACTGTCAAGTCGATTTAAAATCAGTTTGCAGGGAAAGGTTAGAAATAACCTATAAATGCAGGTCGAGTCGGTTTGTCTCTAATTGGCTTTGTGACAAATTTTATTTGGTTATTTTAATTCTAATGACACAGCTTTAAAGCTTTAATAGTAATTTTTTTTAAATAATTATTTATTTATTAGAATTTTCCAGGAGGGGGCAAGTGCCCCCCCCCCTTGCCCCTATGTGCCGACGCCCATAATTATACCTCTGTTTTTGAAGGATGTTTTTACAAGAAAGAAATTTCCATACTTGACAAATCTTCTTACTGTTTTACTGGCACTTCCCATGTCAACATTTTTTAATGAACAAAGTACCAGCATCTTGAATACTGTCTAAATCAAACTGTGTTTGAACTTAAAGCGAGAAAACAGTATGATGTTCATCAAATTCAATGGACTCTATTTAAAATTTTTCTTAGTTTACACTTTTAACTGAATTTGGTTTATTCTATGTAAAATAATACATAAATGACCTGCACTCATTATAAAATTATGAAATATTATCCCTAAACTCTGTAGGCGTTGCTGTGAGTATTGTAACAGAAATAATTTGCTATATGTGGCTCCTAAGATATTTGTTAGTCCCTGAACATAACTATAAAAATAAAACTACAAAATTACATTTTTATTTTATTGTAATAAAAAATCTTGAGTGTGACATATTCAGAGAACGAGTTTACTTGCAATTTATGTATCAATTCCTAAAAATGCATGATCAGTGACTCACAAATTTTAGAACAGTGCGAGTCAATAATTGACTTGATATTTGACTTGCTGAATTTTCCTCCACTCAGGTAAAATTTCATGCAAGTTTCAAGAGATTTAAAAAATATATATATATTAGAATGAATAAAATAAAAATTAGAAAATTCTTTTAGTTGCATAGAAAATTGTACGACAATTTTGCAAATGAGTAATTAGTTCATAAAAATTCTTTTATATGTTACAAACCAACGAAATATTTTCCCACCATCTGTGTGCTATAACAACTGATTCAACTTCATCATTAGCAGTAAAATATATTTGTGGGGAAGGAGATTCGTTAATGTCAAATTTTATAGCAAAAGGTAGTCATGATCTATTTCTTGAAACTACTTTTGAACTTTCTGCTTTTGTTTAAGAATTCAATTTTGTCAGAGGTTTCCATGATTTTCCTTTGCATTTTTGGTAGTAAAAAATGTGCGACTAAATGATATGACTAAGTCATATAAAATATAGTGACTAATTAAATGTACTTTTAAAATATTTAAGTGCTTTTATACTAAATAAATTTGTTAAAATTTATACGAACATTTTAGTTAATATTGAAGAAAACTTTTTAGAAGGTAATCTAAAAATTTTTAAAAGTGGGAAAAAATAAATAAATAAAAAATACAATCATTGTTGATGTTAAAAATTTCATTTACAGAACTTTTAGAATGCACTGTTTTAATGATTTACAAAAGAATCACTTGATCAGGAGTGTAATTAAAATCTTTAAAACCCTGTTTTAAAATATAGAGTAAATGTTTCAAATATAAGGTTGGGTAGCCATGGGTGGGGCATTTCAGGTTGAATCATGCTGAGTGATCAGCTGAATTAATTTCTCTTAAGATGAATATATTATGTCTTATAGTAAAAATTATATTGGCATAGTCCACCTATGCCAACTAGTTCAGTAAAAAGAAACAAATTTATTATTAATATTATTATTTATTTATTTGTATTTGTATTTTTGTTATTATTTATTATTATTATTTATTTATTTTTAATGCTAGCTGCAAGATGCTGCCTGTCTATTAATACAAAGTACTGGGGTTATGCTAAAAAAAAAAAAAAAAAAAAAAAAAAAATCTTAAAAAAAAAAAAAAAGATCAAAAAATACATTTAACTGAAATTTTCAATTTTATTTTTCAGAAATGAAAAACAGTGGCATTTAAGTTAATATACAAAATGATGTGCATTGAAAGATGTATATGAAGAAATATTTCAGTGTTACATATCCATTACATTTTGCTCCAAAAATAAAATGTTCACACATGTGTGCCTAATTTATTATATTTATGGTCTATTTTATTTATTTAGCATGGTGCAAAACACTTGGACATGAAATTTTATTTTGTAATCAATTTGCGATATAATTATCTTGGCAAACTGTCTTTTGTAGATTAATATCAGTAGTGACATTGAATCACTATGCTCTTAGGAAATAATTTAGCATCTCATGAATATTAATTTATTTTTATTATAAAGCGTCTCAACACCACCATACAACATCAGTATTACATGTTTCATAGGAACATCATCTATTATTCTTTCGTACAAAAGGATGTCAACCACCTTGGAGGCAGAGGCAAGAACTGAAAAGGAACAGCTGAAGTGAAATATATTGAAAAATTGATGTTGAAAGGCAATGAATAAAAAACTTTGTAAGCAAACCATACCAAAAATTGCAGAAAACTTGCAACAATTGTTTTACATTGAAATAATAATGCAACCTTCCATTAAGCAAAAAAGTAGACATATATGCAATATAAGCATGGCAATGTACAAAAAATAAGGTATGTGTCAATATAATAGAAAATAATTCTTAATAAGTTCTGAAGTGACATTGATGACAAAAAATTTTAAACAAAATTACTAATAAATAGATAAAAATTACTACTATAGCAAATAATGTAAGATGAAAAATGCCAGGAATAAAATTAGAAAAAAAATAAAAGAACAATGACTGCAATATAATTAATGAAAAGCAAAAAATATGTTCTTTCCCTCTTTCTTCAAAAACCATATCTTACCTTTTGAAACATGTGATGATGTATGTTAATATGTATGGCATGTCAAGAAGCTTTTCAAACATTTAGTATAACTTTTTAAAGTGCATTTCTCTTAAATGTGCCTTTTATTTAAACCACAGCTGAACTTGTTACAAAATTTATGTATTTCTATTATGATTATCATTAATGATATCAATTTTTGTTACAGACTTGTCAAAAGACTCATATGGTCAACAATTCCTTGACAGTTTCTAGTTCACCTTCTATTAGCAATTTTGGTTTTAATGAACAATCCTCAGGAAATGTGACTTCAAGTCCTTGTGAAAAATCTCTTCCTGCCCATCCTCCTGATAAGATAAATAATAAAATCGATCAAAAGGTAAAATTTACCCTTGTTATTATGCTATTATGGAATTATTTGCAATTTAAAATACACTTTTTTTTAAATGTTTTAAAAAACCTTAAAGTCACTTGTTTGAGATTTTAATAAAATGTACATTTTCATAAAATTATCATATAAAACTAATGTACTGATCTTTATTATGTGAACTATGAAGATTTAAGTAAAGAAACATATTTCAAAACAATGCATACAAAATCAGAAAATGGGGCTAAGAGATAAGTTTTTGCACATTAGCAACTTACTAGCAAAATCTGCAGTATGCTGCAGTCTTGACTCTTATCAGGGCTTATAACTATAAAAAGTGCTTTAAATGGTCATGATGAAAAGAAACAGAAAGTCTCATTGTTAATTCTTAGTTGCCTGTAAATTCATTGCATTATAATTATAAAAGAAAATGTCTGTGCAGCTATGGGCTCAGTTATCAAACGTTGAAGAACTACAGAAATTAGCAGATGTGTACAACAGAGACTAGGGCAGTGCACTGAAAAATTGTAATTAGTTTTTGAGATATTAATTAAAATATTAATCTTTGAGGTTGAATATTGCAGTTTGAAATCTGCCTAGCTAGACAAGTGAAATTTCTGCTTTGAAAAATGAATTGTAGAAAAAAGTCATATTTTAAAACTGTAATTCTTCTGTTATGCCAAAAGATAGTTGAAAATTTTCTTAGAAGATTCTTTTTTTTTTTTTTTTTTTTTTTTTTTTATGGATTTTTTAATATTTTTTATGAATTAAGGAAATTTAGTTTTGTGATCTTTTAATTAAAATATTAATTTTACTTGTGTCTTTTGGATTAAAATTCACCTTATTTAATTAAAATTCACTTTATTTAAATTAAAATATCTTATACTAATCTCTTTACGGCCATTAATCACCATAGAAAATTTGAAAGATGCATTGATTTAAAATTAAACTTCATTCTTTCCCTTTATAACACAAGCATCACATTGCTCCTTCGTTTGTCTTCATTGTTACACTACAGCATTCAGGTGATGCTGTTGCTTCTGTAAGAGTGTGTTGGATGTTACCTATCAGTAGTAGCAAAATCTCTGATTGCATCATAAAGGAGCATTGTTAGAAAGTTCTTTTTTGTTTGTTTGTTTGTTTACTCTTCATAGTGATACCTTTTTTTTTTTTTTTTTTTTTTTAAAGTAAGTGGATTTCTGATTAGATTTTTGAAAGAAATCGCAATATCAAATTTTTTATAAACATTTTAGCCTCAAAAAATTTTCAAGAGAAAGCCAATATTACTTTTTTTTTTTTATCTTATTTATTTATTTATTTTATTTTATTTTTTTTTTTTTTTTTGGAGAGGGAGGTGGTGTAGGCACCAATAGGCTGAGCTTTTCTACAAAAGATTATTAAAATTGATTACAAATTTTTTCAAATTATGATTTTTTTTTTTTTTTTTTTTTACAATTTTTTTTTACCCATTTACAACTTTTGTATCCCGAACTCTTCAATTTCAGATATATGATAGCAGAAGTTAAAATTTCGGTGTTTTTAAACTGGTATAGTAAATTTTCTGTCAAAAATAATAGGAGTATGGGGAAGAGAAAGAAATGGGACAAATGAAAAATTGTGTTCTAAGGTTTTGGGAGGTGAAAAATCAGTTGTGCATACCTTTTGAAACTGTAAAATTAACAATGGAAAATTGGAAATCAGATATTTAAAAATTTATAAAGGAAATTACAGTCTTAAAAAACAATGTTACTATGTTTTTAAAAACTTACCCAGTTAACATAAACCAGTTTGTTTACCCAGTTAAAACTGAAACATATCCAGGAAAGCGCTGCCAAAAACAGTGGTGACCCCAATCAACATTCATATGCGAATTTGATTTCTACTAGGGGTGGGAATTAATCATAGTTCATCAATCGATTAATCGGTTTTAATTTTTCTTTATATAATTTTATTTCAATGATGACTAAAACTCTCATATTGTGTGTATATATATATTATTCATAAGTTTGACTGAGAAAAAAAAAAAAAAAAAAAAAAAAAAATTCAAAAGTTTTTGTCTAATCAATTATATCTGTTTCATAGCTGAAATTTAAATCAATTTTCAGAGTATTAATTGGTGAGTTTAAGTGTTCATTTTATATAAATATTTTCACTTATTCAATTATTTTTTCATATTTATTAATAAATTATTTTTTCAATTAATTTTTAAAGAAACATTAAATGAATTTACACATATTTTAGTTTTATATTTGCAGGCTTTGTCCATCTCGCTTGTCACTATTTTTAAATGAATTTTCAAAATTCCATATCATTATCATAAAAATCTCAAATTCTTATATTTTAGTATTTCTTTGTCACTTCGGACTAGAACACAGAATGTTATTTTTTTTTCTACTTCAATAGTTACTATCAGCAATTCTGAACAGACAATAAACGCTTAAAGATATTGTGAAACTCTGTTGACATTTCCCCCCATCAGAGGGATAGTGGAAATCTCAATTCCTTCTTTTTCTTTTTAATTTTTAACATTTCTATTTTTTGAAAACTTCTTGTTTCTGAGAATACTATTACCCTAGTCAACACTTTCTGTAGAAGGCTACAGACAGGTGGTGGTGTTCCTGCATGCACTTGGAGCAGCATTAAGTTTAATAACTGTCCTCTCCTTTTTCTCCATCAACAAAAGTGCAACAACTTCTTTTGAGATGTTTTATTTATTTATTTATTTATGCATTTATTTTTTATTATTTGATGGACATTTCTTGTTAGCAAAATACGCAAAAAAAATATTTTGTAGACAGAACAGCATTTTTACTTTAATTCGTAGTTTGAAAATTTTAATCGGATTTTGAAAATTTTTAATTGAATTAATCAATCCGATTAACTTGATTAAAAAAAATGATCGGGACTAAACATTGATCGATTAACCAAACCGATTAATTGGCACAGCCCTAATTTTTACACATGTACATTGTGCCCAGGTAAGGCATTGATCCTATCAGTGGGGATTCCAGACCCTATGGGGTCAGGACTTCTGGAAGAATAAAGCTTTAATTGAGAATAAGCTGTTTAGTAAATTTATAATTACAATTACAAATAATTTACATTACAGTATAGGATTCTTCATTCAGAAAGCGTGTGACCTGGAGTATCCTGGATTAGAGTCCTGCGCACCCGACCCGAACCCGACAGATGAATTTTAAATCAACCCGAACCCGACAAAAAAATTTTCAACAACCCGAAACCCGACAAAAAAATTTTCATCAACCCGAAAACGGACCCGAACCCGCAACAGAGAATTTTTTGCTACCCGAACCCGACTCGAAACCCGAAAAATAAATCAACATTACTTATTCATCTAAAAATCAAGCAAAACAATGTAAAATGATATAACATGATATAAAATAAATTTTCATTGTCACACAGTTGGTAAATTATAAAAAAAACTAGTATATTGTGGTCGCCACAAGACATTCTTCTACATTTTTCTGTCAAATTCACTAAGTGCGAATAATTTATTAAAATATTATTAAAAAGTTTAACGTGATGAATGCAAATAATTTTCATCTTAAGGAAATCTAACACTAAATATCCAAAGAGAGACAGTTTTATCGTCTATAAATAACTTCTTAAACAATGCGTTTTTAGAATGGTTATCTCACATATCATGGTTCGTACAGTTATATGGCATAGAAGTTGAGATATAGCCATCCTGTTATCGATGAAATTTGCAGTATAACAACGCCACCTATTGGCCGACAAGGATTCAAACTGAGTCAGCATAATGTCTCATAATCGCCTTCTTACAAATTAAGTTTTGTTTGATGATACACAATAGAACCTGAGATATAGCTTTCCTTGTAATTGTGGAAATCGCTGTGTACCAGCGCCACCTGTTGAGCGGTTTACACCAAAATTTGGCATGTGCTAATATATAATTAAGGGCACCTACATAGAAATTTATATGAAATTCTGTGCAGTAATTTTTGAGATATAGCCTTTCCTTTAATTGCGGAAATTGCTGTGTAGCAGCTCCCTGTTGGCTGATAGCCATTCAAATTGAATCAGCATAATATCTCATATTGGTCTTCTCATATATCAAGTTTTGTTGGATTATACGCAAGAGAACCTGAGATATAGCCTCCCCTGAAATTGCAGAAATCGCTGTATAGCAGTGCCACCCGCCGAGCGGTTGACACCAAAAGTTGATAGACTCTAATACTTTCTTCTACTAAATATAGAAGAAAGTATTAAAACAAAAAAAACTTGTAAACTGCGAAATCTTTTCAATTTCCAGAATGCAAATGCGAGGTTATACTGTATCTGTATTTCTTTAATTTATATATTAACAACAGTCGAGAAAGATTTATAATACTTTTCTAATTTTCATACAATTTCTACAAAAAAAAAACATATTAGTTCCATTGAAGAAAAGAAAACAGATCCAGATACAAATACGGATCTATTTTTCTGGCAGATATCCGCGGATACGAATAGGGAGTTCCGGTATATGTCTGTCCACCAGCAGCCGAGCGGTTCTGCGCTCGAAGCTGGTAGATGGGAGGTGTCGGGTTCGATCCCAGGTCCTGTTCATCGACCTAGCCGTTCGGAGTTTTCCGTGGTTTCCTCCGAAACACGCATAAATACGGGCTAGGACCCCTTAGAAAGACTCAAACTGAGGGCAATCCCCCTATAAGCCTAGGACACATCTAGAGTCAATCGGCCTTAAATCATCCAACCAACCAACCAATCGATACATGTCTAGTATGTGCAGAATGTTTAAATTAGTTACATACTTGTAAGCATGCCTATAAAATTATGTTTAGTAAAAAATATTTTGAAAGGTGTTCTCATGTCGACCCGACTTGTTGAAAACCAAACCCGACCCGAACCCGACCCGCAAGAAAAAAAATTCAGTCAACCCGACCCGAACCCGACCCGCACGAAAAAAAGATCAGTCAACCCGACCCGCAAGAGAAAAAATTCTCTCAACCCAACCCGAACTCAACCCGCGGGTCGGGTCGGGTTCGGGTAAAATCGGGTTACCCGACCCGATGCAGGACTCTATCCTGGATAAGATGTTTTTCCATAATTCAAAACACTTTACTATAAGTATAAAAAATGTGTGAAATAATTTCATAAATAGCAGTGATAAACATGAATAATATATGTAAATACATTACGTTTAGATTTATTTATTTAATAAATTATTCACACAAATCAAAAGCATTCTTAATTACAATTTATAATAGTAATAATAAAGTCCTTCCGGCTTTTTCGGAAGGGTAGGTTGATTTCTTTTTCCTTATCAAGCAGCCGTCATTTTGTTTCAAAATGGCGGCTACAAATTATTAATGCACTTGGTAGAAATATTGCTGTAGGCTATGCACATCTGGAGTTTTAAGCAAGTCGGTTTATAAATACATTTTTATGTGAATTTAAAATTTTCAAGTGGCCGGCGCTTGGAAACAAAATGTTGGGTTAAGTTGACAAATATATGAAATGTATTTGTGAGATAAGTCTACTGTACATATATAGTTCGAATTAATTCAAAATATCAAAAGTCATCGTGTTGAAAAATTAAGTGGCTGCCACTTCGAACAAAATGGCAGAGAAAGTTTCTCATCTAAGATATCGTTGCAAATTTGAAAATAATTTTTTTTGTAGAAATTCTTTCAAAGAGGCTTAGTAAACTGCTAAAATGTTAGTTTTCTGCATTTCTAGTTTGTTTTAGCATTAAAATAGCCTAATTTTTCCTTAAAAATGCATTAAAAAGATCCAGTAACTCAGATAATGGATTTGGCGCCAAATTTGACGACTTTTCCCCTATGGCGTCTTTTCTAAATTTTTGTTGTTTGAATGATAAATCCATTTTTCAACTTTGATTTGAGTTGATTAAGTATTTCTAAAGTTACCGTGATAACAAATTTTCAACTGGTCGCCACTTGGAAACAATACAGTGGAACAAGTTGCCAAGCAAACACATCCAAGATATTTGAAGCATAGGTTCACTGTCCAACTGTGATTTAAATCAGTGCCGTGTTTCAAAAGTTATTCTTATGGCAAATTTTCAAGTGGCAGTCTAAGTGTCTGCGACTTGGAAACAAAATTGCAAAACAACTTGCCCATCGAGATAATCCAGTATATTTATACGATAAGTTCATTTTCCCGTTCTAGTTTAAATTAAATCAGTATTTCAAAAATTATCGTCATAAGAAATTTTCAGGTGGCACCACTTGTAAAAAAAAGTGGAGTGAGATGCCCAGCGAACTTATCTGAGATATTTGAATGATAAATCCACTACCCAAATTTGATGCGAATTGATTCTGTATTACTAAAGTTACCATAATAACAAATTTTCAAGTGGCCGCCACTTAGAAATAAAATTGCGGATCAAGTCACCAAGTGAAATTATCCTAGATATTTGAACCATAAGTTTACTCTCCAACTTTTATTTGAATTAGTATTTTAAAAGTTATAGTGATGGCATATTTTCAAGTGGCAGTGTGACTTCAAGTGTCTGGAACTTAGAAACAAGATGTCGAGACAAGTTGCCTAGTGAAAACATTCACGGTAATTACATGATAATATCACTGTCCAAATTTGGTTCGATTTGGAGCATTTTTTCAGATGTTATCGTGATTTTAAATTTTCAAGTGGGAGCCTGATTTCAAGTGGCTCCGCTTAACTTAAGATATCTGCCACTTTATTAAATATGGCGGATATAGTTTATCAATAAACTTCATTGAGATACTTATGTGGTCTGTATTTATATCAAAATTCAAACAATTTCGAAACACGCTTTTTACAATTTAAATTTGAAATTTTCAAGTGGTCTGCACCTGAAAACAAAATGGCGGAGCAACTTGGTTAACAAACTCATCTAAGATATTTAAAAGATATGTTAAGACACTGTTCAAATTTGGTTCCATTTGGAGTATTATTTCGGAAGTTATCATGGTTTTAAATTTTCAAGTGGAGGCCTGATTTCAAGTGGTCCCGCTTAACTTAAGATATCTGCCACTTTATTAAAAATGGCGGATAAAGTTCATTAATAAAGTTATTTGAGACACTTGTGTAATCTATGTACACATCAAAATTAAAAAAAAAAAAAAAAAAAAAAAAAAATCGGAATACGCTTTTTACAATTTGAATTTGAAATTTTCAAGTGGTCTCCACTTGAAGACAAAATGGCGGAGCAACTTGGTTAACAAATTCATCTAAGTTATTTATAAGATAATTTAAGACACTGTCCAAATTTTGTTCGATTTGGAGTATTATTTCAGAAGTTATTGTGATTTTAAATTTTCAAGTGGCCCCGCTTAACTTAAGTTATCTACCACTTTATTAAAAATGACGGATAAATTTCATTAATAAACATCATTGAGACCCTTATGTGTTCTATATTTACATCAAATTTCAAACAAATTCGGAATAAGCTTTTTACAATTTGAATTTGAAATTTTCAAGTGGTCTCCACTTGAAAACAAAATGTCGGAGCAACTTGATTAATATACTCATCAAAGATATTTATAAGTTAAGACACTGTCTAAATTTGGTTCGATTTGGAGTATTATTTCGGAAGTTATAGTGATTTTAAATTTCCAAGTGGTAGCCTGATTTCAAGTGGTCCCGCTTATCTTAAAATATCTGCCACTTTATTAAAAATGGCGGATAAACTTCATTGAGACCCTTATGTGGCCTGTATTTACGTCAAAATTCAAGGAAATCTATCTTTAAATATGCTTTTTACAATGTCGGAGCAACTTGGTTAACGAACTCATCCAAGATATTTATAAGATTAGTTCACTGTCCAAATTTGGTTCGATTTCGAGTATTATTTCGGGAGTTATCGTGATGACAAAATTTTCATTATAGATAGATAGATATATATATATATAGATAAACGAAGTGATTGCAATAGGTCGATTTCTAAAGAAATCAACCTAAAAATAAACACATATACAAGTAAAATCATTTTATAACTTGTAAACAGAATTCTTTGATTTGGATTTTAAAAACATTTTTATGATAGATTTTTTTGTTTATAAGCTAGTCTCTTGTATTAGTAATTATTTATAAATATTAAAACAAATATTTTTAACATGTAATGCTAAATATTTCATGAAATGAATTTTAAAATAATAGAAATTAATAAAATATTATTTACATTTTTATAACAATTAAAACCAGCATACGATCTGAGTTTAAAGATAAAATTTGCTGGTGGGCATTCTCAGGGTATGTGTTAATAATGCTTAAAAAAAAAAAAAAAAAAAAAAAAAAAATCATTTTTTAATTTAATTTAGAAATTATTAATTAATTAGTTGGACAGTTTTCTGTTCACCACATTTCTCCAGAATAACACCTAAAGAAAGTAAGTCACAAGGATATAATTCTGACCACTGCTATTCTATTTTTTTTTTTTTTTTTTCCACTTTTAAATTTTGCTATAATTAAGAACTTTAGGCATTTTTCATTCTGGTTTTTGGAGCATACTGGATACCTGGATTACAGATAATGGATCCTATACTGTACTGTACTTTTATATACATTTCTATATAGTGTTGACTCTAGAACAAAAGGGCCGCTGGGGGGAACTCGATAAAAGGGCACTTTAATATTCTCAAAAGGGGCACTATAATATTCTCAATAATTCAAAAAGGGCACTATAACATCCTTATAATATATCACTTACAAAATGTAGCCCCCCCCCCCCCAAAAAAAAAAAAAAAAAAAAAAAACTTACTAATTTTTTTTATAGCAGCAATGTATCCAAGGTATAAATAAATAAACAAAATAATGAAATTTTAAAAGAAAAGAAAAATCAGATATAAAAAAAAGCTTGCACCGATAATATTATATCATAGAATGCACCAAGACAAAATCAGATTTTTATGAGAAACAATGAAAATTTTTTACATTTTTGAATGAAATATATCACTTACAAAATGTAGGAGCATATCGGAGCAGAATAAGTATGGATTTGGAGCATATTGGAGCAAAATAATTATGAATTTGGAGCATATTGGAGCAAAATAATTATGGATATGGAGCAAATTTATTTTGAATCTGGAGCACATTGACCAGAGTAATCTGTGGGTGCTTGTTTATTTAAAAACTAAAAATTCTGCAAAAATTTTTAGCTATTTTCCCATTTGGTTAATACATAAAAATGAACATCTCGACATCACATGCATAATAAATTACACTTTTAAAATTTTCAGCAGAAATGAGTGAGGAAAATTTCTTAAACTTGTACCACCATACATATAAAAAAAAAAGGTAAAATGTAGGTATGCATCGAATTTTTAGCTACTATTTGGAAAACTGAATATTCATTATTCAGTAATAATCAAACATTTAGTGCATGCCTATTCAAAAGAAACTTGTTTAATTACAAGAACAAGACAAGTGATGTGAAAATAATTTCAATGCTATACTTCAAACAGATACAAAAATTGGATTTTTTTAAACAAAATCTTAAATTTTTGGAGTAATAATAAAGTTAGAATAATGGACAATTTGTATAGTTTAGATATTAGAAAATGTAATAAAACTGAATCTAGAATGAAATAATCATTGTTATTAAGGATGGAAAAGGATTGAAATTGTACAAAATTAAATTCAATTTTAGTGCAAGCTAACAGCCATGAACTTTTCTGAAACGTTTCTTTTTTTTTTTCCTTTCTTTTTTAAGATTATTGCTAAATATACCTCAAAAATCGAGAGTTTCTCGTAGAGGGGGGGGGGGGGGAGGTAGAATTACGTTTTTACCGTTAATTAAATAAATATGCTATTTTTCCCGTATTTGACAGAATTCGCGATATTTTTATGACCAATTGCCGAAATTCGTAATTATTTCACTGCAAATTTACAAAATCTACGTTTAATAGCAAATAATTGCTAATAATATACTATAATTTTGAAACTAATTGATAAAATTCACTCTTCTTTCAAAGCTGATTCCTAAAATTCGCGATATTTTTGCGGTTAATTATATCGAAAATGGGGTTAATTATTAACGAAATATACAATTATCTGGCTGCTAATCGATGAAATTTGAGCCCTTCTTAAAGCTACATCCCCCAAATACCAAACTTTGCTGTTAATCGATAAAATACGCACTTTTTTCAAAACCTAATCCAGAAATATGTGAAAATTTGCAGATGAATTAAAAAATACCGGATTATTTCACAGCTAATTGTCAAAAATTACGTTTACTCGGAACTAAATTATTTTTTTCCCCTAATAGGTAAAAAATTGCGCATTTTTTCCAAAGCGGATTTCTGAAATACGCGATTATTATGCGGTCAATTGCCGAAACACACTATTATTTAGCTACTAATCTAAGAAAAATGCCTTCTTCTGAAAGCTGAATCTTAAATACTCAACTATTTTGCCACTAGTCAATGAAATTTGCATTTTTTTTTTTTTTTTCAAAGCGGAATCTCGGAAATCGGAAATAATTTAAGTAGATTTCGCAAATAAGGGATCGCTTACCCACTAATAATAAAAAAATTACGTTTTATATGCTATCATATGGCTGCTAGCCAGTAAAGTTTTTTTTTTTTTTTTTTTTCTCAGTTGATTTCAGTAAATCGCGATATTTTTGTAGCCGATAACGGAAACACGCAATCATTTCGCCGCTAATTAACAAAATTTATGTTTAATCGCAATTAATCGCTGAAAAAGGCTTTATTTTGATGCTAATCGATGAATTTCTTGCTTTTTTCAAACATGATTTGCATTATACGTATAATTTTTTGCCTTTTTATAGAAATACGAATTATTTTACAGCTAATTTTTAAAATTACATAATCGTAAACTAATTGCTAAAACAGATGTTATTTTTCTAAAAATGTGTAATTATTTAGTCATAAATCAGCTTTTCTTTTTTTTTGTTTAGGACTGAGGCCTATTAGTCTCAGACAGCGATTTTTGCGTTGTCGTTTTCGATAGTTGCACTCTTGTCGAAATCATTTTTCGATAGTTGAACATTTATCGAAAATATAATTGAATAATTTGAAAGCGATGTTATAATTGGGAAGAAAAAAAAAACTAATACTCCTCCGTCCTAAACTAAATTCTGCTTTTGCCAGAATTTCATCAAAATCTTTTCAAAATGACATTGACATGAGTCCCCCCAAGGCACAACTTTTACATGAGTTCCCCCCAAGGCATAGCTTTTTTATTTATTTATTTATTTATTTTTTAATTTGATTACTGAAATGTTATTTTTTGCGGCTGATTTATAAAATACGCAATTTTCTTGTGCTATTTTTGTGACGAATCCATTTTAAATGCGACGATTTTTGTGAAAGTCCCATTTTCAGATATGAAAATTTCTTAGAATCACCCACGCACTATAAAAACTAAGTTATCGCGTGTTCAGTTATCCCAACAAAAAGCACAGAAAATATTCTTTTTCTTTCTCCAACGGTAGATACTTGGTACGATAAAGTTCGAAATTTTCCATGATTTTCTCAGAAACTTGTATATTAAAACACTTAAGAAAGTTTCCTATTACAGAGGACAATTCCTCCGTTAAAGTTTGACTTTATTCGTTTTTCTCCAAAACTCGCGTGATTACGGCCTAAGACACTTTAGAAAGTCTCGCACGGAAGATACCTCTTCCTGGTCTTAAGATTCCTTGCGTTGTCAATCGTACTTAAAGTTCAGTAGCTTTGAATTCATTATTTTTATCGATAAATAATTAAAATAAACAATTATTTCGTTAGAAAATATTATTTTTTAGCGACGTATTAAGCATTAAGATAACTGAAACATTGATATAGTTTAAATGAATGAAAATCAAAATACCACATAATCATAGCATTCGGTTTCTTTCTTCCCCCCTTTCAACTTGTGGTTTTAATTAAACACACTCATAGCTAATGTAAACAAATATTTCTTCCCGTTCTGAGTCAGCAATATTTTGATTACGCAATGCCTAGCACTAGAATGTTTTTTTTTTTTCTTTTCTTTTTTTTTCTTTACTATTTATTTATGAGTATTGTACGACGAAGCGTGTGGTTCTTCAGCTAGATTGTAAAAGTTAGTTTTGTTATTTTCAAGAGGCGTTGAATCGCTTTCATAGATAAAAAATAAAATTTAAAGAATAATGTTTTATGCGGCAACTGTTGGAAATAAAAAATCAAAAGTTGATAAGGATTGAATCGCGATTTCAGTCTAAATAGATGTGTGCAAGGCCAAAAAAAAAAAAAATAGAAAGAAAGAAAGAAAAAAAAATAGTAGTTTTTTTTTTTTTTTTTTTTTTTTTTTTTTTCAGTGTCTGCCACTATTCAGTTTTATGTATTTAATAAAATATATTTAGCTAGGTAGTCAACACTGAATTTGCGGAGCATAAAAAATAACTCGCGAAGTTTTTATAATTTTTCGGGGAAATTCCGCAGAAATCGGAGCAATTGGCAACCCTGTAAAAAATATAAATAAAGGCCGCCGGGCGCTAAAAATGAGTTAGTAACGGCCGCATGGCGCTAGAAAAAAGTTAGAAAGGGCCGCGGGGCGCAAAAATGTGTTAGTAAGGGGCCGCCGGGCGCTGCACCCTGCTAAATCGGCCTAGAGTCAACACTACTATATTATTTTTCTTTTGTTAAAATTTATAGAAATTCTGCCAAATAGACACCCTGTTTTTTGTTCATTTGTTTAAAATACCCCCCATATAAGCATTCCCATAGGCTTAGAGACATTTATAAAAAAAAAAAAAAAAAAAAAACTAACTATATCATTGTAACGTAAATTCAATGTCATTGAAAAAATGGCTTGGAATGATTTATCACTCTACAATCATTTTTTGCACACTAGGACTAAACAAAAAAATAAGTGATCTGTTAATTATTTAATATAAAAACTAAAAGTTTTTGTTTATTATATCCATAAAACACTTTTTTTTTTTTTTTTTTCATGAAAACAATAATTTGACGCTCTTGTATAGTTTTCTGTTTTTTTTGTTTGTTTGTTTTTCTCCCTAACTTTTTTCATTAAGATTTCTAATATTTATTTAATTATTTTAAGCAACATTATAACTTGTATTTTTTTTTTTTTTTTTTTCCTGGTCTAGAAAAAAGAGTTTATTGCTGCCTTAGGTCTTGTTTCTCGAGAATCTTTATCAGACATTAAAAATAAGAAAATGGAAAGAAAACGACGTTCTACTGCTAATCCTCAGTTTTCAAATGCAGCTCTTGAAGAGAAATGGAAAAATGCTGCTGCAGCAGCAGCTGCAGCTCAAGCATCTGGTCCTCCACAAAAAAGACCTAGAGGTTTGTTTAAAAACTTTTTTTTTTAAATGAATTGCTGTTTAGTGTGTATTTTAGTAATAAGTAAATTTTTATGGATAACTGATTTTATTCCATGGGTAACTGGTATGCAGATTTTTGTGTATAATATCCCATTACCTTTGAAACAATTTGTGGAAATTATTGAAAATCCATTCTAACAATTTTATTTTTTTATTTCCATAAAATTTTCTAACCATAACATATTGTGTTGATGTTCATCTATGAAGTTGCTTTTTATGCAAATGTACATTTCTAGTTTTAGGATTATTATTTAACCAATACTGCTACGTTGTAATTTTCATTATTTGTATGTTAGCTATATCTCAACCTTCACAATACCACATCAAATGAAAGATAAACTGTGAAAGTGATTATATCAATGATGTTTGTTTCATAGCTGAAATAAGCAGAGTTTTGAACAATAGTTCCCTCGAAAAAAAAAAAAAAAAATTATTACAAAATTTATTAGGTTGAAACATACAAAATGCAGAGTGTTTGAAAATGATGAATATAACTTTAAACTTTAATTTATATATATATATATGTATATGTAATAATAAAAATGGGTTCTGTATACGGATGGCACGGCTGTCTTATGAAGGAAAGTAGGCATCTTATAAGAGATTGAGGGAGTCCATTTGAGTAATGTATATCCTTTATTAAGTTCTAAAGATGCAGTCACAATAGATGATGCAGTCATGGGTCGGTTGTTCAGACATCCTGAGCAGTATATCCCGGAAAAAGGTGCTGATGGCCGTCACTTTCGGCGAACCCTGAAGGGCAGCGCAAGTTTAGCTAGTAAGATTATTACATGATGAAGTCTTAATTAAACGTGAGTTTGTTAGGCAAGTGATTGTCGTAAAAAGCCACGATTTTTCGTGTGCTCCCTCTTAAATACTGCATATTTCAGCGGGAACCGAAACTATTCTTACGAATGCTTATTGGATAATTTGCTACTCTAAAACACGCATACCTTTTCTCATTGGTTGACCCGGACATCTAGGATTTAGTATTTTGCAATGCTTTACCGCTTATTTCGACTATTGCATAATTTTGATAACAAAACTTATTCTGAAATCAGTTTCCCTTATGAAGCTGTGTTGAGAAACCAACTTTACCTGGAAAAGTGCCATTATTAAACTCATTTCAGATCTACAGACTAATTACTTATCTAACTATAACTGGTTCATCATTCAAAAATTTATTTTTGCAATTAAAAAGAAATACTTAGTAAACTTTCTGAATGTCTTTCAAAGGCAATCCTATAATAAACATTTTTCAGACATTTTTTATGATATTAAAACTAGCATTCCACAAATCTTACAACAGTTTTCTTATGACCTAGATTTATTTATTTATAAAATATCTATTACTCATAATAAACCTATTGCCTACTTCACTCAATGGAAAGTTTTAGTGTTACAAAAAATCAAAAATGCATTACTTATCAATTCTTCAAATCTGGTGTTATTTAAAGAATCTGTACTTCTTAACTCAATCAAATCACTACAGGATGACTTTGTGATAACTTATGTTGACAAATCATCTAATAATTATGCCATTATTTGTAAATCCTACTATCTCTCTATTTTAAACTCTTCAATCAATAATAGTAACATCTTCAGTTTAACTAATAATAACCTTATTATTTATAACCGAAAAATACATAATTACTATAAACTACTTGAACTTCCCTTCAATAACTTTAATTATCCTTATATAGTTCTCATACCTAAGTTTCACAAATCTCCAATTAAATTCCGCACTGTCACTGTTGGGTGTAACACTTATAACAACAATGCTAATAAAGCTCTACTGGATATTCTAAAACAAATTTACAAATGTACTTGCAAAGTTGATAATTTACACTGTCTTAAAAATAGCTTTCAATTAATTCAATACATCAAATCGCTCGATTCAATAGACAATATTATGACTTTTGACTTTCAAGATCTTTTCAATAATATTGAGTTATCAGATCTTAGTAATATCATTTATAGTCTTTTTCAAGAATATAAAGCTCAAATTAATCTTCCTTACAATTTTAAAGAAGAAAAATTTAAAACACTTCTTAACTTTGTTATCCATAATAATTATATCTTCCACAACAACGATATCTATTTGCAACAATTAGGCATTCCACAAGGAGGTTGTAGCTCCAGTATTTTGGCAGATCTCTATCTTTATTATTATGAAAAGCAAATTTGCAATGATGATGTTCAATTTTATCGTTACATCGATGATATTATTGTATTTTATCTCAACAAGAACTCACAAAATGGCTTTTCCTTCAATTATCCACCTAATTTAAAGCTAACTCAAAATACTCTGACTAATCAATCTATTAACTTTTTAGATCTCAAAATAATCATCGATGGTAATAAACTTTACACAGATATCTATGACAAACGGCAATATTTTTGTTTTAATGTAAACTTATTTACACATTTTAATTCATGTCTGCATCTTTCGATATTTAGAAACATCATCATTAACCATTTATTTCGAATTAATAATTTATGCTCTGCAAAGTTTAAAAACAAGAATATTAATAAACTGATCACAGCCACTGCTAAAATGGGTTTTCCTAAAAACTTTGTATTTTCTATTTTATATCCTTAACCATGTCTCTGTCAGTACAAAAAAAAAAAGCTGTGTACACTCTTGTGTATATCAACAAAAAAATTATAAAATAATAAAAGACAATAAAAAAGGTGGCGGTTGGGTGGGCAGATGTTTGATTACGGAGGTGGGGTGGTGTTGTAAGGCTGGATGGTTGGGTGGGTTTGTGAAATTAAATTAAAAAAAAAAAAAAAAAAAGTAGAAGGCTTGTTGCATTTGCTTTGTATTACTATGCAAACTTTCATTTTCCATTAAAATTTCAGTTTTTTCCTTTTTGCGTTGTCAACTATATTTATTGTTCTAATTATACTGTTAAACACAATGTGATCAATCGGTGAATTTCATTGTGGCTTCATGGTTTCATTGTTGTTCATCTGCTTTGAAATTTGCATTTTTAAATCCATATGGTTCCTGTTCTGGTTGTGGCAGGCTGGGGGAGTGTTGCCGGCATAAAACTAGTGTAACCCCACAGGCAAGTCACAAGTCTTGCCGCCTGCCTCCTTCTTCCTACCTTGTGTTTCTTAGGTTGTTGTTTTTTTTTTCATTAATTTTGATAAGTTTATGGTTTTAAGTTAAGATTTGTTGTTTTACTTTATTGATTCGTTTGTTTTGCAGGCTGTTAATTAATAGATCTGGTTTCTTTACATTAGTGTATTTCATCCACTGATGATTTTTTTTTTTTTTTATCTTATTGGTCATTGGTGTTTCAGTGATCTTGTATCTGTTGCTTGGCTTCTACTATGCTTAATAGATCATCTTTATTATATGAATATATATATATATATATATATATATGAATAGATCTAGAACAAAGTTTTATATGTCCTCTACACTAGTCATTCAGGGTTTCCTATGTGAAAAGTCTTCATTTTATATTCTCTACCTCTCTACCAAATATTGATGATAAATTCCAATGCTTTTCTTATATTTGTTTTTATTAGGTTGTTCAGAAAATAATTTTGTTTTTTCCTCTGAAAAGGAAAGACGATTTTCTTATATTGTATAATTATTTAATTGAATTATATATTCTCCACTTTGATCGGTTTCTTAGCGATCTCACTAGTTGTTATTTGGCAGTTTTCATAAATCAATACTTTATTTTGTCTTCAATAGCATAAACTGATTTTCCAGAATGTAATGCATCTTCAACGTAAACCATAAAATTTCAGTTTTTTCCTTTTTGCGTTGTCAACTATATTTATTGTTCTAATTATACTGTTAAACACAATGTGATCAATCGGTGAATTTCATTGTGGCTTCATGGTTTCATTGTTGTTCATCTGCTTTGAAATTTGCATTTTTAAATCCATATGGTTCCTGTTCTGGTTGTGGCAGGCTGGGGGAGTGTTGCCGGCATAAAACTAGTGTAACCCCACAGGCAAGTCACAAGTCTTGCCGCCTGCCTCCTTCTTCCTACCTTGTGTTTCTTAGGTTGTTGTTTTTTTTTTTCATTAATTTTGATAAGTTTATGGTTTTAAGTTAAGATTTGTTGTTTTACTTTATTGATTCGTTTGTTTTGCAGGCTGTTAATTAATAGATCTGGTTTCTTTACATTAGTGTATTTCATCCACTGATGATTTTTTTTTTTTTTTTTATCTTATTGGTCATTGGTGTTTCAGTGATCTTGTATTTGTTGCTTGGCTTCTACTATGCTTAATAGATCATCTTTATTATATGAATATATATATATATATATATATATATATATATGAATAGATCTAGAACAAAGTTTTATATGTCCTCTACACTAGTCATTCAGGGTTTCCTATGTGAAAAGTCTTCATTTTATATTCTCTACCTCTCTACCAAATATTGATGATAAATTCCAATGCTTTTCTTATATTTGTTTTTATTAGGTTGTTCAGAAAATAATTTTGTTTTTTCCTCTGAAAAGGAAAGACGATTTTCTTATATTGTATAATTATTTAATTGAATTATATATTCTCCACTTTGATCGGTTTCTTAGCGATCTCACTAGTTGTTATTTGGCAGTTTTCATAAATCAATACTTTATTTTGTCTTCAATAGCATAAACTGATTTTCCAGAATGTAATGCATCTTCAACGTTAAAATTGCCGAAACAAAATTTGGTAAACCAGTTTTGACACTGTCATTCTTTAAATAAATTTTCTGTATACACATCGTGTACTTTTTTCCTTGTTTGAACAGTATTTTCGCCATTTGCCGAAAATGTCGCTTCCGATTTTCTTTATTTGATAGGGCACCAATCAAAACCTATTGAGCAGAATAAAACGAACTTTTTCACAAGCAAGCCTTGCTATATCAGCTGTCACAATATATAATGGTAATGCAGCTTAATTGTGAAGATGGTGTGAAAAAAATACAATTAAGTCTTCTGCTGAGAAAAACAAAATTACTTTCTGAACAACCCAATAAATGGCAATCAGGGTATTAACTCTTTATCTACTGATGGTACTTTAAAGTACCATTAGTTTAAAAAAGCATATAATTTTAAATATGAAAAAAATGTGCAAGATATTTATAAGAATAAAACATATCTCCCTTTAATCTCACTACAAGGCACTAGTTCCAGAAAGGATTTCATAAAGTGCTTTTACTTCTTCTGCTTGACATTTTTCACGATCTTCACATATGTTATAATTATTTCCTGTATTCAAGAATCTTCCACCAATCTTAGGAAAAATATAAAGAACATGTAAAGTAAATACTTTTTTTTTACACTTTTTTAAGGTTCAGATATTTTTTTCGACTTCTATGTATATAGGATGGTCCACTAAAGTACCACCTTACAAAATCCTCTGTTACTATGATGACATGCCATGCGTAAATTTTATTGAATGTATCTTTAAAAAATACTCTTAACTAACTAAAAAGGTATGTTTTAAATACATTTTTTGTTTGTTTCATAATGGGGTATATAAAGGGTTAAATGTTACTTTAATAACTTTAATAAGTGTTTCTGTTTATTCTGTTAAAAAAAATAAATAACTAAAATAAATATGAAAACTACATACATAACTGGTTAGTATTATGCATCTTTTTAATGATTATTTAGCGAACAATTTCTTCACAAGTGCATTAACTTTAATCATTATTACACAAATATTGCTAGTGTAGTTTCTGATTGCTTTTTCCCTTTTAAAAATGAAAAAAATAATTTTTATATAATGTTATTAAAAAATACACAGCGAATCAAATGTATAAATTGCTGTGTAATTTTAATTATTTTTCGCACGACTTCAATGAAAACAGAAGTTAAAAAAGAAAGAAAATTATACAATGTGTTATTCTTGATCGAAAATGTTTTATTGCTTTAGGCCAGATTCATGGTGCCTCTAGGCTGTTTTTTTTTTTTTAACTTCTACTAAATGTCATAGTTTAAAGTGCCTGCCTACCGTCGGAGGTGATTTTTTTTAATAATTGAAAAATTGCTTATTTATGTGCATTATATGATAGAATATAGTAAAAAACAGTGAATAACCTGAAAAAAATATGCAAATTTTAAAATATTTTGATATTTACGCTCAAAATATGCATAAAATTTGCAAAAAAAAAAAAAAAAGAACACTTTTACAAAACATCATAAGTCAAATTTAAATAAAGGTATTTTTATTCTGTAAATTTTATTTAGATTATTGGAAGGTCCTTAAGGGAGGGAACTACTCTCAAAACTATAACCATGTTATTTAATATTTTAGAGAAGATATCATTTTTACATGCTGAAAAAATCACGAATATACATGGCAGTTCATAACTTCTGTCGACAAAAAAACAAAAGTTAACTTAGTTAGATTCATTGGCATAGTTCAATCCCTAAAACAACTCCTCTAGAGTATTTTGTCAAAGTTTCATAATGTTTCAATTATAACTTTTGGAGTTATGATGTTTTGGGATAAAGCAAAATGTTAAAAATCTCATTTTGAGAAAAGCAGAAAACAAATTTAAAAACAAGATTTTACCTATTAAATAAAAAATAATTTTAATAAGTTCCTGATTTATTTCAAAGCTTTTTATTTTCTTTTTTAAATTCATTTTATATTCAGTAACAAATTTTGATGTTTATATTGAGTAAAACATTTACGGGTCATTTCCAGTCACTTCCAGTTTCAAAAACTGGCAAGTGACTAATATTTAAATGCCTGTAACTCAAGTTCTAAGCAAGATAGAAACAAAATTCAAACTGATTTACAAAGCTAAAATGCCAGGCTTTAATACTAACCCAAAAATAGAAAATCGGAGTTTTGACCGAAAATTGCATTTTAAAGGTAGGCAGGCACCTTAAGGTGACTTTTTTAATCTTTTGTTGTCCCTTTCTTCTCAGTCCCATATCTGTTTATGTTTACCACCTCCATTCATGTTTTTCTCTTTTTAGAGAACAGATTTAAGAATCAAGGTGTATTAAAGGCTTATTATCAGCAGATTACAGATAAAATTTGTAGCATAGTTTGACATTTTATGTGCGTAAATGGATTCTGAAAATTCATTATTAGTATTAAACTTATATTAAAAATATTATTTTTTCCTGTTTCAAATAACTACTTGCTAATCTTATGAGGAATTTACAATACTGTTTATTTTATTTATTTATATATTTTTCTTATTAAAAAAGGCACAACTTTAAAATACATATTATTGAATTAATTCTAAAAATAAATATAGTACTGCATTAATCTAAAGGATTATTTATCAAAATTACTGATGACTTGTTAAATTCATCAAGAATTCTATATAGTTGGTTCAGTAGAAAATTTTTTCTTTCTGATGTTTTTTCGTAGGTCGACCTCGACTGGAGACCAAACCTGTGGTTTGTCCTACCAATGGTGTCTGTCCAACATCAGATAGTCCTAAAACTGAACCATTATCTCCACCTGATAGTAGTACTACTATGAATTCATCTAGTCAGTCCAGTTCATCACCTCCAACTGATTCTCCAACTTTAGTAAATGGAGTTCATAGGCAAACATCATCTGATGAAGCCAAGGTATTGCAAAGTTTCTGTTATGGGAAGAAATTGCAGTTGTGTATGAATTTGAGGAATTAATTACAATAATGCAAAAATCATTCCTAATCTAGTTCTTTGCTTAAAATTGAATTTTTTAAGATGTGGTTCATTAAACACATTATTCTGAGAAATTCTAAATTTGCATTGATTGATGCCGATTATTTCACTGCCAATGAATTAAATTTCTGCTTTAATATAATCAATCTTTAATCTGCTTTTGAATGTTTAGATAAAAATCAACGCAATTCTTGCTTTCTTAGTTCCCAATTTCTGAAATACACAATATTTTTGTAATTGATTACCAAAATTCTGTATCATTTAATTACTACTTGAAAAAAAATGATATTTAGTAGCATCTAGCTTCTGAAATAAACAATTTTATTTGCTATAGATTCACAAAATAAAAAGATTATTTTACTGCTAATTATGCAAAAATTGTGCTGTTTTCAAAGCTGGTTTTGGAAATAAGATTATTTTAGTTTAAAACAAAACCCCCTGCTTCTTTTGGTGGCAGATTTCTAAAATAATATTTTCATAAATGATTATGGAATTACAAAGATTTTGCTGTTTAAAAAAAAAAAAAAAAAAAAAAAAAAAAATCAGAATAAACATGAATATTTTGGTTCTACTTTGAAAAAGTGCAACTTCCTTTTTTTTTTTTTTTTTTTTTTTTTTTTTTTTAACACGTAAATATTTCAGAAAAAATCACCAAAATTCCTGTTTTTATTTTTTGTCTGATTACCAAATGCACAAATGTATGCTGAAAAGTTTTTTTTCCTGCTGACAACTGTTTTTATTTTTCTGTAAATCAATACACACACTTTTTTGTGTATTAATTTTTAAAATACACAATATTTTTTGCATTGCACTGCAAAAATTTTTAGCATGCAAGTTCATCCTTTTAGGCTGAATATGTCCTGCCTGATGATACTAGCTATATTTAAATGCATCTGTTGTTTTATGTATTTATAGTAGTATTCTTTATCTATTTTAGAATGTTGAACAAATGTTATCTGGTTTGTGCATAGTGTGTACACAACCTGGTGATCTTGTGAAATGTGATACCTGTGCTAAGCAGCAGCATTTGGGTTGTATGCAGCCTCCTTTAGTCTCAAAGCCCCAAGGTCCATGGATCTGTAGTGATTGCCAGTCTACTAGAACTGTTTCATTGTCTGCTGTACAAAGTTATGAATTTCTCAAAGCAGGTGAATATATGTATATTTTAACCTATGACTGTTTATACTAATAGAAAATGAAATTTATAGGTTTATTTTTTATAAATAATTCCTTTATATACTGTCTGTAAATTTTACTATAAATTTAACATTAAAATTTAATTTGGATTTTTCCTTTTTTCTTTAATCTCAAAAAACAAAGTGAGAATACATTTAATTATGTCAGTCATAAAATATGTTTTTTTTTTTTTTTTTTTAAATCTTTAAATTTAAGTATTACTAGTTAATACCCGTCAAAATTTGACGGATGATCTGCAACTAAAGTCTCTTCACAACATAAAGTTTAAAACACCCTTGCTTTAATATTTCACATTGCTCTTAACCGGTTTAAAAACCCCTGCCCAATTTCCCATATTTGTAAAACCACTTGGATATAATCCAAAATATTAATTTATTGTATTTTAAAAATAAACTGCAAATCAGAATAAAGTTAAAATTTGTTTTTAATGGAATAGTATTATAACACTTTATTCTATCAAAATAGTATGTTTCAACAAAAGTATACTGTTAAAATAAACAAATAAGAATGAATTTAATAGTTTAGCAAATTAATTTGCTCATTAAATTTTTAATGCTAAATTATACTATGTAAATTTTTACTCGTATAAAATATCAATATTTTAATGTTATTCTTTTCAAATTATTTTTACTCTAATATAGTATCGAAATGAAATATCAAAAATTATAATAATTAGATAAATAACAATTAAATAAATAAATTAAAATAAAACCTCCTTTGATTTTAAATATTTATCGCCACCTTTTCTAAACAAAGTTTTCAACTGATGAAAGTTAACTTTTAAAGAACAATAAATTTTGATAATTTGTTAATTTTAAAAGATTTTTTTTTCTTTTAAGAAATGGAAAAAAATAATTTTAAGAATATGGTATAATATATTGACATGGCAACAGATGGCGCCACATCCAGTGTACAGAAATTTTCGGCAAGCGAAAATGCATACGATGGTAACTGATCGCGAATTGCTTTGTTTTTAATAGGTATACTTACTTGGAAAATATGAATTAATCGTGTGAATTATTTTTATGATTGAGCCACAGAGTAATATTAACTTTAATTAGGTGTTAATGAGCTTTAATTAGGCATTTGCCATAGACATATCAATATTAATGTCATCTGCTTGATCTATCATCGGTATTCTGCATAAAAAGAAAGGAATATTTCCATTCCTAATTGGTTCAAAATTTTCTCGCGCATGCCCAGATTGTATGATTTTGGTCTTACAGAATGTGCTTTGTGTTTTAATATTATAGATTTATCAAATGTCTTTTATTTCAAATGATTATTTAAAACTAATTTAAGTAAAAGAAAATTATTTGAATCATGCAAAAAAAAAAAAAAAAAAAAAAAAAATCAAAATATTCACACTGTATACAGAAACTATATGATATAGAGAAATTTCTTTAATTTAAATTTTTCTAACATGCACAAACATCACACTGTCTCAATTATATATATAAAAACAAAAACTTTTTTAATACGAGACAGTACAATATCAATTAAAATATACATTTAAAAACAATTAAAATATAGACGCTTCAAAACTCGTGCGAGTTTCCAGTATTAAAAACAACATATTTTGCAAACATTACATACACTTAAAGAATTTATATTAATATAGAATATTGAGGTGCCAGTGCACATGCTTCATTGATAGTATGAGATAGCTGGTAGTATGCCAACCCTCAAGGAAAATACAAGATTTATGATTATTATAACCAGAGTTTAAGACTTTTATATTATTGAAATCGGGGATATGGTCTGTTTCTGTTGAATGAATTACAATTTTAGAATGTTAGTTACAGTTTTATATGATCGTCTGTGCTCCTGCAACCATATCTCCGATTTCGATATTATAAAAGTTTTAAACTCTGGTTATAATAATTATAAATCTTATATTTTCCTCGAGGGTTGGCCTACTGCCAGCCATCTCCAAACTATTGATGAAGCATGTGCACTGGCACCTCAATATTCTATATTAATATGAATTCTTTGAGTGTATGTAATGTTTGTGAAATACATTGTTTTTAAATGTATATTTTAATTGATATTGTATTGTCTTGTAATAAAAAAGTTTTTGATTTTAAATTTTTCTGTAAAACCCTCTATAGGGTATTAACAAACTTATTATTATTATTTATTTATTTATTTATTTATTTTTTTTTAAATCCCCTTCAAAGCTGACTGCTTATATTCTGTAATTATTTATCCACAAATTTATGAAATTCCTGCTTTTTCGGTAGTTGCTTAGCTATATCAGTTCATGCTGTTCATATCATATTCTTTTGAAGCCCATTAACAAATTTGCATTTCCCACATTTGAAAATTTTTAAAGAAAATTTTTTTAATCTTCTGATTTTTTTTTTTTTTTTTTTTTTGATATGTCAGTCTTAAAATTATTTTTTATGAAGGGTTCATTTTTGAGGCAGAATTTTTTTGGAGTTAAAATTGCTAGTTATAGCAATTTTTTTTATTTGCCACTTTCTTAACCCCTTTAACATTCATTAGTTTCCTACTGAAACCAAACAGATTTAAAAAAAAATATATGCATTGATTTTTTTTTTTTTTTTTTTTTTTTTTTTTAGCGTTTTGATCGATTTTTAACTTTTTGGTTCTCTTCTGTTTGGTAGATAAAATGAGTCATCATTAAAAAAAATGGACATGAACAATTTTAAAATATCATTTATAATACTGCCATACTATTCAATTTCAACATTCTAATTTGTAAACATCATTAATTTATTCTGTCATAACCTGACAGAATAAGACAAAATTTCAGACAAACATGCATTATGAGGATTATTCTCATCATAAATTGGACAGACCCATTCAGAAATATTATTTCTGATACTGGCCAGTGCTCTACTAAGTAACATTTTAATTAGTGCACTCTATAAATTATTCACTATTTAAGATTTTCTAAACATTTCAGAATAGGGCAAAGTTATGCATAAACATGTATTATTTTTATAAGTATTATTTTTGTCATAACTCAGGCCCCTTTTAAAATATTATTTATACCTGCATGAATATTAATGAATAACAGCATTCTATTATAAAAACTTTGCATAAATTTTGATTATGGAGATTATGGCTTAGGAAATAGCATATAACTAAATTATAAAAATTACAGTGTTATTATTACTGTGTTACTGTAATTACATAGCAAATTATAATTAAAAAGTGTATCAAAACAGGGATAAGAATAGCTTAGTTTGTAGGCATTTCAGTCTCAAGCCATGCCAGGTGATTGAGTTCATATTATGAATGTAGTATGGCTTATAGTATAGTAGAAGTTTATGAGAACAAACACATGATGAGGAAATAAGCGAAGTAGACCTTTGCCAACTAGTTTTGTTTTTTATAGTAAATAAAGATTTATATTTTAAAAGTGATAAATTTATGCTTTTTTGTGTGTGATAAATAAAACCTCATAATTAAAAAAAATATATAGGAATATTTTTGCCTTTTCATAAATATAAACAAGAATTTTTGTAAGGCATAAAAATATTCAATCTGTAAGTGAATCTTAATTTTCAGTTTCTTTACAGTAAGTATTGTTTAATCTTTTAAAATCATTGACAGATCATGCTTTGAAACACTCGGATGTTAAGTTAAGTTTCCAAGAGATTCTTCTCAAATTCTGATTAATATTTTATCTTGATTCAAAATGAGTTTAATTAAAAGTTTAAATTTGATTGATTTAGAATATTTATTTCAAATCGCAAACAAAGGTATACATCCTACATTCTAAGTTTTTCTTTAATTGGTAACCAGATATCCAGAATCATCTTGTCACAACCATTTTGAATAATACTGTATTAAATTTTTAATGGTTTCAGATTGCTTTCTGATATAAAAATTTAAAAAGTTACAATTTTTATTATCATATGTTTGTGTTATTTTTAAATCTGTCTTAAATCTTTGTGAATATTTTTATTTCTGCGTAATTTAGCAAAAGAAGATGAGAAACGGAAACTTTTAAAGAAGAGTTTAGAACTAAGGTATAAGCGCTCTCAGTTAGAATCAAGATTAATTCACTTGAAGGAATTGTCTGGGGTATGCTTTTTCTCTTTCTCTCTCTTTTCTATCTTCTAATTACATAGAGATACAATTTAAAAGATAATAAATAAATAAAGCTGTGGTACTGTTTTTAAATTCTGGGTTACTAGGGTTTTATTCTATATGCTCAAAAGTTTGCTTTGTAATTTATTATTATTATTATTACTGAGCAATTTTGCACATTTGTATATTCATCATTTTAAAATCTTATGATAATTTTACAGTAATCATGGGACCAATGTTAATCCATTAAAAAGCAAGTTTTATCTGTTGATTGTTGTGCTTATGATGGTGCTTTGTAGTCTAAAGCAGATGCAAATGAGTTTTATTTAGAAAAGACCTAATGTGCATTCCTTCTGTGTATAGTCACTGTTAGAGATAAGCATTATTTTATGTAAAAGAATGTATAATATAGACCTGGTATCATAATATATAACTAACAATTCCCTATTCAATAGATAATGCCCCCAGCTGTTTAGAGCTATTACCCAATCGCTCTGGGAGGATATTATGGGAGGAAGGAAAAGAATGAAGGCTGTTTATATTTGAAATTGCTGATAGCAGCTGATTTGTATGAAAACTAGGATTGAAAATATCTAACCGCATATGACATACATGAAAAAGTTAGAAAACATTTTACAGTACGAAGCCGAAAATCTGGACAATTTCGGCTGCGTTAATCATCATCATCATCAACAGTTTTTCTTTTTTTTTTCCTAGTATAAATATATCTAAATAAAGAACCGAAAAAGTATTTTATTTCTTATTACCTTCAAAACCAGCATTTGCAAAGTCTGGAAGAGGAGGGAGAAGAAGATTATAATAATAGTAACAATTCTTAAACATTTATCTAATTGAGAGCTAAATTCTGTGTTCTCTTTCAATTATGCTTAAACTTTTAATTGAAAAACCTAAAGTATTAAAAAAGAAATAACGGAAATGTTTTAAAATGGTATGTTTTTCTTATTTATTTTCTTTTATTGTAACTTGTACTAATTTTTGTATGCAAATATTTCAATAAATCTGTTTTGTTTAAGTTTAATTTTTAATTTTATTTATTTATTGTTAAAGTTGATTAAAAAAAATTTTTTTACAGAATATATTTCAGAGATGAGATTTTTCAGCTTTTCAGCTGATTTCAGCTTTTTTGTACATTTAGCTTTTCAGCTTTTTAAACATTTTTTCAGCTTTTTTTATGTTTCTGATGTGCATTTGTTCCTTTTTTATACATTGAAGATTAAAATAAATATTTATTACTCTAATATAATAGATTTTGTCATCAAAATTCTGGTATTTCATTTCAACGTCTTGCCTTTGCATACAGTTTCAGCTTTTTTCTATTTTTGCTAATCTCATCCCTGATATTTAAAAATTGTAATATGTTATTAGTTCCCCATCATGCTATAGGTATGGGGAACTTAGGTAATCGTGAAAATTTTCGACCTCGGTTTTTTTACTTTTCTACACGTTTTCAGGTGTGAGGAATCCGAAAATGACAAAATTTCTATGGTGTCTGTCTGTAGGGTGTGTGTTAGTCTGTTAGTCTATGTACACGATATCTCAAGAACAAATTGTCGCAGAGAGGTCAAATCAGTTTTAAAATATTACTTTCGACACTGGCAAGAACCCTATTCATTTGCAACATTCAAATTTAGAAACTTCGTAAGTTATTAGAAATTTACGATTTTCTTAACATGGGAGAATAGGACAAGAATTCACTTAAACGTGCATTTAATGGAAACTTTTTACTGTAAAAATGTCAGACCAGTTTTAAAATATCAGTTTTGATGCCGGAATGAACATCAGTAACTATAAATATGCTACTTTGAAAATTTCGCAAGTTTTTGGAAATTTACGAATTTCTTAACATGGCGGTATATGGCAAAATTTCACATAAACGTCAATTTTGAGAGATATTTTCATTGTAAAGATGTCAGACTACTTTTGAAATATTATTTAGGACACTGGCATGAATATTAATGACTATGAATTTTCGAATATAAAAATTTTGTAAGTTATTAGAAATTTACGAATTTCTTAACATGGCAGTATAGGGCAAAATTTCACATAAATGTCAATTTTTAGAGATATTTTCATCGTAAAGATGCCAGACGACTTTTGAAATATTATTTAGGACACTGGCATGAATATCATTGACTATGATTTTTCCAATTTAAAAAATTTGTAAGTTATTTGGAATTTACGATTTACTTAACATGTCAGAATAAGACAAAATTGAGCATAAACTTCCATTTTGAGGATCCGAAATACATTAGACAACTTTAAAATTACGTTTATAATATTTGTTTGAACGTGATTGAATACAAATATTCGACTAGGAAAATTTCGTAATTTACGATTTTATCAACATAGCGAAATTGTAAATTTTTCATATAAATATGAATTTTTAGGATTATTGCATTGGCAATAGTAGCATGAAAACTAAACAACGGAATTGACCCCGATAAAATAAATTAATAGATTAAAATAAGATAAATATATCGAAGTGAACGGTGGATAGCCTATTAGGCGGGGATTTCATTCTGTCACTGTATCAAGCTTTGGTCAAATTCATTTCTTCTAACATGATTATAATATGTCTCGCATTAGAAATTTCTGAGAACATAAATATGATGGGGAACTGAGCAGAGTCTACCTATACCAACTAGTTTTTTACTTGAATTTGCATATTATCCAAGTACTTAAACCAAAATATTATATTTTTTAGGCATGATCAAAAATCCAGAATCACTGCAGTCCCGATAATTCCGGATTTTCGGCTTCATACTGTATTTTTATTTATTACTGTTATCAGTTATTTGGTTACATGTGCTGATCAAACATAGTTGAGAAGAAAAGTGTTTTTTAAGGATTGATGACGAAATTTATCATAAGCAATTAAATATATCTAGAAGTTATTATAGTATATATTAAGCTATGTAATACTTTTAAAATAATATTATTTTACAGTTCCACAAAAATTATTTAAAAATTATTACAAAATTTTAAATTTATTTTTCTTGGGTTCCAAATTAGTTATGATGCTCCTAGCTAATTTATTTTCATCCAATCCTCTTGAAAATTTGTGGGAATGTTAATCAGTGTGCTTTGTCACAAAACTGGAAATCAAGAATTTATTACATTTAATACGAATTCTTAAATTCAGTTACATGGCAAAAGTTCATGAAGATCTCAAGTATTAAACTTTTTTTTTTTTTTTTTTTTTTTTCGTAACTGATGCTGTAATTGAGATATAAAAAATTCAGTTCACAGACGTATTCAGTTACACACAAAAGGCACACAATAAAAAAAAAATTGGAACTTTAAAATAGCTTAGCATAGAGCATTTTGAAACTGGGCATTATTTTGTATTATTACCATAAAGACTTTTCATCATTTTATGCATAAAAATGATGAGATTCCATGGCAGTGTTTGATTTAAAAAGCAATAAAATGCAAAACAAAAATAATTCATTCTAATGTCCCTTATCCCCTTAACTTTTCAATTTTTAGTGAGTTTGAATTGAGGCTGTTTTTGATAATTTAATGTGGGTAAAAGGGCTAAAAAGAAATTGGCAAGTGTTGGAGCAAGAAAGTGTTAAACCACATTTCTTAACTTCTAAGACTCATCGATTTGAAAGTTAAATCCCATACTCAAATCAAAATATGACAGAGTTTTTTGCCAATATCATAGTAGCATTGTGAGATGTTCTGAATAAAATTATATTACTTTAATGCTATTACTGTTATGTATTCATTATTTTTTCTCGCTAAAAATGTTTAGGGCTAAAATGAAACCTTTTATCAGACATGTTACTTTTCAGCCTCAAGGCTGAATTCAGCCTTTTTAAGTTTGAAAATTATTTTTCTTGGGATCAATGCAAATCTGCATTAAAACTTTTTGGACATGTGTAGGGAGGGGGTGGGGGCAGCCTGAATTTGTGCAATATATTATTAGCAATTTCTATTTGATTGGCTTTCAAGAAATGTCAAATTCAAACTTGGAGAATGAAAAAGAAGTAGCACTTCAGCTGCATTTTCCTAATGAACTTGAACTACATTATTTTGCTAATCAATTGCACCAGCAAACAATGCTTCTATAGAATAAACTTATTTTCAAGTATATGTAATAAGTTTGTCTGTTTTTTAAGCACTTACCAACTATTTAAATTATAATTAATATGATATTCAATATAAGATTTATTGTTCCGATTTTGTTTATTGTGTGTACATGTATGCAATCAGATTTAACATTATTTTTATTATTGAGAAATTTATATTGTGTCAGTTGCCTGATACCACTTTTGAGAGGAGGGTGGGGGTCGTGAAAAGTTCAGCCTTTTTTTCTGTAAGCTTGTACCATGTCTCTTTTATATATATGCTGCCATCTTTATTATAATATCCTACATGTTATGTGATTTTACAAGCCGATAACATGTAGGTTATTATAATTTACAATTAAAAGCAACATATTGAAGTATTGGATTAAATTCACCTAAAATGTGGCTTGGCATTTTTTGCCTTGACCCCTTTCAGTTATTTAGTGTTGTTTTTTAAAGCATTGAAAAAATTCATTTAGCTCTTAAGATTTCAACATACATTTAAAAATAAACATCAAAATTCTATTTTATATATATTGCTTTAATCACAGACAAAAGTTGTTTAATTAACCAATTTTGTTATTATTATTAAAGAAAAGTAATTTTTACATTAAAGGTCATCTTTTTATTTTACAGAAACAGAAAAATCGACAATCAGAACTGCAGTCATCTTTGAAAAATGTTGAATTGCTTACAGAACGCATTCATAGTGTAATAAATGGCGTTAAGCTGTGCTCTTGATGTTCCTTCTTCACTTGTATATCATTTTAATGTGCCAAGTTCAGGTGCTTTTAATTATATTTGAATCATAGCATCAGTTCCTGGAGCTTAGAGTGGATCCTTGGGTGAATAACACTTTACGGAGCTGCAGATTATTTAAGAGGAGTGTCAGATCTCTGTTTCACAAATTTTAAATTGTATATACTATGCAGCTACTTCAAGCATAGCAAAAAATATATTTGAAAATCTTTTATCAAATGCATGTAAAATTTATATAAATGAATTTGGATTTATTTTTAAAAAATCTCATTTATTTGTATCTCTCTCTGAATAAACAAATTTAAGAATTTCAATTAGTAAAATAATAGTGCAGTGTCTCTCAAAACTTTTGCATGCATTTTTATTAATGCAAAGTTATTTTTTAGTTAATATATATATATCTGTATATATATATTATCTTTTATTTATGCTAAAAAAGAATGCACTAGTACATTGTTAATTTTGCTCCAGTTTTGCAAATAACTTGTTTGCAGACATCTTTTTTTTTTTTTTTTTTTTTTTACTTATATCAAAATATTCAATTGCTGCAGTACTTCTAATTTTCTGTAGCTTATAGATTTTAATAAATTTTCATAATTATTCGTGCACATTTTATTAATTTCAAAATTTATTTTGTACATGTTACATTATAATCTACACTGTAAATTTTTGTTTGAAACTGTTTTTTTTATCTCAAGTGTCACACTTGGGTTTCGTATATTTAGTTATGTGTAAAATTCCTTTATCCAGTTTGAAATATTCAAATATATACATGTTCTTTTGAGACACACTGTTTTCAATATAAATTTCTGCATTTTGATGATTCATTTGTTTAGTTTAAAGTTTAATTAATCAAATTTTTTCTTATAGAATTTGTGAAACAGATTTTTTTTTTTTTTTAAGAAAATCATTGTAAATACTGAAAAGTAATGGAAGTTCAGATGCTCTTACACGTATTTATTTAATATAAACTGCACTGTCCATTATATACAGGTATTCGTCTATTCCTGAAATAAAATTATAAAATGCCTTTGATGGCACTGTACCTGTATACATTTTTGTACATAAACATGATTCTTGTACATAATTTAATGCCTAGAAATAGTGATAATATATTTTTGTTTTATCTAAGATTCAGTGTAAATTTAAAGATCAAAGTGTTATGTTTTAATATTTTATCATTTGATTTTCTTTTTTCCAAAATATTATTTTATAATGGGTAATAATCAGAATATGAAATATTTATAATTTAAGTCAGATTTTGTAACAATTTAGAATTAGTTTAAAGTAAATCTTTACTGTGTTAGTTTCTTGTATGATGCAGTATTATTTCTGTTTTAATTACAGTAATCAGATATATACATCTTTTGAATTAAATTACTTTTATAATATTACTTTAAAAAATAATGAAGCAGTTCACATGGCTTATTATTCTATTTTCCTATTTCAAACAATTGTGACATAAAAGCTATGATAATAATTGATACAGATCATGCTTCAGAGTTCATTCTAGACTTTGAACAAATTTTGTATGACAATGGCATTATTTTTATAAAATAGTCATTTAAAAAAAAAATGAAAACCATAAACTTTAAATATACACAGAAACAATATGTTATGATGAAAGAGTATTTAAACTAGCGGTCTACTGTCTGATCAGGCCTGGGCAATTTTAGGTTGGGCAGCCCACTAAATCATTTGCACATCAAATATACTTCTTTTAATGCTGAATTTTTATATTATTTGTTGAATCAACTGATTTCATACTAACTGCACTCTGTAATATGTAATATTAAAAGAATGTATTGTGGAATACCAGTATCCTTAACAAGATTTGAGATTACTTCAACATGAATTTATGGATAAGAAAACTTAATTTTTAATATATTGAGAAAAATTATTTCTATGTGACATACATTAATTATAAGCAATGTTTGTTTTTGTTGCTTCATTTTATAAGGATATCCCATTCAAAAATGAAGTTTTTAGAATTTCACTCTGAGTATATATCCTTTTATCTCAGAGAGCAATTAAAAAATAAATAATTTAAAACATTTCTATTTGGGATTGAAATTTAAAGCCCTAAGTTTACTTAATAAAATAAAATGTTTAAATTTATTTTATTTATTTGTTAATTGTTCACTTTTATTTGTTAATTGTTCACAAAGATAAAAGGAGGCATGATAAACATTGAATTCAAAAAACTTTATTTTTAAAAGAAATATCCTTATAATACAAAACAGCAAAAATTTCATCTTAATAATGGCCAATAATTTTTATTTTGCTTAACTTGTCTTTTTTTCCTATCTTTCCCTGATCAAGCTTGTGCAGACTTCTATTTTGCAAATCAAATCAAAGATATGTGAAACAATTTACAGATATATTCTTTCAGATTCTGAATATATATATATTTTTTCCCATTTGTTATGTTAATTATGTTTTCTACTTCTGTGTGTTGTATTCATATTTCCTTGTTAAACTTAACATAATACAAAGATGACTCTTTGTTGCTAAATAAAATTAAGCAAGAAAAGGAAATCTCTAACCTGGGTACTTTCTATATTTGTGCCAATCTGCAATTAATAGCAATTTAATAAATAGGATGTGTCTTTATCAAGCTTGGACCATAAATCATAAATTGTTGTACATCTGTTATTTTCTAAATTTATCAGGTATACAAATAAGTTTCTGCCGTTTTCTAACAAAAATTAGGAAAATATTGCAAAATAATGGTACATTATATTTTACTCATAGTATTGGCCATCGCTAGCCACTGTTTTTTTTTTTTTTTTCCATTTTTCTGGGAGCATTCGGATACCACGCCAGAAGAACTCTTCATCTTTTGAGGCTATTCATGAATTAACTCAATTTTTGAAATCTTCATATGATGTAAAGCCCTGCTCAGACAGATCATGTACCATCGACCGGGACAAGTGATAATCAGAAGGGCAATGTCTGGTAAATACAGCGGATGTGGTAGGACTTCCCACTTAAGTGTTTTTAAATAGGTTTTGACTGGCGCCGCAACATGCACATGAGCATTATCATGTAGGAGAATAATTTTGTTGAATCTGAAGTAGCAACGGGCATATTTTTCCTTGAGTGCTCGGCTCAATCTCATTAATTGTGTTCGGTAGAGAGCTCCAGTAATAGTTTCACTTGGTTTGAGCAACTTGGTAATACACAACACCAAACTGATCCCACCAAATACACAGCATGACTTTTTTTCCATGAATATTCGGTTTGGCTGCTGATGTTGAAGCATGGCCTGGTGGTCCCCATAATTTTCTTTTCTTTGGGTTATTGTAGTGGATCCATTTTTCATCACCAGTGACTATACAATGCAAAAAACTTTTTTTTTTTTTTTTTTTTTTTGTCTGGCAAGCAGCATTTCACTGATGCATAATCGATGTTCAACGTCTCTTGGCTTCAGTTCATATGAAACCCAATTTCCTTATTTTTGAATCATTCCCAACAAATTTAAACAATGTAAAATTGCTGGTTGAGTCACTTCTAATATACGTGCAAGTTCTTTTTGCGTTTAGGACGAATTTTTCTCCAATAATACTTCCAATTATGTGTCTTCGTACACTTTCGGCCTTCCACTGCATTCTTTGTCCTCCATGTCAAACTCGCCATTTTTTAACTTTTGAAACCACTCACGACAATTTCTCTCACATAAAGCAGCCTTACCATATGCTTCTACAAGCAATCAATGCGCCTTAGCTGCAGATTTCTACAAATCAAAGAAGTTAATCAAAAGTTCACACAAATGACGCTTATTCGGCACAAAGCTTCACATTTTCACTCGAGAATAATATGTGATGCTGATATGTAATCACTAATATTTCAAGGTTGTTGTCACCAGATGACGAAACTTATATTACGTTTTACGTCTGACAATTTCAACATAACATAACCTTCTGATGCTACCATCTTTTGTCAAATGGCAGAAACTTATTTGTACTCCTAATAGTATATTTCTTGAAGCTAATTACTAAATATTTTTGCTAAATTTCTTTTATAAAGAAAAAGTAATTTATGTATGAAAGATTTCATTTTTAAATTTATCAAAACCTACAAATTGAATAAAAATTCAGAAAAAACAGATAAAAAATGTAATGTTTTTCTAGAAAATTCTAAAATTTTTATTATTTTAAATTAATTACAAAAACCTTTAATTTGCCTCATACATGGCTGGAATATTTGCTGCAGGGTGCCCTGCTCTTGGCGGCGGCAACTACTTTGCTCGAGTCTTCTTTCTCAGTCCAAGTTCGATGTTGTGAACGTTGAAGTGTGGCTTCTACTAGAAGATGGCGCCACATTCTGTGTAGTCCCACTGCGTCGTTGTTGCATGCATTAGAGGCAGTAATTATCCCTATGGTCTCCCGAAACATGGCATATTTATGATTCTCGTAATTAGCAATCGTATTGATTTTATTATTAATGTATTATTCCTGAAAAGTAGGAGTAATATCTGGCTAATTTATTTTGTCCAGGCAGTTACGAAGAAGCTAAAAGGTACCCTAGTACCCTGACATTTAGCCACAGCAACAAAATGCCAGTGTACAGGGTCATCAAAAGAGATTGGACACATTTTGAAAGCTCATAATTCGAAAAGAAATTGAGCAAACACAATAATATTCTTTTCAAACAAGATAACAAGTGTGTACTAATGTAACTGGTATGCAAACTTTCACTCAATAGCAATGTGAGGTGGAAGAGATCTTGATTTGGCTTTCTGTCATTGGTAGAACTAGTCCTGTGCTATGGCCTTTGAGAAGTTCCAATATCTTGACTTCTTTTTCAGGGGTTATGTCCAGAACGTTAGTTACAGCATAACTGTACAGAACTCAACACATTTACATGAGCAAATTGTCAACGCAATTGCCATAGTGATATAAGACATGATCCGTAACATCTGGTTAGTGATTGATTATCCACTTGATGTGTGCAGAGCAATCAATGGTGCTCATATTGAAATTTATAAGTAAAATTCTATGCATTACAATGAAAGAATTGTTTATGTTAAGTATTTCGTTAATATGATGATTATATGAAATGTGTCTAACCTTTTTCAATGACCCTGTATTGCAGAGCAATTCAGAAGCCCCATTCCAAAGATCCTGAACATTAACAATGGACACTGTCAGAGAAATTAGGCATTTCTCAGAGTATTAAAACATTGCATTCTTTTAAATAAAACAATAAAAAAATAATCAATATATATTCATGTAGAAAACCAGGCTGATCAAAAAGTAAAAATTCACATCAATCAAATTTGATGTGTATTAATGTAAGTCTAGTGTGAGCTCTGTATTTTGTTATAAAAGCCTAACCGAGTTTATGCTCAAATTTTAATTATTCTGCCTTACAATATCCCTTCCTAGAGGAATATATATGTACATATGGGTTATGTAATAATTATTTAACATTTACAATTTTAAACAGTATTTAAAATGTATTTTAACGTTACAGAACCATACTTCTTTATGAATTTTTAATAATCCAATATCAATTTTTAAAAGTATATTAAATTTTCTGTGAATATTGTTATGTCCCCTTTCTATAGGTGCTGATTAAAAAAAAAAAATTCAGGGATGGGTATGAAAACATTTGCATTTATCGCTAAATTAGTTTTTCAAAGAAAGCAATGTTTCATTTGAAATTTTGCAGTAGAAATAAAAAGCTTCATATTAATTAACTAACTAGTACTTATTTTATTTTAATGAAATCATTTAACCAACAATATTTTTTGGTACTGTGCTCCCTTCCCCCCCCCCCCTTCTATTTTCAACAATATTTTTATTTGACAAGAAATTCAAATTCTTCTAATATTTTCAGAGCATTTAAGATTGGGAAAATTAATTAAAGGAAATTTTGTATCACCTAACTCTTACAGTTTATATCTTATTTGAAAGATTAAGATAACTAAAATGTCACATGGTTCCCACGGGTCAGGGAGAACATGGAAAAGTCAAGAAATTTGAAATTAGGGAAAATTGTAAATATTGCCCAAAAACTTGAAAAACTGATGATATAAACCTAGAAAGTTTTTTTTATGAGTTATTTTTTATGTTGTAAACCAAATTTTGTGACTGGAATTTTCTTGGAAAAGTGAAGGAAATTTTTTTGAAGATTATTGCTTAAAGGTATAAAATATTAAACAAATTTAAAACACATCGATTTATTTTTAACAGTTGGTAAATTTTAGAAAATTGTTTAATATATGTATGATTTTATTTGTGTTTCTTCATGAAAAGTAAATGATTTATGAAAATATTATCTTCAATCTACATAAATTAATGGTAAACATAAAGTAACATTTAAGAATAAATATTTTCTGAAAAATTCATGTTTTAAATTATAAATTTTATCTTGGCTATGCACATGTTCATCTGTATTCTATTAGAGGTGAGTTCGGGCTCTATTTTGGCAATCCGAGCCTGCCCGGGCCCGAAACATTTTTGAACTGAGTTCGCCCGAGCCCGAAAAATTTTGTGTGATCAGAGCCCGAGCCCGATATTGAAAGTGGTATACGCTATGAACGCATACACAATAGTAAAATTAAATACCGTTTTCATTTTCAAATTAATTTTCTTATTATCAATCCTCAATTTAAATAACTATAAATGTTATTATAACAATTTATAATGTCTGTGTCTCTGTATACATGTATATAATATATGTTTATAGTGCAGCCCATTGTTTATAACGCGCGTATCGGGGGACAAAAAATTTATCCGAATGAGTGATATAATGAGGCCCAATATAACGAAGGCGGAAGGATTACTGTATAACACTATGACATAATATGCATCCTGTTGAAGAAAAAGTTCTATTTAGAAAAAGGAAAGTCAAAGCTACTAAAGTTTGCAAGATCATTTTGTGATTTATAACCTATCATGACTATTATGGCATTACTAAAGGTGCTCTCAAAATGAATAAAATTTCTTTTTTTTTTTTCACATTTTCCAGTTAGTGAAGAATAAAATAAACGGAACTTTTAGCTTGAATCTGAGCCCGCCCGGAGCCCAAACACTTGCGTAAGATTTTAGCCCGATCGGGCTTGGGCTTACGGGCTCGGGCTGAGCCCGTCTCATCTCTATATTCTATACTATACAAAATATATCGAATTGTATGGAGACATATGAAAATTATCAAATGATCAACTAGGCATAGTGGCAGACTAACTGTCTAACTTTTTAGATAATATTAACTTTCAAATGGTATATAAATTGGATACAAAATTTCGTTTACTTCATTTATTTATTTGGGTGAGAGGGTGGGGCAGATTTATGTTTTTTATGAAAAGAGAATAATAATAAAGCAAAAAGGTCATGTTGAAACACAAGCGACTTATAGCACATTTATATACTGTTGTTGATTTCCAGCCCCCCCCCCCCCCTCTTTTTTTTTTTTTATCAACAGCTTTGTTGTTTTGAGATCTTCTATTTATTAGTTTTAATATTATAGTGCAGGATTACCATGTTGATCATGTCTGTATTTTCACAATTCATTTTAAAATTCTTTCGAACTATGAAATTAAAGATTTCCTTTGATCTTTCTGTTGAAGTTACATGAATAATAAATTTCTTATACTGGAATATTGTAGTTATTAGGTAATGTGTATTCTGTTTAGACACACACACACATAAAAAAGGCACCTTTTTAAATGCATTATACTAATAAAGGAATAAATGCCGACTAAATATATACATTAATATTTATTTTTAATTATTTCTATATGCTCAAATGTGTCATCATCCATCCCGATGCAAATTATTAACAGTAACTGTAAAGAAAATAAAATTCATTGTTACATTTCATTCTTTTTACCAGTTTTCATAAGAATAGTGTTAATCTTTCTTCTTTATTAATTGTGAATTTTAAAGTTAACAAGATTATTTTATTTTTAATGTAAAATTTTAAATCATTCAAATTCTGAAAATATTTATGAAAAAGTTATACATTATAGATGAAATATAATTTAATGCATTCACTAAATTATTTTTGCATGTAATCATTCAAAGGTAGTTCTAAAATGATAGTTTTCTTTTCAATTATTTATTTGTCAAATGTTTCTATGCAATTCTGGGTACCCAGACACAAAATGTTTTTAAAATGCTGTTTTATAGATTTGTTATTTTAAATCCAGGTAAATTTAAATGATAAATGCTAATAAATTTATATTTCTCCTAGAGTGTTCAGTTCCTATGAAAGAACTCAAAAAAATATTTTCTTATCCTGAAAGTATATAGCAAGAAAGAATTGTGAAATATTTTACAATCTTGTTCTTTGTATCACCAAGAATTTATTTTTAAGTGATTCAACTCTGTATATTGCATTTTGTTTTCTTTTTTTAAGACCGATCTGTATTGAATGTTGGAAAAATAAAATTAAACTATCTTTTCGCAAAACAAGACTGTAAAACACATAATATTAAAATATGGAAAAAACATCCATTTTTGTAGTGGTTGTACTAATTTAGTTTAAAGGAGGATTTAATAAAACATGTAGCTTATTTACTTTTAAGATGTTTTTTTAAGAAATTTTAGATACATTATAAAATCAGATTTATATAAATTATGTTAAATAATCTAATTTTCCCAACTTTCTTTCAATTAAATTTGTAACAATTAAATGGATGAAAAATACGAAATTTTATATGTAATAAAAATGCTTTAAAAATAGTATATATTTCTCAGAAAAATTATTTTAACACTTTGCTGATCTTGTATTATAGTTGCACTATATTTTATGAAATGTGCCTCTGTCCAAACATTTTTTTTATTTATTCTCAAAGTGCATAAATCTTTACCTGTGCTTATCTTCACACTTAAGTATAGATTATTGTTATTATTCAATTTATATATGTAATTACTTTTCATGTGTACTTTATCGAATTTAGTTTCATTTTATATTTAAAAGAAAAAAAAACTGAATTTTAAATATAATCTTATGAACTGTAAAGTATATGTAAATTTTTTCTCATTGAAATGCTATTTTTTCTTCAATCTCTTAAATGTTAATAATCTAATACCAGTTTGACGTTTGTACACAATTCTCTAAGCTCATTCAATTACTGCCTTATTAAACATATCAAGAAATTCAATTGAAAATTTTGTAAGTTTTGTAATGTTTCAAATAAATTAAATCTTCATATCATTGTTGTGTTACTGGTGTGTTATTTAGACCTGAATATTTATTCAATCATAAACATAACAGTAATTGGAAATTAGCTTAAAATTTAATTTCTGCCTACAAGTTTCTTCCTAAAATTCTTTTATGTTGAGCTTTAGAAAAATTAGGATATAAAGTTTTTAAGACTCCTAATTTTTTTCTCTTTGTAACCTGAAATTTAACTTTTATCAGGGTCATCTCCGTGGCCTTTAGCTTTAAATATGTGAATACAGTACCCGACGTCTGATTTTTATATCCAGTGAACATTTCTGCACACAAAAAAAAGGTATTGCTCTCCTGAGTTTTGAAAGAAATTTCAAAAGGTAATAAATAATATTAATTAACAATATTAATTTTTGAAAGATAATTGATTAATTGCTCCTTCAATATAATAAATTAAACACATTCCAAGTTCTAATGCACTTTTCTTTGATGAAAATCATCCTCACTTTACCAAAAGTTCACACTATTCTTTAAATTTGAAATCCTAATGTTTTAACTCCTTGCTTCTAAGCAGAGCTGGATGATATCAGAAATTAAATATCACGATATTACCGATATATTGCGATATTTCTTTCAAGAGAAGAAAAATAGACACCAATATTAACGTATATGCTACTGCTAAAGTGCAGAAATCAGTTAATCTGCACATTAACTAGGGTGATCCTTTAAAGTGAGGAAAACTTTCATTTCTTAAATTACCTAAATAATCTGCACATTACCTACTAGGCACCCATTAAAGTGAAAATAAGATCTCTGGTGTTGTAATTTTAGAGCATGCTGTGTTGTATTTGTTTTTTCCATTTTAAAAAAAAAAAAAGTTTTCTTTTCTTTTCTTTCTTTACTTATTTTTAATCTTTATGTGTTTTTAAAGTTATGTTTGTTTTAATTTTTTTATCCTGTCAATATAAGTTTGAAGATGTTATGCATTTTTAATATGAAATATAATATCTTTAATAACTTTCAATAAATTCTATTTTATAAATGAATGTTAGAATTGTAATACAGTAAGGATTTCTTTGCAAAATTAAAATATTTAGTCATTTAAATTTAAAATAATGTTTTATTAATAACTTATATTGCTATTACTATTTTTTTTATTTTTTTATGCACCAATTTTTAATTTGCTATAGAAATATTAAATTAGACAAATCAGAAGCACTTCAAATAATTAAATCTGCTTTAATATTTTTTAGAACGCATGTAAATTAAAATGACAGTTTTCCAATGTTTTATTAAACTATATTTTGCAGCGTACATATATCTGTACAAGTTTAGCAAATATACTAATCTTTACAAAAAAAAAAAATAAATAAATAAACATTTTATGTGATAAACTACAACGAAATTAGGTACAACTATAGTATTTCCCCTCAGCTAGATTTGGCGACGTTGGTGCCGGTTTGAGCGATAACTATGTCGTTCTGGATTGTTTGCAATTCAATATGGCAACCTGCATGCGGTTTACTTTTTAAGCCATAGCAACTAGTGCTGGATGATATCAGAAATTAAATATCGCGATATATCACCAAGTTAATATCGATATTAGTGATATATTGCGATATTTCTTTCAAGGCAGGAAAAAATAGACATTTGTTATTTTTTAAAGACATATGCACACGAATTTTAAAGTATACAAGTATAGAGTGTTTTCCATGTATTTTCTGGTATATTACTACCGTAACTTTATCATAAAAAAAAAATCATAAAAAGTGAATTAATGTTTTGTGTTTCTTATAACTTATACTATACCTCTGTATATTTTATCCTCTATTCTTCCCATTTTAAGCTTTAATTATTTTAAAATCATATTTTAACACAGCTAATATGTGATCTGTGTTTTATTTGTACCAAGTATATCAAAATTCATAATTCTACTAAAAATAAAGCTTCAGAAAAATTGTCTTAAGATGTAGGTATTAAATAAAAATGAAAATCATTTTAAATAGTTCAGAATTGCCATTATAAATAGTTCAGAATTGCCATTGAATACACCTTTTTTGGTCGTAGAGAGTAATATTTTTTACTTAAAACTCTTATATGCATCCTAAATGTCAGTTACTTGTCATTTTTATTTTTGTATCCTCTTACCAAATCATTACAATATCTTTTAAATATATATGTTCAATTCACATTCGTAATAGTTTCACAATAATTGAAATTTGAATTACATATTATATATATATATGTGTGTGTGTGTGTATACATTGTTAGTATAAAAATTATATTATTTAAACAAAATTATTTTGAAGTTTCATTTTGTTACTTAAAGTAACTCATTTTGCATTTAAACCAATTTTATTTAACATGTACGGCTTTAAAAATAAAATAAATAAATAAATGGAAAGAGAAAAAATAAATGCTACATAAATAAAGTAATAAACTATTCAATATTATATAATTCTATAAAGAAACTGTCACTGTAAAATTACTGACGATAAAACTTTATTTTACATCAGTTAGATAGCACCCTTTCTCCCTTCCCATGTTATTCAATGGGATTTTTGTCGCTTCGTTTTATAAAAATATTTTATTCAAAAATGAACTTTTTCGAATTCTGTTTTTTGAATATTACTCTTTGAACAGGTCGTCTTTTAGCTTAGTGAGCAATTTTTCAAAAAAATAAATTTAAATATTTTACTTAGAGATCCACACTTAGAGACCATAATTTACTTATTGAAATAAAATATTTAAAGTAATTTTTTCGAAAAATTGCTCACTAAGCTAAAAGGCGACCCTTTTAAAGAGTAATATTCAAAAAACAGAATTTGAAAAACTTCATTTTTGAATGAGATATTTTTATAAAACGAAGCAACGAAAATCCCATTGGATAACATGGGAAAGGAGAAAGGAACTGATGTACAGTCTTAATAAAAAAAATATTTTATCTAAATATTTAATAATAATAAAAAAATATTTAAAAAAATTACATTCCATAATTGCTTATATTTTCAGAAGTTTTTTACTAAACACTAAGAAAATTTGCAAAAAAACTCTTCTAGTAGATATCAGTTCAGTGATGCCAGATGGTCAAAAATTATTTCCCTAAACAGGTCTTCAAATTTCCCCAAATCACGTTTTTTTTTTTTTTTTTTTTTTCGAAAAAATCCCCAATTTGATTTCTACTAAAAAGGGAAAATAAAAATTTTTTCAAAAAAAAAAAATATCAAGCAGATTTTTCTAGGATTTAAGCTCAGATTTTTCCCCAAATGAAGGCAATTTTTGAAAAAAATCCCCAAATAACAATAAAGCTATTGAAAGTCTCTAGTCATAGGGTTATCATTACGTTACCAACATTGACAGAAAGTTGAAAAACGCCCCAGATTTGTCCCCAAAAAAGTCCCCACAAACATTTGGTCTCCAAAATTGTCCCCAGAAGCCTCAAAACTCCCCAAAATGGGGACAAAATCCCCAATCTGGCATCACTGTATCAGTTCGGCTTTGATGATCTTTATTAAACACATGTTGAAGCATGTTATTGGCCATTTTATATCGACACTTTGAAATAGACCGATATCAATGAACCAATAGCAGGAAAGGAGCTAAAACAGAAGATATTGTTTTCATTCGTCATATTGCCTTTTCTGTGGTTTCCATCACCTACAATATGCATGAATGTAGAGTGGGAATTCAATATAGTGTAATATATCAGAACCCATAATAGATATCTCGGATAGGGATATATCGTTTCGACTAACATCAAATCTCTTTCCTAGTAAACACACCTGCTGATTATAGGTGTGAATACGCATTAACAGTGAATGGATTGTGATATTGGAGTATGTCTGATGAATTTTTTCTAAAGGGGTAGAACCGTGACCTTGAACGAAGTCAGCTTATTCATGGGATAATCAAAGCAGATGGCTTTCAATAAATACTGGTTTATTTATTTATATTTTTGCGGTGGCTTTTTTAAAGCAGTGATGTTTAGATTTGAGGTTATGAAGGATGAGGAAGTATATGTTTTGGAGATCGTTTAGCGTGGGGTTATTTTTTCTAGTTTATCAGTGAGTAATTAGAGGAAAGTAGAAAATGAGTATTAGAATAAGATATTCGGCGCTTTTTTCCTTCGGGTCTCGTTAGCTGTTGTATGTTGGCTGATCGGGTTTCATTCGCTCGAGTTTCGTTCACTCGGGTGCGCACTAGGCAGTATCGTTAAAGGGATATATTAGCGGAGCTAGATCTTAAATATTTTTATCGGGATATTAAAAAAATATCGATACTTGGGGATATATTGATAAATAATCCAGCCCTAATAGCAACCAGCGTTCTGTTATTTTTTTATTACCATGCAAAATAGTAATTAATTAAACAAAATAAATCAATAGTAAAAAATAAAATACGACCGTTTTATATAATGATTTTTGTAGTAATTCAGATGAAATAGAATAACATCATTTCAACATCGTCTGCAGGCTGCATACTATTTATTTTTTATGCCATAGCAACCAGCGTTATGTTTTTTAATTACCATGGCAACCAGCTCAGCAACTGATTATTAAAGAGATAATTATTCATTGTTCTATTCTATTTCATCCGGTGAAGTATTATATAAAAAAGGTATTTTATTTTTTATTATTGATTTATTTTGTTTAATTTATTATTTTATTTTTTTAAACTATGGCAGCTAGTAGTAGTGAATCAATAATGGAAATTGTTGAAAAATATAAATATTTTTTAAGAAAGAATGTTAGAATGGTTGTAACGAGTGATAGAGCAATATTTGGAAAAAAAGGTGAATGTAGTAGGATTTTTTTGAGTGAATTATTTAGAGACAGAGGAAGGTTTTTGGATTTTTTGAAAGAATGTGGATTGATTAAACGAAGTATGATTTGTGAAAAGTGTAAGAGTGATATAGTTTTTGGACAGAGAAAGAAAGTGACGGATGGATTTGCATGGAGATGTTATGTTTATGTTGTTGTGGATGATAAGAGTAAAAGGTGTTCCGCCGAAAAATCGATTAGGTTTGGATCGTGGTTCTCATCGAGCAAAGGAGGTAAGTCAATTTTAAATACATATTTGTTTTGTTATTAGAAATATTTATTTAAATTTTGTTTATTAGAAATAAGTTCAATGAATTATTTTAATGATGCCATTCTGAAAAACATATTTCGGTTTTGTTTATGTTAGAAATCCATGGCAACCTTTTCAAAAGTAGCATTTACCCATAATCGCCAAATCTAGCTGAGGGGAAATACTATAGTTGTTCCCGAAATTATCTGAAAAAGCTAACAAAATTTAATAATAATAATATAATCATGATGTATAACATGCATAAAGGAAACAACAACAACAACAAAAAAAAAGAAAAATGCTAAAAAATGCACAAAAATTTCATATTAAGTATTTATTAAATAATGCCATAATATTTTTCAGAGTTAAAAATTAATACTTTTTTTCTGTAAGTAACAGTAATTTAAATCAATTTTAAAATAAATTAGTTTTAAAAGGTTGTGGCTTAATAGTTTTATTTCCGGATGAAATAATTACTGTGTTGTACATTTAATATTCAAAATGAAGTTTCACGAGAGAGAGCTTTTAATTAAGATTAGATTTCATTAATAAAATGCAGACCCTTATCAAACTTATATTGACAGAATTAAAAAAGAGAAGAAATAAAATTAAAACAATTATAACTTACTTGTTACTTTAAATTTTGTGTTGATAATAATAAGAAACCTAATCATGCATCGCTTCCTCCACATTTTGTGTTATCATAGCGGAGGGGGTAAAAGTTTTAGTTTATATTTGAACAGGGTGGCGACAATCAGGGAAATCATGGAATAATTCAGGGTACTTTATCAATCTGGAAATATCAGGGAAAAATCAGGGAATTTTGTAAAAACATTCAAAAATCATGGAATTTTTCATTTTTACCCAGCAAGCATGACTGAAAAATCGCCAAACGGGTTATCTTAACTATGGTTGCACAGGATTGGGTACTTTCTGGTTGAATCTCATCAAGTTAACATAAAAAAAAAAAAATAGTGCAACAACTTAAAGAATAATTTTATGTCTTGATGTTAATATGTTGTGCAATTAAAATGAGTCATATTTTCATAATTTTGTTAATTTCTCCAAAATTTTGAATTTTTCATTTTATTTTCCTTTTTGTAAGTAAACGGAAAAAAAAAAAAGATTGAGATATTTTTGCCAATCAGTATAGTTTTTTGAATTGCAGTGGTTTAGCGAGTATGTTACACAAGAGTGTGATGTACACAAAATCATAGAATGTATATAATAGGTAACAGAAATCATGGAAATTTGTCAAAATTTGTCATGGAAATCATGGAAAAATCAGGGAACTTTTTTTCTGAATTTCTGTAGCCACCCTGTTGAAGGTCATTCGCGTATCTGTATCACATGACTGTTTGACGTCATAGTGAATGTAAAAAACTAAGGCTCGAAACAAACATTTGAACTTTAATGGTACAGAAGCCACTAATGTGCAGATTACCTAGTTAAAATGCAGGAAATTCTTGATTCCGCACTTTAAAGGGTCATTTTAGTTAATATGTAGATTAGCTAGGTAATCTGCACATTAACGGATTTCGAGCTTTAACGGTAACATATACAAGAGTAGATTGTTTTCTATATATTTTCTGGTATATTATTTCCATAGCTTTTTGATAGCCAATTTGGCCATTCTAAGATCAAATGGTGCAGAGTAAGTTAATATACACTGTGGAAATAACTGCAATGCATTAAGCAGCTTCAAATGTTTAAATGGAAAATGCAACTCAAAATAATGAGGACAAGTTTTAAGAAACAAATTTTATTAAATCTTCAAACTTAACAAATGTAAAAACAGCTTTCAACAATAACAATATGTCAGCAACAATCAGATTAACTTTAACTTTTAATTAAACAACAATGGCATAATATTACCCAAGGCAACTAATAAACGTTGACCAGCAACCTTTAAAAGAATTTAACAACTAAAAAACTTCAACAATCATTAATTCTTAACAGTAATAAATCTTTAACTTTAATGAAACTCAACAATTTTTTATTTCAACTGCAATAAACTTTTAATTAATATCAACAGTAATAAATTTCTAACAACGTAACATATTATAGAACCTAGAAAATGATGTTAACCCAAGGCTAATAAACTTCAGAGTGAACATTATACAAACAATGACGTTAGCCCAAGACTAACGAACAGCAACTTGAAGTACCAAAATTAAAGTTAAACTACTGACCTTTAATTTTAAAAAAACGAGATACTAACCATCCCACTAATTGAAGCACGAAACACTTCATCCATTTAAAACATTTCAACAAAATATATTAAACAATTTATGAAATTTGAACGAGCATTTCCCATTACCGGGAAATTTTACTGCCAGAGGCACGACGATAGAGGACAAAACTGAAACATAGGAAAGACTATATTAGCTATCAACAGGTATCACCAGATAGACTTTCCATAATAAAAACTAACAGCAAACTCTGACATCTTGAAGACAACTACTTGACAGCACAACAAAACAAAATAACGAAAGAGCTGCACTGCCCTGAATCGTTCATATGCTAGTTTTTAAATACTGCCCAACAGATTAGAGCTTGTAGCCAATGCCAGTCCATTGAAACTAGTGATTGCACTGCTATCTATTAACGGTAATTGTCAACTTTGCAGTTAAACCACTAGATCTCCAAAAGATGTCAGGATGCAAGTGAACTTTAACCAGTCGTCAACAGCTAATGTTTCTCCAGGTAAACAAACGGAACTTATTAAAAATAAAGTTTCTGAACAAAAACGTAAGTAAAAATAGTTTCACTTTAATAAGAAATGTTTCAATAAAACTTTAAGCCATATAATAAATTATGATATTATAAGTTTCACTTTTAAGTAAACATCGCTCTAAATAAGCAACATGTAAATGTTCTACCGTTGACATGAAGCACTATTAACCTTTTCCATCTATCTTATATAATAATTTGAATGTAATAGTTTTAATTTAAATAAAAATAACACGGACAAAATAGTTAAAGTTTACATCACTTTTTCATTAAATAATTAAATATATATATATATGCATAAAGAGTGAATCGATATTTTGTGTTTCTTTTAATTTATATCATTAATTTTTAGTAATACTTGTGTATAGTTTGTTCACCATTCTTCCCATTTTAAGCTTTAATTATTTTTTAATAATATTTTAACAGAGTTAATATGTGATACGGATTTTATTTACACAAAGTATATATAAAAATTTGATTATAATAAAGATAAAAGCTTAACAAAAATGAAACTACCTTAGAATGTAGATTAATAAAATTTTGCGCAAATCATCCTTATAATAATCACATCAATGATTCACTTATATGCAAAATTTTTTTAAATAAATATTAGTATGCGTTCTGCACCACATTCCCATCCCTGAGTATAAGGAAAACTTATTTACTAATAGGCATGCCACTAATTGATAATGATACAGATATAATTAAATTAATTTCAGTGAATACGAAATGCACAGTAGAAATATTGTTTATAAACTTTTTTCAGTATTGCCACCGAATAATCTTTCTCGGTTGTAGAGTAATATTTTCAATTTGAAACCATCATAACTCATAAGTACTTTAAAGGTCAGTTACCTGCAATTTTAGGTTGATTTCTTTAGAAATCGACCTATTGCAATCACTTCGTTTATCTATATATATATCTATCTATCTATCTATCATGAAAATTTTGTCATCACGATAACTGCTGAAATAATACTCGAAATGGAACCAAATTTGGACAGTGAACTGATCTTATAAATATCTTGGATGAGTTCGTTAACCAAGTTGCTCCGACTTTTTGTTTTCAAGTGGCAGCCACTTGAAAATTTCAAACCAACATTGTAAAAAGCATATTTAAAGCAAGATTTGCTTGAATTTTGTTGTAAATACAGGCTCCATAAGGGTCTCAATGAAGTTTGTTAATGAAGTTTATCCACCATTTTTAATAAAGTGGCAGATATTTTAAGTTAAGTGGGACCACTTGAAATCAGGATACCACTTGAAAATTTAAAATCACTATAACTTCCGAAGTAATACTCCAAATTGAACCAAATTTAGACAGTGTCTTAACTTATCTTATAAATTTCTTAGATGAGTTTATTAACCAAGTTGCTCTGCCATTTTGTTTTCAAGTGGAGACCACTTGAAAATTTCAAATTCAAATTGTAAAAAGTGTATTCCGAATTTGTTTGAAATGTGATGCAAATATAGATCACATGAGGGTCTCAATGATGTTTATTAATGAAATTTATCCGTCATTTTTAATAACGTGGTAGATATCTTAAGTTAAGCGGGGCCACTTGAAATCACGCTACCACTTGAAAATTTAAAATCACAATAACTTCTGAAATAATACTCCAAATCGAACCAATTTTGGACAGTGTCTTAACATATCTTATAAATAACTTAGATGAATTTGTTAACCAAGTTGCTCTGCCATTTTGTTTTCAAGTGGATACCACTTGAAAATTTTGAATTCAAATTGTAAAAAGCGTATTCCGAATTTTTTAAAATTTTGATGCGTACATAGTTTATACACGTGTCTCAAATAACTTTATTAATGAACTTTATCCGCCATTTTTAATAAAGTGGCGGATATCTTAAGTTAAGTGGAACCACTTGAAATCAGGCTACCACTTGAAAATTTAAAACCATGATAACATCCAAAATAATACTCCAAATGGAACCATATTTGAACAGTGTCTTAACTTATCTTATAAATAACTTAGATGAATTTGTTAACCAAGCTGCTCCGCCATTTTGTTTTCAAGTGGAGACCACTTTAAATTTTTAAATTCAAATTGTAAAAAGCGCATTCCGAAATTGTTTGAATTTTTATGTAAATACAGACCATATAAGGATCTCAATGAAGTTTATTAGTAAACTATATCCGCCATTTTTAATAAAGTGGCAGATATCTTAAGTTAAGCGGGACCACTTGAAATCAGGCTCCCACTTGAAAATTTAAAATCACGATAACTTCTGAAATAATACTCCAAATCGAACCAAATTTGGACAGTGATATTATCATATAATTATCTTGAAAGTTTTCACTGGGCAACTTGTCCCGACATCTTGTTTCTAAGTTGCAGCCACTTGAAATCACACTGCCACTTGAAAATATGCCACCACGATAACTTTTAAAGTACTAAACTGATTCAAATAAAATTTGGATAGTGAACTTATGGTTCAAATATCTAGGATAAGTTCACTTGGTGACTTGATCCGCAATTTTATTTCCAAGTGGCGGCCACTTGGAAATTTGTCATTATGGTAACTTTAGTAATACAGAATAGATTCGCATCAAATTTGGGTAGTGGATTTATCCTTCAAATATCAGAGATAAGTTTGCTGGGCATCTCACTCTGCTTTTTTTTCCAAGTGGTGCCACCTGAAAATTTCTTATGACGATAATTTTAGAAATACTGATTTAATTTGAACTAGAATTGGATAAGGAACTTATACAAGTATACTGGATGATTTCGCTGGGTGAGTTGTTTTGCCATTTTGTTTCCAAGTTGCAACCACTTAGACTGCCACTTGAAAATTTGCCATAAAATTAATTTTTGAAACAAGACACTGATTTAAACCGCAGTTGGACAGTGAACCTATGCTTCAAATATCTTGGATATATTCGCTGGGCAACTTGTTCCACTGTATTGTTTCCAAGTGGCAGCCACTTGAAAATTTGTTATCACGGTAACTTTAGAAATACTTAATCAATTCAAATCAAAGTTGAAAATTGAATTTATCATTGAAGCAACAAAAATCTAGAAAATTCACGTAACTCGTGAACCAATCACGTTATTGCGTCCATTTTTGGTACATGGATAATAAGTATTTTCTCGCCAAAAGTCACCAAAAAATTCGCCATATGGGAAAACTCGCCAAATTTGGCACCATATCCATTATCTGCGTTACTGGATCTTTTTAATGCGTTTTTAAGGAAAAATTAGGCTATTTTAATGCTAAAACAAACTAGAAATGCAGAAAACTAACATTTTATCAACTTACTAAGCCTCTTTGAAAGAATTTCTACAAAAAAAAAATTTCAAATTTGCAACGATATCTTAGATGAGCAACTTTCTCTGCCATTTTGATCGAAGTGCCAGCCACTTAATTTTTCAACGCGAAGACTTTTGAGATTTTGAATTAATTCGAACTATATGTGTACAGTAGACTTATCACACAAATACATTTTATATATTTTACAACTTAACTCACCATTCTGTTTCCAAGCGCCGGCTACTTGAAAATTTTAAATTCACATAAAAAGGTATTTATGAACCGATTTGCTTAAAACTCCATATGTACGTAGCCTACATCAATATTTCTACCAAGTGCATTAATAATTTGTAGCCGCCATTTTGAAACAAAATGACAGCTACTTGATAAGGAGAAAGAAATCAACCTACCCTTCCGAATAAGCCGGAAGGACTTGTTTAGTATTGTATCTGCTTACCATTCAATAATATTTTTTACTATTTGTTTATGTATATATTGAATTCACATTTGGTAGTAACTTTTTACGTTGAAGTTTTATTTTGTTATTTAAAATTACTCATTTTGTATTTAAACCTCCTTTTTTATTTTATTTCATTTTATATATATATATTTGTATGACATGCCTATTTCTTTCAATTTACGTTATTGCATTGTCACCTTTTTTACTGTTCCATCTTATATATACGAGGATATCTGTTAAAATCCAGATTCACCATTCAATTTCCTAAACTATCTTAAAATATTATGTCAAATCTGTAAAAAGCAAACATGAATAAATAAGTAAATATATATATACTAGTATATAACCCCGTCAAAAATGACGGAATGTGAAATCAGTTAAGGTAGTGAATCAACAAATGCTTTGCTGGACACTATATTTAAAGCGGACTAATGTGCAAGTTGCACCTGACGGGACTAATGTGCAAGTTCCACCAAATGAACAAACTATTTCTTTTAACGAAAGTACCTACTAAACCTGGACGATAGGTCTAATATAACGTATCATATTGTATATCGTTTTTATCGTAATATAACTCAGTACTTATTATTTCGCTTCCTCCTTTGATTCATTTTAATAAGTATTTTTTATATGCATGCGCAAATTTGATATTTTAAATTTTTCGCGTGAAAACATTTCGTCTTATGCCCTCCCCCCTCAAAATAAATAAATAAATAATATATATATATATATAACAATAACTGACAAATTTTTTTGGCAACAATCATAAATTTAAATGTCTAATATTGAAATTATTTTTATATTTTAATTAATTTTAAAATATCTGATCAAAACTTCGTTGCAAATAAGGTACCAAATGAAAGGTACCATATTTGTAACGAAGTAACCTTAGGTGCCTTATTTGTAACCTTATTTATTTTAACTAATTTGACAAATATGATGTCACAATCAACTGTTTGCTTATATCAGATAAGTACATTATCATGACTGCAAGAAAATGATGTTAATAACTATTAGTTTTTATGATTGGATTTTATATTACATTTTAATTTTATCCTCCATGGGTATTATTATTAATAATAAATAAATGAATATGTGAGTAAATATATTTACTTTTATGTCGAAATAAAAATGTAAATGTACAAACTTTTATTTATTTTATATATATATATGAAAGGGATAAAAAAAAAAATCTGGTGTGAAACATCCACACGACTTCCATTACCCACTATTACACGTAGTATAGGCATTTTTGAGAGATAATGTGATCAGAAAACATAAAAGTGACTTAAAGAGAAAATCGTTAGAGCCGTTTTTGAGATACCAATTTTTACAAAAAATCAATTATTGACCAGAAAACAATAATTACATACAAAAGGATATTTAAAAGTGAGTTAATAGGGCGAGTTAAAAAAAAAAAATCCGTACAGCCGTATTTAAAGGAATGCGCTTAGAAGACCTGAAATTGAACTACTTATACAGGAAGCCTATCAATTTTCTAGAACTAACCAACTATATCATTCGAAAGGACATCTAATAGAGTGTTTATATCGCAAATTTGAAGAAAATCGTTAGAGCCGTTTTTGAGATACGGACTTACGGTCCCACTTCCGGTTTCCGATGTCCCACTTCCGGTTAAACTCAATTATTGACAGGAAAACAATAATTACATACAAAAGCATATTTAAAAGCGAGTTAAAATGGCGAGTTTGAAAAAAATCTGTACAACCGTTTTTAAAGGAACGCCTTTGCGAGGCCTGAAATTGAGCTATTTATACAGGACGCCTATCAATTTTCCTGAACTAACCAACTATATCATTTGAAAAGACATCTAATAGAGTGTTTATATTGCAAGTTTGAAGAAAATCGTTAGAGCCGTTTTTGAGATACGGACTTACGGTCCCACTTCCGGTTTTTCAATTTTCACCAAAATTTGGAACTTTCATCTGTACACCAGACGTATTTCAATTCTAAAGTTTTGTAGCTCTATCTTTATTAGTTTCTGAGCTATAATAGCCAGAAGATTCTCCACATACATACATACATACACACACACACACACACACATACATACACACTGACCAATTGCCAAAAACCACTTTTTTGGACTCAGGGGACCTTAAAACGTGTAAATCAGGTGAAAACCCGATATCGAATTGTCAGACCGAATACAATACTTCCATTACCTACGGTAGTAGAGTAATGGAAGTAATAAATAAATTTAGATTATTAAGAAAACCAATTTAAAAGTGTAAAAATCGCTAGTCGAAATTATAATCGCGAATAATTCGTAATTGCCCCTTTAAAGAATGTTTTGTGGCAGAATACTCAGAAATCAGAAAAGGAATGAAATTATAAGTCAAAATTCGCTGACATTAAGGCAATTTGCAACTAGCGCGGCATTGATCATGCATATTAATTAATCTCAGAAATTCTTTTTAAAACCCAGACGATCTAAAAAACCAATCAGCAGCTCAGATATTCTGGTATATAAGCCCAAACATTAAACAAACGGACAACTTTTGCCACGATTCTCTATTGTTAAGCACTTTCACACTAAACCCTCCTCCGAAATTACAAAGGAGTGATAGTTTCCCTAACAGAGTATGCCGGGAGGCATAAAATCCCGGTCAGCGATCAGCGAAATTTCCTGAGATAAGCCTTGCTTTGCCATGACGTCCCATTGCCTTGCTATGTCGCTACAACTTTACTATATTGAAGAAATAAAACTGTTTTGTTAAAGATTTTCTAGTAGTTATTGTGTGCCACGATGGACATCTCGCAATCATGACACTCCCACCATTACAAAGAGTTGACAGCAATGGACCTAGCAAGAATGACTTTGTGTAGCTTAACTCCTTCGTAAGAGTAGGAGGAGAGGCAATCAAATATCTTTAACGATATAAAAATCAGTAAAACATCATCAAAATAAATTTCGAAATTATCTGCAAGACAGACGTGCCTAAAATAAATCAGCGATGTCAGAACCAGAACTTTTTGTTTGGAATGAGCCTTTCAAGTTCAGAACTAGCATGCGCCATCCGGAGTCAAAGATTTCTCAAAGCCTCTCCACACTAGCCATGGCGTGTCAGCTTGGAGCTTCCCAGACAGAAATCTCTCTCCTCTTCTTCCGATAGGCCACGCCCATCATCCTCCGATAGCGGAAATTCTAATAGAGACTTTTAGGTGAATCTTTTAAAATATTCTATTAAGCAGAGAAAAACAGTAGAAACAATTTAAGAGTTTAAGTAAAAAATATGATTTGACTAGTGTAAATATATGTTGAACTCAGTAAACACTAAATAAATTAACATTAACAAAAGTTTATTCATGGATCAAAGAAATATGAAACAATTATAACAATTCATTTAATTAACAACTAGAACATAGCACAAATCAATCATTACCTTTTATAGTGCAGAACAAAAACCATCATTAGATGAGATTAACATAATCCAATGAATCTTCAATACACTAAATATTCATACAGAAAACCTAAAAATTTTAATTTTCAGGAACATTCATACCATTTCTAGGTCGCCAAGAATGACCATACAAAAATGAGAAATAAAATTTTAACTAATAATTTGTAGAACACCAAATGAACCGTAGAAAATAATTAAATCATGATTATAAAGATCAGCGTACATCAACTCGCAGTTGCCCTGTTGACCAGCGAGGAAAAGGAGAACTTGAAACTACATCTCGTGGTCGCCAGGTTGACCAGCGAGGAAGATGAACGATGACTTGAAGAAAAAAAAAACAAAAGTTCATTTATACTGTGAAGATTATCACGAATATTATATTCTGCACAAAATTTGAATAACTAGATTTGCCCCTATTCAATAACTTTAAAATTATTTAATTTATAAAAACTTAACATGATTTGCATTAACGCCATAAACAATTTTAACATCACGAAACTTAAACTTAACAATCTCATTTAAACATATTCTAACATCATGTAAACTACAAACTTCAATATTGCAAGATGAAAAACTATCAGTGAGACCAATCTCACCACAACCACCAAAACTAGCATCTTGCTACTGCTATTAAAGACAGCTGCTTCAGCTGTTCGACTAACCAATTGTTCAACTGTGTTGCGCTCTTTTATACTTCACAGAGATAATAAATCTGCATATTGATAACATCGATTACCATTGCCACCAAGTGGCCAAAGCCAAAATACAATTTATAATAATTATTTCTAAGGCAGTGGCAACGATAAAAAAATAAACAAACATCGATGTTTCGACACGTAATATATTTTGGCAACGAGATGAACCTTACCAGAAAGAAAAGCCAAGTAAAAGTTTAACAACTTCAAAATAGGTAAGTTAAAGCTTCTGAAAAATAAATGTTTTTTATTAGATGTGAGGACATGATAGTCATCAAATTCGATGAAGAAAGGGAAACTTCAGACGCTGAGTCAGGAACGTACGCTGACGGCAGAGAATTGCCGAGAATCACCGGTGAACGCCAGAGGAGAACTCGGCTGTGAGTCGCACCTAAAACAGATCCACTTGAAACCCAGGGTATTTATGAAATTCCCTGTGTAAAAGATAATAAATCTACCGGTTACTACATAGGAATGACCAAGCTTAAAATTAAAAATAGGATAAAAGAACATATCGCTGACATTAAATTCAGCAAAATAACCACTGCGCTAACAAAAACTAATGCCACGGAAAACATCAAAATAAACTTTGGGGACGTCTACAAATTAGCAAATTATAACAACCAAACTTATGTAACCATTGTGAAACTATAGAAATTTTATATAATCCGAATTCATGTAATGACAACAATCCAGCGCAAGACCTTAACTTGTGTCACATCTTGAAGTTCAAGAGCAAACAAACAAGCTCCCACAGAAAAGCCTCTGAGGAAGGGAGGGGCCCCTTCTGCAAGTGCTATGGCCGAATTTTTAAAGAAGCAAGTAAGGTTTTATTGATATATTTATTAGTAAAAAAATATTTTTTGATTATTTGCTAGTATGCAAAATGTATCCATTTTCTTAAAATAGATAAAAATAAAGAAAATAAGGTGTACATTATTTAAAAGCATATGAAATATAAACTTCTTTTAAATAATATTTGCCATAATAAATTTTAGAAATAATATTTAAATAAATTATTATTCACATAATACTTTTAAAAACTAAAAAATGAAATCAATTAAATAAGCAAATAAAATAAATAAAAAGATATTTTTTAATTTCTAAAAATATTAGTTAATATTTTTACAAATTATTATTAATTAAATTTTTATTTTTTATTATTGGTTAATATTCTTACAAAAATAATTACGTCATTATTAATAATAATACATAATTGAAATAAAATATATATTTTTAGCTTGTAAAAATATTACACAAATATTTTATAAAATAAAAAATAATTTCCTTTCTTCTGCCGTAGTTTTACATTTATTCATGAATTACTTGGCAAAAACTATACCATATTTTTGTTAAATATTTTCTAACTTTTTAAATATAAAATGTATGTCCTAAGAAAAAATATGGTAGAATTATTTTCACAATCAACATATTTTGCTTAACATAGAAATATATAACAAAATATTCCTCGGTTTTCCGATCAGAGTTGAAAAAGTAACCATATCTTATCGAAGGTTAAAACAAAATTAATTTTTCTTCAAATTCTCTTTTTCTAGGACGAAAAAAGTTAAACATTTATATTCTGCATTGCTTTCTGTACAATTTTCTTCCTTTTATGTTGTATAGTAAAGTTTCAATCACGAAGAAAAAAGCATTATGTTTTACGAGAATCGCTCTGACTTAGCACTAAGATGGCAGACTTTCTGTCAATGTCCAGTCTCTTCATAGTATAGGGTCTCTATGTGCCCTCTACTCTATTGGTGAAAATTTTAACTATTACTATTTTCTTTATCAAAAAAAAAATTACCCTTCAAGAAAATAACTGTTGCACACACTGTATTTAATTTTACTAATTCCTTCAAATGTCTACAGACGGGCTGAAGCCAAAAAAAAAAAAAGCACTAACATTCCCAATTGAATGTTACAATTGTAAATTTTTCATTGATCTGGAATAACATTTTGAAAACTCTTAGCCCCCCCCCCCCCCCCAAAAGTTAAGTTCTGGATCCGCCACTGCTCGGTATTTAAAGTAATGAAATGTACTACTAACCAAAGGAGGAGGGGGGGGTTCTTACAGCGAGGTAGGTCATTTCAATATATACTATCAAAATTTACTGGTTAGAATTATTTTCTTAAAAACTATTGTTCTAGATTTTTTATTCCCTCTTTTTCTATCATACTTTATCAAAATAGACTTCTAAATATGATGTATAACCAAATACCAACTGGTAGAAGTTGTATTTTATGCATATAAATTCAGAAGAATGGTCCCAGTGCTTGTTTCTAGACTATTCAAAAAAGAATTTTTAAAAATCATTTAGCAATAAATTACAATGGAATTTAATATGAATTGCTGATTAGCTTAAAAGAATTGTGTTCACTTAAATGCACAAATTAAAAAGATCAAGTATTTCAATAAATACATTAAATTATTTTATTTGATGCTTTTAAGAACAACTAAATAATTTACATGTACTAAGTAAGAAAAACAAAGTATTTACAAATTCAAAGTCATCAATCTTACTCAAAGGTTTTTCAGACTTGTACTTGAGTAAATGATACAGGTTACTGAAATACTGAGGAAAGAACAAAATGTATATATATATTGTATATTTATTATAACTAAACATGTACACACACACACACACACAAAAAAAAAAAAAAAAAAAGATAATTAGGATGAAATACTATTTTTAAGCATCTATTAAATTTCAGCTACATATTTTAATTAGAATTTTAATATCACAGTGCAAGTTTATCGAACATTTATAAGCATAAAGAAAGAAAAATGTCAGTATATTTTAGATATTTTTACTCTGTTATAATTAATTTGCTTTTATCTTTGGAACATTGGTCATAAAAATAAATAATTACAAAATAAAAAGAACTTTTTATATACCATGTTTTTAAATTTTCTGTTGAATCATATAAACGCTACCGAAGGCTAAAAGTATTTAAAAAATTCATTGCTATCGTGTTTTGAGCTATTATAAAAGTTTCAAATGGCTAGCTAGCCGGGAAGTTAGTTAAAAATTGATTGCAAGCTTTGTATTGGTAACGCTGCCTAAGGCAGCAAGAGCCCGAAACAGTTGGCTAAAAGTATTAAAAAAATGCATTTTCACCATGTTCTGAACTATTCTGAAAGTTTCAAATGTCTAGCTAGTCGGGAAGTTAGTTAAATAAATTTTCTGTTGAATCATATAAACGGTGCCTAAAGCAATTGGACCTGAAACAGTTGACTAAAAGTATTAAAAAAATGTGTTGTCACCGTGTTCTGAGCTGTTCTGAAAATTTCAAATGTCTAGCTAGTTGGGAAGTTAGTTAAAAATTGATTGCAAGATTTGTACTGAACAAACAAACAAAAAACGTAGTTAATAAAAACATGGTAAAATACGGGTAAAATTTTTTAGTGCTTTGCATCTTTTTAAAAGTACTTGAAAATAAACTTTTCTAATGATATTTGCTATGGAATTTTGCTAGAGCTTGTGCATGCACAGATAGAAATTAGTAAATATGTTCATATTTCATTAGATATATGATATTTGTATGTTCCGATTTCAGTATGTTGTGTTTAATATAGATGTCAAGTTTTTTAAAAGTGAGATTGCTTTGGTTTTAATCCTGTATATTATGAACAAAAAACATGAAAAATTGTCGTCATTAAGGAAATTTTTATATCTCTGTTAATATAAATGAAAATCTTATATAAATGTATATGTATAATTAAGAGAACACTCATAATTATATACAAAAGCTACAGCTCATTCTAAGCACTATTTTTTGCAGGGTGATCCCAAAGATTATATTTTTTGGCTAGATTGTGACTGATATCCTCTTAGCCTTCGGATAAAACTTTCACTGAAATATACATGATGTAACATGTTCTTTAAAGTTTCAAGAGGATTCATGAAGTATTTCTTTAGATATTTGACAAAAACTTCTAAATTCGAAAGTGTGCCTTCACTTACGTTGGTGACTGTGTGTAGTTAAAAATAATACTCCTCTCACTCTTAGAAAAAGAATTTGAAGCTGATTTATGCATGGATAATTTTCAAATGACAAATGTTTTGTTTTGTGATTTTTTAGAGGGTTTTTTTTTTGTGTTTTTCTGTTTTTAGTGTCTAAGGTATTTTGAGGGCTTGTGCCCTGAATGTCACGCCATAAATCAGTCCCTGATAACTAGCCCTCTCATGCCATGAAAATGGGCAAGACTACAATGTTGTTTTCACTGTAAAGTTTTTACAAAATTGTCAAAAATAGTACACCAGAAGTTTTGAACCTACTATAATGAACAACTACCAGATATAAAGTTCTAAAAAAACAATCTTTACATCTTTGAAGGCCTAAAATTTAATTTTGCTTTCAAAATTTATTTCCGTACTGATGCATTTGCATAATAATATCGAACATCAAGAAGAACTTTATGATTAATCCAGCATATATGTAAAAGAAAATAAAAAGCATTGCAATTTCTAAAGACTAAGAATGTTTACAATAATTTCTGCCCCCCCCCCTTTACTTTCATATAATTATTCAAAATCAAGATTAGTTAGTTAATCGTAAAGTTTGGTGATACCAATTTTCTGAGCACTTTATCAGTAGTTTAGCATTGGAATGAAATGAAGAAAAAAGAGTGAAGTACAAGAGCTATTACCAGATCTTCTTCAACAGGTTCATCACAAAATTTTGTGTGAGTTTCAGCAGATTTAACCTGTGAGGTTCCTTCTTCAGTTATTAAAACATGATTAATGTCCTAAATAGAGTAGATCAGAATTAACACATCACACTGTTCATATAATAAAATTGCACTTTAACACAAAGTATACACAATTCACTCTACTTTTGCAATATTTTGTTACTTACTGCAAATTAAATATTGTTATTGACTGCTTTATTGATAATTTTTCAGCTTCATAAGTCAAACAAGTCCTTCCGGCTCATTCGGAAGGGTAGGTTGATTTCTTTTTTCTTATCAAGTAGCTGCCATTTTGAAACAAAATGGCAGCTACAAATTATTAATGAACTTGGCAGAAATATAGATGTTGTCTTTGTACATATGGAGTTTTAAGCAAATAGGTTCATAAATGTGAATTTGAAATTTTGTGTGAATTTGAAATTTTGAAGTGGCCGGCGCTTAGAAACAAGATGGCGGGCAAAATTGGCAAACAAATATAACAAATGCGTTTGTGAGATATGTCTACTGTACATATTTAGTTTGAATTAATTCAGAATTTCAAAAATTATCGTGATAAATTTTCAAGTCGCCGCCACTTAGAAACAATATGATGGTGCAAGTTGCCCAGCAAACTCATCCAAGATATTTGAAGCATTAAGTTCACTGTCAAACTTTGGTTTGAATCAGTGCAGTATTTCAAAAGTTATCATAATGGCATGTTTTCAAGTGGCCCCAACTTGGAAACAAGATGTCGGAACAAGTTGCCTAGTAAACTCATCCAAGATATTTATATACGTTCACTGTACAACTTTGGTTCAAATTTAATAATAATTTAAAAAGTTATCATGATTACCGTAATTTCGCGCGTATAGTCCGCGGACTATGTGTGTTCAAAAGGCAAAAATTTTCGGCCGCGGACTATACGGTGGTGCGGATTATCTGCTAGTTATTCACAGTTCAAATCCTCAAAATCAGAATTAAACATGCGAATACTACGAACTGCCGATCAAATATAAACATAAACAAAAGAATAAGACACAAAGAAAACATCGTATCGGTAGCGAACCATGGAGCATAAAGCAAAAGATCACTATTAGGATAGCACGCTGCTGAATATTCCTGTACTGTTATTTTTTAAATTATGTTCGCAAAATATCGTCGAAGTTTTACTGCTGAGCAATACCAATGACAAACTTTGAGATAATCTTCCAAAAAATATCTCCTAGTGCTGAATCACATACAATCAGCCATACTGCATTTCTAGTAGGAAAGTAAAACTCACTCAATGACTCAACCATTCAACCGGGAATGCTGATAGAACATGTAAACATCAACTTTAAAGGTTTCTTTTAATGTATAATTTTTAAAATATGGTTTATTAATAACAAGTACTTATTTTCTTTACACTATTTATTTTAATAGTGGGAATGCTTTAATATTTTCATATAAAACTACATAATAGTGATTTACTTGCTGTTTTCTTGGGGTTATATTTTTCTCCCGCGGACTATACGGTGGTGCGGACAATCTGATGATATTTAAAATAATTTTTACATAAAACTTCACCTGCGGACTATACGATGGTGCGGACTATACGCGCGAAATTACGGTATAAATTTTTATGTGGTAGCCTGATTTTAAGTTGTCCCACTTTGTTTACAACACCTGCATTTGGTTAAAAATGGTGGATAAAGTTCATTAATAACTAGGTTGAGATCTATCTATATATGGTTTATGTATACATCAAAATTCGAACAAATCCAGTCTTAAATACGCTTTTTACAATATAAATTTGAAATTTTCAAGTGGCCTCCACTTTAAAACAAAATGGAACAGCAACTTAGTTAACAATCTCATTCGAGATATTTATAAAATAAATTCGCTGTCCAAATTTGGTTTGATTTAGAGTATTATTTCATAAGTTATTGTGTTCATATATTTTCAAGTGGCTCTGCTTAGTTTCAGATATCTGCGACTTTGTTAAAAATGGTGGATAAAATTCATTACTAAACTTGGTTGAAACACTTATATGGTCTATGTACACATCAAAATTCAAACAAATTTGGAATACACTTTTTACGATGTGAATTTGTAATTTTCAAATGGCCTCCACTTGAAAACCAAATGGCGGAGAAACTTGATTTGCAGACTCATCCAAGATATTTATAAGATAAGTTCACTGTCCAAATTCGGTTCAATTTGAAGTATTATTTCAGAAGTTATTGTGATTAAAAATTTTCAAGTTGTAGTCTGATTTCAAGTGGCCCCATTTAATTTATCTGCCACTTTGTTGAAAATACTGGATAAAGTTCATTAATAAACTCAGTTGAGATTTTTATGTAGTCTATTTTACATCAATATTCAAGCTAATCCAGCCTTAAATATGCTTTTTACAATGTGGATTTGAATTTTTCAAGTGGCTGCCACTTGAAAACAAAAAGGCGGAGCAACATGGTTAATGAATTCATCCAAGATATTTATAAGATAAAGTTTGCTGTCCAAATTTGGTTCGATTTAGAGTGTATTATTTCGAGAGTTATTGTAATGACAAAATTTTTATTATAGATAGATAAATATAGATGAACGAAGTGATTGCAATAGATAGATTTCTAAGAAATCAACCCAATAAAACTGTCAATGTTACATATATCTTCTTTTCTCTCTGGTTTTTAAATAATGACACAAAGATGAGAATTTCTTAGCAGTCTAAATAAGAATATTGATACATCAATCATGGTGGGATTTAAATTCAAATCTTACATGAATTAAGAACAACACAATTCAAATTTAGAAATTCATAAAATAAATTTCCAATCACAAAATTAATTTTATCAACCCAAATCTGACTGGAAATCATGAAAAATTTTAAGATTATATTTCCTATCACTAAAAAAAGAAAGAGGAGTAGTATTTTTATGAATTTTTACTTTTTAATGAATCTAATAAAGGTAGAATCATAAATTTAAGTACATATTTTAAACTATCTTTATATTACTATCATTATTATTTCATTATATTTCATTTACAACTACAAAGAGAAAGGCTAACGATAATGATCATACTGGTGAAATAATATACCATAAATGCTCCAGAAATTGTCTGAAACAAACACAAAAAAAAAAGCCAATTTTACAATCAGTAGATATTTACACATAATCTATACTTTGTGTTGTATTTTAAAGAATAAGTCATTTAGAAAATACTGTATTTAAATAAAGCAAAAAAGTAGTTTTACAGCTTTGATTATTTTTTATTTAAAATATAGAAACTTGTATAGTAAGCTTCTTCAATATTTTAAGCCTAATATCAGAGAGATCATTCTAGAATATAAAAATGTGCAAGGTGCATGTTATGAAACAAAGGCAGACTAAAAGGCCATGTTGTATCATAGAAAAGGAATCTTTTGTAATAACTTCACAAAATCTAGAAAAATTCTAATATTTAAAACAATTTGGAAAATTATATGACTTTTAAATTAAGAGCAAGGAAAATACAATGTCAGAGACCCAGTGGTAAACAGTGTCTAAACACGCAACATTGAGGTGCACTCAGAAAAAGTTTGCATAAGTCCAAAAAAAAAAAGAATTGGCAAAGAGAAGAACTGGAATAAACAATAAGAGTAAATGGAAGTAGAAGGGATAGTTACTACTAAATATATTTAGTAATAAGATTTTTTTTTTTTTTTTTTTTTTTTTAGTAATTTAGAGATAGACCGAGTGGGGTTGAATGGGACAATAGCTAGATTTTTATGTTTCGCAAGCACCAGAAACTTGACATTTTTTCTGATATATGGCAGCACTGAGATAATTCATCAAGTCTAGTTTCAGAATTGTGCTATCCATAGAAGCGCAGAAAAAAAAAAGTATTTTTCAGCTGGCAAAGTAAGTTTTTGCTGATTCAATTAGGTAGTAGTTAAGACATTAACTATTTGCTTAAAGTTAATGTAACTCTTATACGGTGAAAAGGCATAATCTTTTATTGTGTTTATGATATTCAAGAAGAATATTGACAATTGTTCATTAAGCCTATTTCCTGTTTTAGATCATGTGATTGTGATGGTTGGGATGAATGGGACATTCTCCACTATGTACTAATTTAAAATTTTACACAAGAATTATATTAAAACGTAAATTAGCCATATTGATTATCAGGATACTTAATTTTGTGGTCTTAGAAAAAAAAATTGAAATTAATTGTTCTGATTTTTGTTTATAATAATTATGATTAAAAAAATTATAAGTTAGAATATTTAATGCAACTTAAATCAATAATTAAAAAAATAAATAAATAAACTAATAATAATTTTAAAATCACAATTACAATCAAGCTAATTAAAGAAATCCTTGTGATTATTAATGTAATACAGAATAGAAAGCTGATTTTCCCGATCAGTCGGAAACAAAAATTTATCTGGATAATTTGTACTCTATTATAATGATTTATCTCTTTATAGTGTCTTATTTATTTATTTATTTTTAGATTAGGTCTTATAATAATTAAATTACTAAAGCCTAGAGTACTAGGAACTGTGCGAACTTCAAAGGACTTTTACCTTTTGATGTTAATTTGAGTCAATACATCAATTTAAGTTAATTCATAGTGTGTAATAAAATCACATAAACCAATTTAACTTTAAAAATTTATTTACTTTGCATTTTGTTTTCTTTTCTTTGTTAATTCCAGTCCTGTCCCATTCATCCCCATAGGTGGGGGTGAATGGGACAATGCACATGCATGTAAAAAAAAATATTATTAATTAAAAATGATAACTTTTTATTAAAGTTAGTATGTTTATTTTTAACTGATTACTGAAGTGTACTTATGAGCAATGTTACAAAATTCTGAAGTACATATGGCCAACGTTATTAAAAAAAACATGAAAAATGTCCCATTCATCCCCACTTTCCCCTATTGTGTGTAAAAATAATAATTAGAACAATAAAAATTTCTTATTATTGTCTACCCAATACATTAGTTTGCAGATGATAAAAGTAAAATAAAAATTTGTATTTGCTTTATATTGTAAATGATGAAAATTGAATATTTGATTAAATAAGATTAATATTGAAGTAAATAAGCTAAAATAGGAATATTTAAAATGGAAGGCATGTACATAAAATTACTGTAAAGAAAAGAAAGTGCAACGAGTTCATGAAAATAAGAATAAATCTGATATATCTAAAAAAATCCCTCTCCTTTGTTTTCACCCCTACAAAATTAATTTCTGTGATTCACCTTTATTGTCTGTTTTTCAAAACTCCACACAAATCTGTAAGTGGATTTTTCAGTCATAAGATCTTTCCCATATTGCTGGTGTTTTTTTCCCTTTTCTTATTATTTTTAGTTTATTTTGATTTTTTTTTCTCCTTTCCTCTAAAATAATACTGAAAATAATTACATTTAGGTTTATAATATTTAATCCTTCTCTATCCTTAATGTAAATTCAAATATTTTGATTCAATTTAAAAGCTGAAAAAAATAATAAAAATACTCAACAATTTTTACATACTTAATAAGCATTTAATAAATGGCAAAAACCTTACTTTCACCGGAGGTCCCCGGCATTATCAAAAGTGCAACATCAGTGGTAGCACTTCTGGTAGTAAGTGTAGTATCCTGGTGTCTCCTTAACAGGTGGCTCCAAACTCTATCGACATCAGCACAGGGCTTGTTGCCATTGCAAGAATCCAAGTTTCCCAGCAGTACGCGTAAGTTGAGTTTTCATAATCTGTGATCTTTGTAACTTTATCGAAGTGGATATCAATATCCTCGTTTTGCATGATTTTAGAAAGCACAGTAGTACTTCTATTAAATTTTATATCTGAAACATGTTTCTTGATACGGCTTTTGATCCTTCTCTTCGTAACCCCAATGTAGCATCCATTATTATTCCCTTGCTGGAAGAATGGAATGTTGAAAATACCAGCTGTTTCAAGTGGTTCAATAGAATCCTTATCATTTCGAATGAGCTGATAAATATTACGATTAGGTTTGATTGGTATTTTAATATCGTGCTTAGCGGCTTCGTTTTTAATTTTTGATGAAACTCTGCGATCAAACGAAATGCTGTAGCTAAATTTAAGGGGAATATTTTGTTGGTTCGGAATATGATTTAGTTTCTTGATGTGTTTACGATATAATTTATGTACTAAGTTCTTCGAATAACCTGCATTAATAGTGATTTGTTGAATAAAGTTTAACTCTTTTTTTAAGGGTGGAACAAACTAAGATTGCACGGTTAATATGTGACCGGATGGCATTAATTTTGTAATTATATTGAGTTTTACTATAATTGTTGATTATTTCATCACTATAAGTGGGTTTTCTATAAATGGTAGTGTGGATTTGGTTCTTTTTAATTCTTTCTATGCTAACATCAAGGTAGTTAATTCAGTTATTTTGTTCAATTTCGTGCGTAAATTTGATATTGTGTCTAACTTGTTTAAAATTCCCTCAATAGGGTCATGTTTACTAACAGCAGCAAAAATAACATCGACATAGCGATACCAACAAAGGAATTTATTTGGGAAGGTTTTCTGAATTTCATTTTCATATATTCTAAGCTTTAATTCGGCGACGAAGCCTGATATAGGAGATCCCATGGGCACTCCTTTAGTTTGTTTATACATAGAGGTTTAATTATTACGATTTGTCCATAATTATTACGGATTTACGGCAATAATTATGGCATTACGGACAACATTAAAAATTACGGATTATATGCTTTTAAAAAAATCACAGATATCGATTGTTAAAAAAACGAATCTCTACTAACGATCGACGATAGAATGCACAATGGAAGCCTTCCAATTCTCAATCTTTCTCCATCCACAATGTCAATATTCATTTTAAACTTGCTTTATTAGATTCTATAAACTATACAGAAATAGAATTATACAATATTTCTCACTGATGTAACTTTTTTTACCCCCCCCCCTCATTTCTTATCTCCAACTAGCCATCAACGATTAAAAGCTCTGCAGAAGCCTTTAGTTTGCCAATCTTTCTCCATTCTCCATCAGCAACATAAATGTCAATATTCATTTTAAACTTGCTTTATTAGATTCTAGAACCTATAAAGAAGTAAAATTGTTTCACTTCTCATTCATCTTATTATTTATATTTTTACCCCCTCCCCCCCCCCCCCCCACACACACACTTCCCAGCTAGTGATCAAAGCTTACTTCTAGAACCAAAAAAGTGATAGAAGTGCTCAATATTTCTCACAAATGCAATTATTTTTAGGCTTTATTACTAAATTTGATGAATCTATTTGTTTTCCCTTAATAAATTTAAAATACACACTGTATCACCAAACAAAAAATATGCAAGATGCATAAAGAAAAGAACAATGTTTTAGTATTTAATGCCATAAAAATAGTTATCTGAAGGAAAAAAAAAAAATGATTATTAAAAAAATAATAGTAGTAAATAAAATAAATTTTTGTAACCCCCTCCTCCTCCCCCCCCCCCCAAAAAAAAAGAGAGAGAGAGAGAGAGAGAGATAGCCAAAAGTTTTTTCCCCTTTCAATGCAGGTTTAAAAAAAAAATTAATTTGCAAGAAGGTAAAAAAATACATATTTATTTACTTTTGTCCAGAAATTTTCTAATTTTTTAATTAATATATTATATATTTGTTTACAAAAACTGTACAATTCGTTATTATATGCGAATTTGTGCATAAAAAATATTCTGTGAGGCAGTTCATGTTTCATAAATGTATAACTCTGATTACTGATAGCTGCTGTTGAAACTTGGCACCTCTATATATATGTTGTTGTTAAACTTAAAATGGCTCTCATTTAAAATTAGATTGCTGGCGGCTATAAGGGTGGGAGCAAACTCACTTTCATAAATTTCGGTAATTTTTTTATTAATAATCCCAGTGATTTATGGTTTTATTCGTCAATATCAATGGAGGGGTAGAGGTTAATTATGTCAAAACTAACAAAAATTTGGTTATAGCTGATTTCAAGATCTGATTTTTTAAAATAAATTCTTCCATGGAGCCCAAGGAACTATCGGAGGTGGGGAGTAAGTTTCTATATATGTCAGTCATATACTTTTCGAGGGAATAGGTTGGACTTTCTCTTTTGCTGACAATGGCGTGAATTTTGTGAGGGGTTTTGTGGTTTTTAAGACGTCCAAAAATTCATGGGGTATTAGGAGCAAAATTATGAATAGGGGGTGGTTTATTATTGGGTCAGCATCCTTCTTTTATAAGTTTTCTGGTTTTCTTGATAAGATTTAAATTTAGATCTTTCTTAACCTTTTGTGTACCAATTTCATTAATGGTTTCTTCCATTTTATTTATATAGTCTGTTCTGTCCATAATGGCTATTTTTCTAGTTTTATCTGTTAAGGTGTAGGTTATGTTTTTATTGCTTTTTAATGATTTGAGGGCTTTAAAGTCTTCACTATTAATATTACTATTTTTAAGTTTTTTGGTTAAGTTGTTTTGAGCTACATTCCTAAATTTAATTTTATCATGTTCGGGAATTCTATTAATAGTGGTTTCTACTTTTGCAATACTGTCTTTAATGTAAATAGGTTCTAGAATGTATTTATGTCCTAATTTTAAGAGGCTATCTTGGTGGGTGTTGATTTTATGGTTAGGTAAGTTTAAATATGGATAATCTTGATAATGAAACTTAGGGGTAGTATTTTGTTTCTTTAACATAAACTTAAGTTTTTTATTGTATTTATTTTCAATAGTATTTTTCTCAATAGCATGGAGGATGGACTAAGGATGGAGCCTAAAGTAAGGTTTTTGCCATTTATTACATAGTTATTAGGCTTCATATTTTTTTAAAATTTAAACTTAATAGTTTGTAAAAAATAATAACTAATGTTAGCTAAACATTCATATTTTATACAATGCTGTCATAAAAAAAATCTGGTGTGAAACAACCACATGACTTCCATTACCCACTATTACACGTATTATATGCACTTTTCGGAGATAATGTTATCAGAAGACATAGAATTGACCTAATGAAATAGACACCTAAAAATTTTCTGGTAAGAGAAAATTAATACACATGTAAAAACATAAAACAGAGTTTACACAGCGATTTTTTTTTTTTTTTTTTTAAGAAAAAGAAATGAAAAGAAAATTGGTAGTTTTTTTTTTTTAAATTTATTTTTGAAACACCGATTTCAGAGATCTAAAACTGATCTATCTGCTCAGGATGACTTAATTTTCCTGTGATAACCAAGAAAAGCATGAGAAATGGATATCTAAAATAGGTTTATGTAACAATTTTCAAGAAAATCGTTAGAGCCGTTTTTGAGATACCGACTTTTACCAAAGCTTGGCATAATTAACTGTTGACCAGAAAACAACAATTACATGCAAAAGGATATTTAAAAGAGGGTTAATATGGCAAGTTTGAAAAATATTCATACAGCCATTTTGCAAGGAACGCACTCGCAGGACCTGAAATTGAGCTATTTATACAGGACGCCTGTAAATTTTCCTGAACTAACCAACTATATCATTCGAAAGGACATCTAATAGTGTTTATGTAGCAAATTTGAAGAAAATCATTAGAGCCGATTTTGAGATATGGAATTAAGGCCCCACTTCCGGTTTGCCAATTTGTACTGAAATTTAGAAAATTTATCTGTACACCAGACTTATTTCAATTCTAAAGTTTCATAGATCAATCTTTATTAGTTTCTGAGATATAACAGCCAGAAGATTCCCCACATACACACACACTGACCAATTACTAAAAACCCCTTTTTTGGACTCAGGAGACCTTAAAACATGCAAATCAGGTGAAATCTCGATATCAAATTTTTGGACTGAATACAACACTTCCATTATGAATTTTAATAGACTAGTCAGTAAATATTCTAGATAAGTAAAAGGCTATATAATTTTTATTAAAATATTAATTTTATTTTACATATCTTGTATCTACAAAAAATTAATCAGCAAAATTCTATAAACTACAGTATATTTGGCTTTTGACAGATTAAAGGCAGTTGATTGAATAATATATGACAGAAAATTATTAGAAATGCATGCGAAGTTTTTTCTTTTAGTACATTATTTCATACAAAACCTGGGAAGTTCCATCCTTTATGCTATATCGCATTACTAACTGATTCATTTGAACTGTAGAATTCCATTTACTCCAATAAAAACTAAATTCATGGCATAATAAAGACATACAAGAATATGTCCAGTTTTCCAATTCACAGTCCTAGAAATTAAAAAGATATTAATCGATAAATAAACCTTAAAAAATGAAACTATAGAGCAAACATGCAGTAAATGAATTCTTAAAAGTGTAACTGATAGTCAATTTGCTGTAAACAGAATGAAATGTGATATATAATTGTGTATACCATTTTGTTCAAGAATGTTGGCAATGGTAGGGTCATATATAATTGCCAAAAAATTTTACATTTTTGTTCATTATGTATAATTTTTGCAGATATATTTAAAATGGAAAATCACAGAAAGACTAAAAAGGGAGGTGCACAACTAGATGTTATAACAAACTTACATATGAATTTGCAATTTTCTACATTCAACAGTTTTTGAGTTATGTGAGATACATACACATATGTACAAACAGACGTCATAAAAAACTGTACACATCTCTAAAGTAGGAATGAAACAGATATCCGGTAACTATCTGGTATCCAGCTGAATTTTAAATATCCGATGGGGTACCAGATATCAGCACTCCTGATACAGATATCTGAAGGAGGAAATTCAAACTTAAACTCCTCTCAGATGGAAATTAGATTTCATTGTGACTTTTTTTTTTTTTTTTTTTTTTTTAAGATTAGTCGTAACTTGCCTTCCATAAAAATATTCTCAAAAATTAAAATTATTAAAAATAAAAGTAAATATTTGAATTTTTAGAATTTTCGGCCTAAAGTTGTAGCTTCAGGTCTATGAAATATAAAAGCCCTATTTCAATTTAATACAGAGTTAGCAAGGAATTTCCAGAATAATCTATAACAGTCCCCCTTATCTTCCCCATGACTATAAAAAGAGTCGTTGATTGTTGTTCCTGAACAAATGATAATCATGCTCTGCTGTGCATATAACTCTGTTTTCATCACTTTTTTGTTTAAGGAATAAGAGAGTTATTAAATTGTTTCGAGTGAAATAATGAGTCAAATAATGTGCATTTATTGATTAGAACCTCTTGTTTATTTACAATCCACTTTTCCTTACACTCACACACAAAAAAAAAAAAAAAAAAAAGTGACCATATATTTATACTAGCAGACCCTCTGTCTCTGCCTGTGCCATTTACCTGTTTGATTTTGCTTAGGATAAAAATGAACCTCTAATTTAAATGCCTTGCATAGAAATATAGTCGAAACACGCTAACGTGAATCTCAAGGGGTATAAAGAATTTGTTCATGTTATCAGTAGTAGTAGTTCTTGCTATCAGTAACTAATCTTCATTTTGACAGGGATTGTGAAAACAGTTCATGTTAAAAGTAATTCACGTTAATGAGATTCAACTGTATACCCAAAAATTAAAATTATATAAATAGAAGTAAATATTTGAATTTTTTTGAAAGTCTGTACTTTCACTTTCAGATTGTTAAAGAGAAAAAAATATATATGTTTACAATTTGACCATTTTTAGAAAATGTCTGCCTGACAAAAATTTTGTAGCAGCTCTAGCCCAAGAACTAACACACAGAACTTCATATAAATTTACATATAGTTGTACTTTAACAAAAAAGTGCTATCAATTTTTAGTGCAAATTGCTCATCATGTGATGCTGCTATATTGTGATTTCTCCCATTTAAAGCAAAACTATATCTCAGATTCTATTGTGTATAATTAAACAAAACTTAGTGTGTGACAGAACCGTTATGAAACATACAGATTTAATTTTGGTACCTATCGGCCCACAGATGGCACTGCTATACTGCAATTTATTCTGTGAATAGGAAGGCTAAATCTCAACATCTATTGCATTTAATTGCACTCAGGCTAAATCATGCACTAACAACTTAATCTTGAAGACATTAAAAGAAAAGTTTGTGGAAAATTACATTACTTGAAAAAAATGTTTTTTTTTTTTTAATATCAATGAGTAACAAAATCATTTTACAAAGACTTTTCATTCACCTGGTGTTTTGATTCAAACTAAAACCCTATATTTCTTCAAAAATTATAACACTTATTTAATTTTGTTTGTTTAACTATAAGGATAAAATCTTGCAGCTAATTTTTAACCCACATCCACTGAACTAATTTTGCTCAAAATTTACACACAAGTTCATATTCAATGACAATACAATATGCAAACATTTTCAAGAATAAATATTAACAGGAGCAAAAATCTGATTTTTTTTTTTTTTTTTTTTTTTGTAATCATTTAACAAAATTAAATTTTTAGATACAATTTTTATGAAAGTTGGGTGGTATTTTCTTTCTACATTATACATATTAACAATCTTAATCCAATAGATGAGAAAAGCTGATACATTTTTAAAGTTCTTCCCTTGTTGATAACACACAGAAATGTTTATTTTATATCTTAGTGGGAGAAAAAAATAGTAAAAAAACCATGTTTTACCATAGAGATTAAGTATTTTTATTTATATATGATCTAATGTTGTGCGGAATGTTACTAGCCATAAACTGCTAAATAAAATGTGTGAGACTGTTAGATGATGTGAATATTTTAAGATATAAGTTTAAAGTAAAATTTCCAAAGAACATTTTAATTATTCAAAACACACAAAACACTAAATGCTGAAGCGCATTACTAAAATAAGAAGCTACTACCTATCATACAAAAAATCTTTTCAATATTAAAAATTAAATATGTAAAATTAATTTTCAATGGAAAACAATCTTACCTTTGGTATAATTTCAACAAAGTTCTTAATATCTTCATTTACAACAATATTTATACCCATTGACAGTAAAGTCTAAAAACAAAATATAGACTATATTTTTAAAAGATTTGGAAAAAAAAAAAATACTTTATTATTATACTCATAAAAACAGAAATTAACATTTGCACATATAAACATATTTTTCACTCATTTTATGGATAGTTTTACAACTTCTAATTCCAGATAAACAATATTAACTACAAGAAAACCTCTTGAAAAGCTCATCTCTATTGAAGAGTCATCTCCCTTTAGAGCCAATTTAACCAGTCCCAAATTTTCCTTGCAAGACTTTATACTAATTTATTTCAATTAAAAGTCCATGTATACCCTCTCTAAGGTGTCATGTTTTGTGAAAGTAAAAAATTATATTTTTCTCTGGACATACACTGACCAGACCACTGTCTATCGTATAATTAAAGATTATTCCTATCTTTATAAATAATAACAATAATCTATATGTAGAGAAAAAAATAACCGATGAGACTTCACATTCCTGAATGCACATACTAGAGATGTAGCTCAAAGGTTTCTAAGAAAGTAATTTTAACTTCAAATGGCAAAATAAAAATATTAAACCAAGGTAGATTAAAAAATTAAAAGTTAAAATTATAATTTCTTGACAGCAAATTTAAGTAGAAGTTTAATAGATCAATACAGATCTCTCTTTTATACTCAGAAATCATGCTAAGCTGAACAATTTGTTCTGGTATATGAAAAATTTCTTGATAAACAAAATTATTGCTTAAAAAGGTTTTCAAAATTCATATGAACTAATATTAATGTTCATTATAAAGCTATATAGGCAAATTATGTAATGAATAGCATTTAATTTATAGTGTTTGTTGACAGATTTAAGATTTTCTGAACAACCTCTATCAAAAGACCATCTTGCTAAAGGGCCAATTTTCTATGGTATGGTGGGTAGTCTTCTTAGGAAGGTTTCTCTGTAACAGGATGAACAAAATTTATCTTTTTAAAAATTTATTTTATTTAGCAAATTTTGAAAACTAACAGTTACTACAATTGCACTGACTAATATTAATATTTTAAGAATATATGTTTCCCCCTAATTTTAATACATTTACAAAGGAATTCATTATTATTTTTATAAAGTTAATTATCTTAAAAATTTCCAATATGAAAAATAAAACAACATTGATATATGCTGTTGATATATCAATGTAAAAATGCTTTCCAGCTGAATGTAATACTTAGAAATATTTTCCCATCTTTCAAAAAATATATTTCATTAATCATCAATTTAAATCATTTAATAGTTGCAGTTTCAAATGTAATCATTGAATTTAGTTTGTTATAGGGCATTATTCTGAGGATTTTTCCCCCCCTTTTTGTATTAATTCTTATTCTATAACACAACTTTGTTGCTCATATTATTAAGTTATGTTAAGAAATTATGTTAGTTTTCCTTACAATTATGCCTTCATCAAATAGTTTAGTTTCTATCATCATACACCTCACTGATATCATCAACATAATTTTCTTCTGATGGATTTCATATTATGTCAATGTGATTAATTTTGCAAAATAATGCAATTCTTTTGATTTTTCTGGGTCAACATAAAATCTAATGAAGATATCGCCACTTTCACAGTCAATGAAAAGGGATTTTGATTATACATTATGCAATTCATTTAAAACATGGTATGGGTAAATAAATTCTAAGATTCAGCTACATTGTTACAACAGTCGTTTATATTTTAAAAAATTCTGTAGTCATACAACTCTAGTGTAAAATCCACATTCAAGATCTTTTTCAAAAGTACTGATTTGCGGTTCTGCTAACTTACTAGCAGTGAATTTCATTGTTTATATCTGTCAAACTTCACAGATTTCCAACTTTGACAGATTTCTGGACTCTACTGTACTTTAAAATCCGAATAAACTACTACATCAGAAATGCCAAAGAAAAATATTTGAGATGCATACAGCTGTTTCTGTAGCCTTAAGCATGCCGTCTTCAGTGCAAAAAACCATAACCAGTGCAAAACCAGTAAACCAGTGCAAAAAACCAGTGTCCCGTAATCCTATTGGTTGAACTAAATTCGGTCCCTCTCCTATATATATGAGCACTTCTCCAGATTCAGAATTCTTTTTGCACTGAAGACGGTACACTTAAGGCTACTGAAACAGCTGTATGCATCTCAAATATTTTTCTTTGGCATTTCTGACATAGTAGTTTATTCGGGTTTTAATATTCCAACGCCAAGTCTCCTGTTATTATATTATCTACTGTACTTTCTTCGGAGATTACACAAAAAAGAATAAAAATGAAAAAACTTCATTGAAACATTTTTAGGACTGTATATTTGTTAAAGGTATTTTTAATCTTTAATAATAATAAAAAATACAGTGAAACCTCCCATAAGGGACACCTCTATTTAAGGGACGATTTGTCTGGTCCCAGTCCTTTTGAATAGGAACCTTAATCTGATTGTCTCTGGCTAAAGAACACCCAAAAATTTTGAGACTTTAGCGACAATTTTTTAACACGTGGAAGAAGATTTTGTGATAAAGGAAACATAAAAGAGTGAAATTTATTAAACTTTCTATTTTGAAGAATAGTTTTCAGTATTGAAAAGGGAACAATACAGGAAGAAACAGCCAGGCCATTATCTGCAACCCCTGACTGTGTTATTTTGTTGTAACATAGAAAATAAATTTGAGCAACTACTTGTGATTGGGAAGGCCACGAAACTTAGATGCTTCGAAAACATTATCACAAAAGCTTTATCAGTACATTTGTATTCCAATTAAAAAATCATGAATCACTCAAGACATTATGTCAGAATGATTGATAGATTTAGATGAAAGAAAGAAAGAAAAAGGATAATTTTGCTTTTTTTTGATAACGCAACATCGCACCCAACAGTTTCAAAACTTAAATTTGTGAAATTAGAATTATTTCCCTCAAATGCAACTTCATTACTGCAAACTTTAGATTAAGGAATAAACTGGAACTTCAAGATTCAACACAGAAAAAAATTTTCTGCAACATGTTATTTGTTTTTGTTTTGTTTCAACAAACTTAGAATGCAGCAGGGTGATGCGATTCAATGTGTCGGCATTTTTAACTGGTAACTTTTTTGTATCGGAACTTCGTTTCACATTTCAGAACTTTGTGTTTTTCATGCCGGCCTCTCAAGTGTGTTTATCGTATTGGAATTAAATAGGAATGTTTTGTTTTTGATTTTTTGTAAGAATGGTTTTGCAACCTTTTTTGAATTTCATATTTCGGCTAAGCTTTGATAGAGGGCACCCATTTGCGATTTGTTACACAGTGATGTGATTCAATGTATCGTACACTTTTTACTGATAATCTTTTCACATTGGAACTTCGTTTCTCATCTCAAAGTCGGAACTTTGATTTTGCGCCAGCCGCTTGTTTGTGTTTATCATATAGGATTGGTTCTTTTTCCTTTATGGTAAAATGGAAATTTAAAGGATTTTTTTTCTTCTTCAGAGCAGAATGCTTTAAAAATGAAAAATATCAGTTTTAAACAAAAAATATATGTTAAAATTTGCTTTTTTCTTTCTTCCAGTTTGAAAAAAATTTTTTAAGGAGGAAAATTACACATCCAGTGGGACCTGCCACAATAAATTTTTCGCGTCCTGCCTTTGATTTTTCGCATAATTTATGTGCTATAGCGCTTAAACGGCAGTGCTGTGACCAGACAATATACTTAGAATTTATTCATTTAAACAAAAGCTAAATAAAAATTAGCATATTTATCTATAGAAATTCTTTAAAAAAGTGAAATTAAAAGCTTTTAATTTTATTTACAAGTGCATGGTTTAAGTCTTCCTCAGGATGCTTGTATCACTGACCATTTTATAACTATGAAAATATACAAACTAACGCCTATGTTTAATTCTGGACTTATCCTAAATAAAAAGTGTATTGTTTTTTAAGAGTCTTTTTTTTTCATAAGAACAACTCAGCTAGCAACTAACACTGTATAAACTCAACTGCCTTTCAGCACCTTATATAAGTTTGGTTTTGTACATAAACATATTACACATAATTGATATGTAGCATATCACAAAGTAGAGAAAAATAAACATGTACAAAATTATTTTCTATACTAATCAGTTTATTTTATTTATTTATTTATTATTAATTATTTAATCCTTACTTTTACTAGATTTTCTGGACTCATCAACTGTGAATACATATCAGTAAACAGATACTTTCCATCTTGCTCAATTTGATGAATGCAACACTGGCCTTTTTCTACCTTAAACTTCAAGCTCAGATGCATCCCTACCATAGTTAATAATGCAGTGTTCTTTTCTTCGCAAGACACCAGTTCCCATGACTAAGGAATAAAAATTTAACATTGATAATCATAATAAAATATAGCATGGAATCATTTATCTGGATAATATGATCCCAGCTAGAAAAAAAAAAAAAAAAAAAAAAAAGCTGATAAGGTGAAATATTTATTAAATCTTGAAACAACTATCAACAGAAACAGAAGAAGATGGTGAAAATTAGTCTGAAGCAAGATAAATATAAATTCTTTTACTACAATGCAATTTTGTTTCCAAAAACAAAATAATGATTGTTTTATAATCTGAACTTAAAAGTTGCTAGTTAATAAAAAAATAGAATTATAAACATTGAAATGAAAATAATTCCTAGACATAAAATAAATCAATGAATCGTAACCAAAAAAAAAAAAAAACTTACTAAAAAAATCTGCTTAGTCCAACAGTTCATTTTCTCACCAGAAATTTTAAAATAAATTAGCACAGTGTCAAGAAGCGGACATATGCTCTTGACATAAAATTGGAATTTTAAGTTTAGCATTCTATGGTAATAACAGAATATGCAAAAAAAACTATAGTTATGACGATCACCAAAATTAAGTTCAAAAGTTTCACTGTACATTGAGCTTAGATGAATCTAGAAAGTTTCAGTGAATAGTCAAAACTGATGATCAATCTCCAGGTTCTATGATTATGAACATCGCTGGAGAGGTCCACGCGGTGAAGAATTAATAAAAATTGAGATAAGCAAAAGTACATACCATAACTTGACGAATTCAAAGGAACTGGAGACAGATGTAAATATTCACCAAACTTTATTTGTGCTCTATATAGGGACGGGGTGCGAGTCTCTGGTACGTCGTCACCATCGGCTTCTTCCTTTTACTCCAGTAAGATCCAAGTCAGTATCCGTTTCCATCTGGGTGCATAATCGTGATAAAGACGCAATGGTCCGGGCATAATATTACAAATTCACTATTATGTCGAAATATATGATTATCCTGTAGATATACCAAGTGTTGTCGATGGATTAATTCAATATTTAATTACGGAAGACACACGTGTCGATTCCGAGGAATGCACGTTTGTTAATACGCAATCTGATTGCATCCTCTTCAATTTTTGTCCAAAAACGAATGGTTAATGTTTTCCTGCTCCGTGATTCCTTGATGATACACATTATTAATTTATTTTATAAAAAAACATTGCTTCAAGCTATAATATAATTAATTTATAATTGCTAAAGTCATCGCGGTGAAGCCACGACGGGCCCGCGGTGCGCGCACGCGAAAAATCGCGAGGCGACCGGGAAACGCGACCTTCTATCCGGTGTTCAAGTATCCAAGTCCTGGAGAGAGAAGTTTTTCTACTCTCCGGTCGGCGAGCGACGAAACGTCACGGCACTAGCGGCCAATCAGAACGCGCGCTCACGGGAGGACGAAACCAAGCCTCCAGAACTGGGAGGAAGGTAGGGGAAAGCAATGAAGAAGCACTGAGTGAATTTTTCGCGTCGCCGAGAAGTAAACTTACAGGGGCGAAACGGGAAACTAATGAAACTTAATTAAATTTTGGATAAAATGCGATCTAATAATTTGGATTTGTTAAAATAACTGAAAAATAATATAAAAACACTGTCGTGTTTCACGACACACAGCGAATTATGACATCTGATTTCCGATAATATAATTTATTTGGAAAATAAATGTTTCCAGAGACTATATTTTTCATCAGCCAAAACACAAACATAATATTCTGTTATCAGATCTGTCTATTAACAATGGCTTCAAACATAAATAAGGCTAACAGTTTTTTTTTTTTTTTTTTTTTTTTTTTTTTTACGATTGTAATTAACCAAGTTACTACTATGGATTTTAACATTCTGTAGAAAACTACTATTTCTCTCATTAAACATTCTGTTACATCAAACTAAAACTGTTATTAAAAAGAAACTGACAAGGATATCAGCGACAAGATATAAATTATAAAGAGACATTTGATAAATATTCTGGAGCTGAGTTTAAAATCAATTGGCTGCATTTAATTAGTGAAGATTCAAACAGCAGAAAATTCTAAAAGGCAATTTCTTGATGATATTTACACTCACATCAAACTATATTTTTGTCATAAATAAAACAAATAATATAAAAATTTGCAGCAATATAAAGTTTGCATTTGAAGTTGATAAATTGTTACACAAGATATGTTATGTCTCTTTTACATTATAAATAAAGCAGTAAATGGAATATAGTGATAGCACTGTATTCCATTTATGGCTTTATACAGTGACAAATCTGTATTTAAATATTATTGGATTTTTCAAATCACTGATTTTTGTATATTTTACTTTGTACGATTTGAAATGCAATTTAAGTCTAAATTAGTCATACAATTTTTCCATTAAGCCCTCTTTTCCTTTTCTTCCCACGTCAAATTTAGTAAAATTTTATTTTAAAATATCTTTTAATTTTATGCTCCTAATCATAAACATTCTCCTAAAAAAATCACATGCAAATAGCTCTGATTCAAAGATGTTTCTTTTCTTTAAAAAAAAGTGTAAGAGACTCAAACCTCTCTTAAATATTATTATACTACATTAATAAAACATTCAATAATATTATTAAATTAAATTATTAAAAATATTCAGAGGCTTGTTCATCCACACCATTCTTATTTGATTAATTTTGAATAGTTCTGTATATTTCTTATAAATTGAATATGCACCAACCAAATACTATACTTAAATTAAGCACAGCAAAAAATAATAATAATAACACAACCTTAAATGTACTTTGAATCATTTACATTTATAGCCCTAATAATCAGAATTTGTGTGTCCCTGTAAATGAAAGGTGGATGCTTTTCATACCACCACACTCTACATTGAAATGCTTTATACATATCAATATATAAATTAATTTCATTTTGCTTAGTACAATTGAAAAATGCTAAAATGTATCACCAAGAAGTTTCACCTATAGATGTAGTGCATTTGAATAATTTTGTATGTCCGTCCCTGTACATGAACTATTTGCCTCATTTAAATAAAAAATATAGAGTAACATCCCTAATATGATAAGGATTTTGAATGTCAAGTTTTGATTCCCTATTAATATTTGTTTTTGAGTTATGCTAATAACAGACTAGCACACAAACTGGCCAAACACTGAAATCTTGATTTTTTCAAATTCAGGGGACCTTAAAATGTGTAAATATAGTAAAAACTCAATTTCAAAAATGTGTTCTAAAAACAATAGTTTTTCTACCATATGGGTAAAAGAAAGTAAAAATGTATATTCTGATAATCAATAAAAGTCAAAAAGGGTTATTATAGTATTACTCGGAAAACTATTCATATACCCCAAACACTTTTAAAATGATAGTTAAAGGTAGAAAAATAAAACCATTTTATTGTCACATTGTGCAAGAAAGTGCCATAGGTGCTGCATAAAACTCACAACTGTCATTACCTGATAAGGCATATTATTATACTTTCTTTGCAGAAATCCAATGATTCCAAAGCGGTTAGTTTTAAAATATATACGGCCAGTATCTGAAATTAAATGCTCAGTTTTTAGAATCAATTACAGAATAATATTTTTCTCTTTCATAAAAATAATTTCTTTCTAGTTACATTTTAGAAAAAATAAATCAGAGTTTCCCCTGGGTTTAAAAAAGGGCCAGGTGCTGCTAGTAAAACAAGAGGTACATTTTAAGATTTTAAGGACAGTTTTGGATTTTTAATGGCACATTTTACATTTAAAATCCACACTTGTTTCAAAATGTTTTAAGTATGTATCTAATGAATGTTCTTTAATTTTAACTTTCTTTACTTTTGCTTGTTACTAATAATTAAATAAATGTTGATGATCAGACACAATAGTTTTACTCATTATGCATATCATTTATCTTCAGTATAAAATTGTTCTTTTATTTGCAGACTTTTTTTCCTCCTAAATTTGTGATCTAATACAAGAAGCAATAAGGGTGCAATTTTTTTTTAGATAAGAGACAAGAAGAGTGTTTTTTTTTTTTTTTTTTTTTTTTTTTTAATGAAGAGCAAGAAGGGTGCTACTTGCTACTTTTTCAACCAAAAGGCTGGCAGGGCACAATTCCCTCCTGAAACTGACTGGGGGGAATACTCTGAATAAATCATTTAAAAAAATTATTTATAACACTTCAATTTTTAGTAATTTTAATTTAAAAATATGTACCATATGTATTAACATCAAAATTATGATGCAACAATGACAAAAATAGAATTAAAAGAAGCTAATGCTAAAAGTAATAGTGAATATAAAATTATCTAGATTATTAGAAACACATAATATTACAGAGCAAAATGAAAAAAATAATTTGTAAATATATACATATATGTTTTAAGTTAAGACTTGTTGTGTTACTTTATTGATTCGTTTGTTTTGCAGGCTGTTAATTAATAGATCTGGTTTCTTTACATTAGTGTATTTCATCCACTGATAAAATTTTTTTAATCTTATTGGTCATTGGTGTTTCAGTGATCTTGTATCTGTTGCTTGGCTTCTACTATGCTTAATAGATCATCTTTATTATACATATATATATTTAAGAATTACATGCCATAAAAAAAAAAATTTAAATCAGAAAGTTATAAAAAATAGTTTAAAATATTTCATCATGAACTTTTTTTTTTTTTTTTTAATTACTTTAGTCTTGTTTGCGGTAACCCAAAATCAGCAAAAGACAAACATTTTTTCAAATTTGATTAAAGTTTAGACATTAAGTGTTTGATGACACTTCAAATAATAATAATAATAATAATAAAGCTAGAGTACCAAAATGTTTTAAATGTTTAAGAGATTGATTAAATCCTTCAGAAACATCAAATGGTCATTTTAGATTGATTTTTATGATAAAGCCTGTCCCAAAAGTATATGTAAAAAAGAGCAATGTTCCTGATCAAAACATCATGTTCTAAACAATTTTCATTTAAGACTGATAGCAGTTAGGTTCAATATCTCAATAACACCATTTTACCCATTAATATAAACACTGCTAAACCTTATGCTTTATCCCTCTTTCCCCACAAGTACTTAAACTGTCATTAACAATATGGTACCATTGCCTGTGTTACCTGTATTATAAAAGAATCCATTATTTTAAACCTATGAGAATCTTTTTGTAGATGACATTTATTAGTACTATAGGTAATAAATTCAGGACTAGTATAAGCAAATTAGCATGCTAGATTCAATATTATCTTGCTGGACGTTAGCAATTTCAAATTTTACTTTCTAATATTTTTGTGTAGAATGTCAATATAGTAAATACTAAATACCATGATTTAATTAAGTTTTATTTCTTTAATTTTATATGCCTTCATCTCACTCTTGCTGCCTCCTAACTCTTTACCAAATTCAACCTAACAGTAACTACCCCTCTTCCCCAAGAAGTAACCATATCTACACAAAACAGTCTTTCATTACTTAAAGTAATATAATTAAAAATATTTCTGTTCTATTCATACAAAATATATATATCACTGCAATATCAAGTATTCCAGAATCATTACCATCTGTATTGCTATTATTTTCCTGAACAATATTAAAAACAGAAAGGAAAAAAATAAGTTTTTAACTTATGTTGCAATAGATCTTTAGTAAATCTGTAGTAAACTTATGTAGTACACCTCTAAATTGGAACAAGGATCCTCCCAACTTTTTTCTGATACATGAAAAAATATTTTTTTGATCAGTCAAAATTAGGATTGGAAAAATAAGAAGCATTCAAATCCATTATTATTACAGGGCTGAGAAATTTAAAATTTCTGAAATTCCACATAAGAACAATAATTTATTTTTATTTGGTCACTGTATTCATGTTTATAAAACTCATTTATAAACATATAGATCAGTCTTTTACTTTGAAAAATATTCTTCCACTCTCCTCCAATCCTCAATGATAAGGCAGAAATCTTTGGATCTTCACACTTTTCAATGATTTCTGATAGAAATCAGAATAGACATTTAAATAAAGTGCTGAATTCACCAAAATCTATACAGTCTGTGCTATGATGACCTGATGCTATTGTGTTCTCTCACATACACACATCATGAAAAATTGTGTAAAATCATAAATATCTCTAAAAGGAGAGTTTGTGTCAAAACCAAAGTTGGAGGTGTACAATTAGATATCACAACAGTCACAAATATAAATTTGCAACATTCTACGACCATTCTTTTTTGAGCTATGAGAGATACAAAATCCATTTAGCAAACTGTGATTACAATACTTTCTTCACATATGTATGTTTGGAAAGTAATAAAACTAGCTAAAAACAAGTTAAGGAAAGTAGTTGAAATGATAAGAAAAATGTGCAAACAAGATACAGCAATTATTTTTACACCAGTCCAACAAATCTGTAAATAGGTTCATCTAAAATAATTAATAAATTACCTTCATCTAATTTAGTTTCAAAAAACCCAACTCGAGTGAATCCTTTTCTGTCTTCTAACCAGAATGCTGGAATGGGTTGTTCTAGAAAAAGGACATTAGCTGGAAGTCTGAAACAATAGCATAAAAAAAATACTAAGCGATTCTGCATTTTTTTTTTTTTTTTTTTTTTTTTTTTTTTTTAAATACCACATAAAGGTGATACAGTGAAACCCCAATCTATCGTTCCTGCATCCATATTTTCCTGCATTGATCATTTTATTTCTATGGTCCCTGCATAAATTGTATTTAAATAATGTTAACAAAACCTGCTTATATCGTGCTTCAAAAAGTCATTTTCCCGCATTCATCATTGTAAAATTTTTCTTCTGACCTTGTAAAAATTTTCTCCTGAAGGTCAAGTGGTTCCATATGGCATACAAACTGGAATTACTTCTTTCATCCTAAAATAACTCTTTTCCCCATTTCTATGGCAGTTGAAATTTGTGATGTCATGTCTTCAGTATATTTATTCATTTTGTAATTTCAGCATGGCAGGAAGTAACCTCTTTAATAATCTAGAAAATTGTTTCGTGAAATGCAGTTACGTGTGAAAAAATGATCAAGGATATCAAACAGAAGGGCAAGAAAATGATGATGCTGATAATCCAGATGAAGAGTGATTGTGTGTTGCAGAAGATGCGCCTGGCACAAATTTAGTGATAATATTTGCATTCATTAATCAAGGCATTGCGACATGCGGTATCCTAAAGCATAGAAGAAATGTGTGTTTTCAAAAAATGAAAGTAATGGCAAAGAAATAGAGGATAATTTACATGTCAATGACTAAATTATGGTGTTTAAAAATGCACAAACTTTTATATAAGCACATGTAATTACAGAAAAGGACCAGAAAAATGTTACAAATCTGGAAAATTTCCTGTTTCATTTATAAAAAAAAACGAAAAACCGATTTTTTTTTAATAAATTTTTTTAGTGTTCTACAACATTGATTTATTTCTTTGACAGTTTGGAAAGCAACAACTTATTTTTTATTAGCAGTGTATTGTATACATTATATGTATTAATCCATAAACATTGTTTTCTTCATGTTTTGACTTTAACCTTCATTCGTCGTTTTCCCGCTTTCATCGGTTTTCTCCATGCTCTCCGTGAAAAACGATGGATCGAGGTTCTACTGTAACTCTAAGCTAAAATTTAACCACATAATAAATAATACTGAAAGACAAACAATTTAGTAAAAAATTCAGTTTATTCTTTTTTTTTTTTTCCTTTTCAAATAAAATTAAAACATTAATTAAACTAACATCATAAGAGATACACTTGGCACAGGGGTAAATTTAGTATCTAATATGCCCTGGGTTATATTTCTTTCAGTGTACCTTATTGTAATAACTTATGAAGAAATTAAACATTGGTCAAGCATTATATGTCTCACTAAAAGGATAAATCTGCAGACATCAAACAGTTTTACAATTACTGTTTTATGGATTATTTTGCTTTAGGCTGCACATCAGTCAGATTCACTCTTTTTCTTTCTTTCATAAACCTATAGGGATTTTGTTGCTTCATATTATAAGGATACCTCATTCAAAAATGAAGTTTTTCAAATTCTGTTTTTTGAATACAGTGAAACAGCCTCCTCCTGTAAGGGACACCTCCGAAGAAACGACACCTCTATTTAAGAAGCAATTTCTCTGGTCTCAGTCTCTTTGAATAGTAACTTTAATGTGTTTACCTCTGACTACGAAACACTAGAAAATTCCAAACAGCAGCATGTTCAAAGAGTGCAATTCAAAAACAGATTTTCAAAAACTTCATTTTTTAATTGAGATATCCTTATGATACAAAGCAACAAAAATCCTTTGAGATAACATGAGAAAGAAGAAAGGGTGAATCTGATGTGTAGCCTTAAGGCTCCTCTCTAACATTTTCTCTCTCACCTGTAGGGTCCTCCTCGTAAGTTATTCTATGGGAAATTTTGTAATGTGAATACACATTATCTGATGCATTTTTTTTTTTTTTTTTTAAATTTAGATGTCACAATTAGAAAATTCACAACTGTTAAATTTGTTTGTTTAAAGAAAAATGAGTTTTTAAAATTTTAATATTTCATTTTGAAAGTATAGTGAAATAAATGCATTTAGTTGATTTTTTTGCATTTTCTAACTTAATAAAAAAAAAAATTTTTTTTTGGAAAAGAGTAAATTTAATGGTTGTAAATTTTCTGAATGTGAAAATATAATTAAAAGATATATTAGGCAATGAGTAATTCATATAACAAATTTTTCCCATAGAATAATATGGATTTTGGCTATTGTGGCAATAGGTAGAGTCTTCTTAATTTTATTAATACTCAGATAATTCAAAGGTAAATTCTAATTGTAAAAATACTGTTACTGGGATAAAGGAGAACAATAAGTCTACTAAAGGCTTGAGAATTTTGTAAATTTATTAAATAAGAAGGAAAATATTTTAACTTCTAAAAATAAGTCTTAAATGTTATCACAAACAAATCATTCAAAGCATTATAAATTTAAATATTTATAGTTTTAGTAACAATTCTCACTGACTTCCAATATAAAATTTTAACACACTGAATATTTATTTTTCTTTGATTAAAATAATAGATTCAGGTACAAAATGTTTACTTTCATAGAATATTAATCTGAAAAATCGAAACAACAGTGATTTACATAAAGAATAAATCAATACAGTAATTAAATTTCTATTAAAAAGTAATAAAACTTCATTAAAAAAAATTTTTTCATCTACTTTTTTTTTTAATTTTAAGTAAATGTAAAGGGATTTAATTGTTTATGCTTTAATAATTCATACTTAATGAAAATGATAGCACAATATATACAGTACTTTATTATCAAATGAATAACTATGAAATATATCATTTAAGTAATCTTCCAAACTTATCAAAATTTTGAATTCAAATACTTCTTTCAGATTTATTTTACTTACTTTAATGATATAGAAAGAGCATTACACATTTCTCGATCAAAACGTTTTATTTCTGAATCTGCAAACTCAGCTGCTAAAGCTGGAGACATATCTGGCTTAGGGTGTCTGATTGGAATTATGCTGGTTTGATATGGTATATGAATTAATACCTTCTTTTCACCTATTAAAGTTGTAATTATATTAAGTAACATGAAGGAAAAAGTAAAAAAAAATCATATATATGAACTAATTAAATATTCATAAAAATATTTTTTTTATTATTATTAATAAAAGGTTCATCAATTACTTCTGTTATTACAAAGTCAAACTTGACAAGATACCCTTTAGCTACAGCATTATGAAACAGACAAAAAAAAGTATTTAAAACACATTTTTTTAGTTATTTAAGAGTATGTTTTAAGGATATATTTAATGAAAATTATAAATATAACCTGATGATGATAATTAATGAGGATTCTGTGAAGTGGTACTAAAGTGTACCACTCGTACATAGAGGTCGAAAAAGATATTTGAACCGTAAAAAAGTCTAAAAATATGTATTTACTTCACATGTTCTCTATATTTTTCCTAAGATTGATGGAAGATTCTTGAAGTAATATAAGAATTAATATACAATTACAACTAAAAAACTTGCCCTATATAATAATCACAGTTATGCCCTAAAACGGGAGGACCTCAAAATTTTGACTAACCCCTACGCAATTAATGAAAGAGAACACTCGGCAATACCGAAAGAATGGCAACCAATCCTAAATATAACCGAAGTGAAGCGAAGAGGACAAACGAACCGACGAGAATCAACAATGGAGACAGATGAGGCGATCACTTAGCACCTGATGAGTGCGATGCACTCGAAATACGTATTGTGCAGATAAAAGAAATTAAGGACATTATGTAAGGTAGTTTTTTATATATTTAATTATAGGAATTAACTATAACATACGTATGAAAAATGCCAAGCAGTAATAATGAAAGCACTACAAAAAATCCTCTCTGGAACAAAAATGACAACATGTAGCATCTAGTGCCTTATAATAATAAAATGAGGTACATGTGATCTATTCTTATGACATTTCTTCCATAAATTCTATTTTACACTTTTTTAAATTAATGGTACTTTAAAGTACTGGAGGTAGATAAAGAGTTAAATTCTGCATATATATATATATATATATATATATATATGAAAGGATAAAATAAGCAAGATTCTAAATTAGTATTTAAATTAATATTAAGTGATAACTTAATATCTCAGAATAAATCTTAATTTTAAGAACAATTTTATGAGAATTCTATTTGAGTGCCCAGGTAAAGTTGGTTTCCTAACAGAGCTTCATAGCACGGGAATCTGATTTCAGAATAAGTTTTAGAATCAAAATTATGCAATCGTCTAAAGTAAGCAGCAAAACATTGCAAAATACTTAACCCCAGATGTCCGGGTCAACCAATGAGAAAAGGTAGGCGTGTTTTAGATTAGCAAATTAACCCAATAAGAATTCATAAGAATAGTTTTGGTTCCCGCCGAAATATGCAGTATTTAAGCGGGAACACACGAGAAATCGTGGCTTTTTACGATAATCACTTGCCTAATAAACTCACGTTTAAGTAAGACTCCATCATGTAAAAGTTTATGAAATAGATTCACGGCCCTTCGAGGTCTCGCGGCTTGGATACCTGCTGGCCATCGGCACCGTAGCTTCTCGGTTGCCGGAACTAAGAGTTCATATACCGCTCCGGATGTCTGAACAACCGGCCCATGACTACATCATCTCTATTGTGACTGCACCTTTAGAACTTAATAAAGGATATTCATTTCTCAAATGGACTCCCTGCGTTTCCTTTTATAAGATACATGGACACTAGCTACTTTCATTACATACATATTTTTTTTTATTTTATTTTTTCAAAAACACAATTACATATATCTTATCTCGCAGTACTCAATCAAACATTAATGTTATTTCCGACATTAATTTTCAACAAATAATTACTTTTTAAAGAACAGACTTTACAACTATCTATTATCTGTTTTTAAATCTTTTATTTCTCATGTTTTAGCATTATGTATTGCTACATACTTTTTTGTTACATATCACATGTTATCTTAAGGGAAGATTAAATAATAGCAACAGTCTGCTAAAAGAATTTGATATAACAAAAATTTTGAAATAATTATCTTTCATTAATATTTAAAATAGACATTTTTGTATTACACGTATGAAATTTTCTGTTTACATTAAAAGTGTACAAGTAAACTTCCTGGTATAACTTTGAATAGTGTACTATTGATGATCATCAAGAATTTAAAAATAAAACTATCGCTCAGGTTTAGTAAATCAAATCCAATTATGACAATTCCAAAATTGTAGTTTATCTGCCCAATTTTTACAAGCAAATTCTGAAATATTTTTTAGCGACCCATCAATTAATTGAATACTTTGTTATGTAGATTTATGGACTTTTGTATTTTATATCATAAAAAAAATTTAAATTAACTTTTCGTTAAAATTATTGATATTTACACAAGTCAAGCATTTCATTTGCAAACATTTAAAAAAAAAATTTTTGATTAATAGCAAATAAATTCAATTTTAATTAACATATTTTAAATATTAAACGTATAACATATAAAACTTGTCAAAATCTTGAAACTTTGACCAATTACTTTTTTAACTATTTGCAATAAATTTAAAATAAAAAGTGTACCTTATACGCTGTTCTGATCTGCAATACTTTCATACTTTTACTTCTAACTGAAGTCAAGTATGAGGTATATTTTTAATTTATTGCAAATAAACTGATCATAGAATAAATATATTAAAAAATAATTAAAAAGTCATATGTGCAGTGAATATTCAAAACAACTATTTTATAAGTTGAACGCAATAAAATTTTTAATTAGATTCCTCGTATTAAATGTTTTTCCTCTTGAAAACTACAAAAAATCCAAAGCTTCCATTTCAATTGAAAAGCAAAAGTACAAAAACCATTACTATTATTCTTTGTGTAAATGCAATTGTAGCAAATTTAATTAACTTATATTCAGTCTGTTACAATTGTAATTGTTCTTTTTTTTTTTTTTTTCTCTCTTAAAAAAATATGTGGTTTTCTGTATTTATTAACAGGTGTACATAAAAATAGGTGTACAAAAATATTGTACAACTAGTATTAAAGAACTTAAAAAAGCAGAAGATACGATATCAATTAGAGCTCTGTATGGTAAGTAGTTTTTAATTTACAGCTGTTTAAACATTTCAAAGCGCTCTAAAATTTTTGCTTTTTTGAGGACCAGTATTTCATAAACTAATAATCCAAAAAATCTGAAAATTTATAGTTTTTGTCAAATTTAGAGGAAGAGTAAATACACAAACAATCTTAAGAATTTAAAACTTAAAAGTTTTTTTTTTTTTTTTTTCGACGGGGAAAGAGGGGGATTTGATATAGAAATACTATCATTTGTTATTGACACATGCTTTATCAGTTTTTTTACATGAAGAAAAATAAAATAAAAATTCATATTTAAGAAGCTATAATATTATTAAGAGTTGGTACATATTTCTTTTGTTATATTGAATGTAAAAGTGCATCTTACAGGGACATTTTTAAAATACTCATTATATCATAACAAATGGTTTTAATGTGCAGAAACTATGGATTTTTATATACATAAAACAAATCACTGAAATGGTTCAAGAACATACAACACCTTAGGTCTTTTCTGTCACTGGTGATAACTTATAAATATCCCCTTATTTATAAAAATGATTTTTTTTTTTTTTTTTAAAGACTGCTGCAAAACACTTTTTAATAGAATGCTAATATAAGGCTGTGTGCTTACATCCAGTCCCCTCAAAGGTCATATAATGTATAAACTACTAGAAAATTTTACATATTCCTCCTATTTTATATTCTCTTCTGAAGTTAAATTAATGGATTAAGTATTATAAATACATTTTATTACAACTGCAACAAATTCATATATACAATATTCAAATATGACTTACAATGTGTAAAAATCCAACATCCAGCTTTTACAGTAGGAGAAGGGAGATGGAATAAGTCAAAGTGATAGATACCTCCAACAACAAAATACTCAGTTTTTTCTACAACTACTATATCAGGTTCATCAGGAGGAGCTAATTGAAATGTAAATGTTTCAATTAAATTCTAAATATCGATTTAGTAACTTAAAAATATTTGTTAAACACTGCATTTTCTATGTATACCACACTTTCATGTAACACTTGCAACACGATTTTTTGAACATCAGTTCAAAGAAAATTTTTAGATTTAAAAAAAAAAAAAAAAAAAAAGAAAGTACATTAATCACAAGCTTTCAAAAATATTTTCACAATCGGCGAGAGGGGTACAGCAAAATAATTTTTGCTGTACCCTCTTCTCTCGGATTGTTGGAAATATTACATAACATCCACATAGTCTTGATTATTACATATCTTTTGACATTTCAAATTCCTATTGGCTGCTATTCTGACTCTAAAATTTGCTCCCCTACCTATATATAACAGCAATAATCCACCTCGTCATTCTGCATTGAGGACACTTTACAGCATTTTGTGTTTAATACATTTTTACACTGGCATTTTCAACTTTGTGTAAATAGTTATATTTCTGTTCAACATCAAGTTTGGTTACATAAAAGTGTAATTGTATATAATTAATTCTTTCAAGAAACAATAACATTTTCTTATTTAAATGAAAAACATAATTTCTTTTATAAAATTAAAGCTCATTTATACATATATATATATTTAATGAACTTATTTTAAAATGCATTTTTTCTAAGAGTGATAAAAGAAAACTTTAAAAATGAGATAAGCTGAATTTTCTTTGTTAGGACTAATTTCGTCTTTGTAAATAAATAGTAAAGTACATAAAGATTTTTATTTATTACGCATGAACATCTATATAATATTTCTCTAACGTGGACCAATTATGATTACATTTTGTCGAAACGATGCGATAGTGATGTAATTAATAAAATACGCAGGGATAAAAAAATATTATTTACTAGCAAACCGGTACGAAATTTTTCCAGTTTCTTTTTTTTTTTTAATTACCTTTAAAATTTGAAACTTATGTATTATACACATTTCGTCACACAATATAAATTTTAATTCATCAGAAACCAAATTTTTATTAGTTTTTTCTGGGATAAAGCACAAATGAAAATTAACACAAAATCATTCAGAAAAAATTTTCAAAATAAAATTCATGTTTGATGACCCAGTTTTCATACTTCTCCAAGCAGGACAGCTTTAGTATAGGTCCCTTATGGCGACTTTTAAATTTTTGCCACCATTCTGGTGATGCCTTTTAATAATTTCTTTTATTTATTCATTTTGGCATAATTTTTTTAGTTAATCAGAAAAAAATTAACACCTATTTTGATTATACTTTTTATTATTGTGTTCTTTAGTCAATTTATGACAAAAGCTCATATTTTGTTTATATCTTTAAGTATTGCTAGGTTTAAAATGACGATTGCAAAGATTGTAAAAGACACAACTTTTAAAAATAAATTTTTCTATAAAATAATCTCATTAGACAAATGTCGTCATTTTTTTATTATTATTATTATTATATAACCCCATCAAAAATGACAGAATGTGAAATCAATTAAGGTAGTGAATCAATGAAGGCTTTGCCGGTCACTATACTTAAAGGAAACTCTTTTCTATATCGCTTTATAAACAAAAATAAAATTTTTTAAAAATCATGAAATTGCTCAAAAGCACACTTCCTGTCTCCATTGCCTTCGTCAACAATCCACGCAATCGCAGACTCTCGGGCACCTATCCCTATTGCCTCTGTGACAATAGCTTGTCAGTGGGCTTCCATTTGGGTGCTTATCAGATGACAGTTTCGAAATGGACAGTATCAAAAAAAAAAATTGAAGTAGCAATTTTATATTTGAATCCCAGTTACATACGAACAACACTATATGTGGTGTACATAATTTTTCTTTCACGTTATTTTCTATATTCATTTGATTTATTCGATCAACTATAAAATGACAACAATTTCATGTCAAATATAATATTACAATATGCTATAATTGGCTACATCTATCGCTTGAGACAATTTTTTGTGGTTTTAATAGTAGTTGAGTTAGTTAATAGTAGTTGGTATGTAGAAAAATAAATAATTAAATATATGATCATAATAGTAAATCTGATCATAATACAGCCTTAATATAGCTCCTCTTGTCGACTTTTGAATTTTTATCGCCATTTTAGACAAAAATACATAATTTATGCGATTATTTTTTCTGCTTCTTTCTTTTCTTTTCCCTTTCCTTTCTGTTTTTCAATATTTTATAATTTATTTATATTTTTGATGCGCTACTTGGCTTAAAGTGGCTTTGACAAAAGTAGAGTCCTTGGCAAGAAATGCCCGATCTATTTCAGCATTAAAATTTTAAAATATTACCCAGAATTATCAATAAATTAGCTATTTAAATTATTAACGAATTATTATTATATCACTGAACTGAGTCTGTGCACTTAAATATCACTTTTTATATTCGTGTATTATACTGTCACTATTGTATTGGTTCTATAAAATATAATCATAACTGGACCACGTTAGACAAATATTATATATAGTAGATAAATGGACAATATTTAAGCATGCGGTCTCAGCTTAAGGATCTAATAAAAAACTATGACATTTATCTTATGCCTAGTGGCAGAAACACCGCGACACGGCGACATAGTCGTGGACACAGAAAAACGGCTTGCAGACAGATTTTGTCAGCACTAATAAAAAAATTAGTCTGCAATTTTCAGACTCTCTTTGTCTGTACTACAAAAAAAAAAAAAAAAAAAAAAAATTGCCCACAACTTTCAGACAGTTTTTGGCTGCAGTCATAAAATATTGTCTGCAATTTACGGACATTTTTCTCCCGTGACAATGCGCTACCGATGTATGACATCTTACACGCTCTCTGGTAGGAACTCTAGAGCCCCCTATAGGTGCCTTGGTAGGAACACACAAAACAGTGCGACCTAGGAGCCCAGATCTCGCTTGATAGGCAGCATTATGCGTGTATTCTTTTCTCCTGTTACCTGTTACTGAGATTCTACGGGAATGTAGAAAAGTGCTAATTTCATTTAAAGCTGCTCCAAAACTTCTCCACTTCAAAATTTACTTATAAAAATTTCTGTATCAAAACTAAAACTAATACTTTTATTATTTATAATGTGTTGTGTCAAACATTGCTATAAAATATTTAATTGAATGAGTTAAACTCATTGTTTATAATTTAACTTATTTTATTAACGTTTATAATTTAACTTATTATTTTATAATTACAATATTGTTCTGTAGTAAAATCGTATTGTGTACTGTTGCACAAGATCACTACTTTTATTAACCCCCCCCCCCCAGCCCCTCTTTGAGGCTTTTTGAGTTTAAGCCTTTTTTACCCCTGACTATATGCAAATTTCGCAGACAGATTATGAAATTTTAAAAATCTGTCGCAGACAGCTACAAAATTTTCTGTCACTGGGATCTCATGAGACCATTTTATGGAAAAATTTATTTTCAAAAGTTGCTCCTTCAGAATCTTTGCAAGGGTCATTTTAAACCTAGCAATACTTTAAAGATATATACAAAATATGAATTATTATAAATTGACAAAAAAACAAAATCATAAAAAGTATAAACAAAATAAAAATTAGTTTTTTTTAAGCAAAAAATTATGCCACAACAAATAAAAATATCATTGCCAATATGGCGACAAAAATTTAAAAGGAGTCTTGGGGGTCCTATGCTAAAACTGTACTGCCTGCAGAAGTATGAAAACTGGGTCATCAACCATGAATTTTATTTTGAAATCTTTCTTTGAATGATTTTGGTTTCACTATTGCACAATATTAATTTGGTTCTAATAATAATTTTGCTTCCGGTAAATTAAAATTTTAATTAGGTGGTAAAATTGGTATAAAATTTATAAGTTTCAAATTTTAAAGGTAAAGAAATAAAAGAAATAAAGTGCGAAAATTTCGCACTGGTTTGCTAGTAAGAATTAACTCTATAATTCCCACCGCCTGGAAATTCTGAGGGCCTCAGGATCCCAGAAACATAGCCGAGTCTTGCGGTTACTACTTTCCCCTCTTTTTATTGTTCACTCTGCAGACCATGTCGTTAAAGGAGGTCTCTCAATGTCTGGAGTAAGAAGATAGTCTTTTTTCCTTTCATCAGACTCTGACATAAAATTACACCCCCTCAGTTAGCGTATAAGTATCAGATAAGAAGAGAAATCGTAAACATATGCGTTGTTTAGTATTTTATTATTTAAATGTATTTTAAAGAATAAATATTTGAATTCGGGGTTTAAATTTCAGAATTATAATATCAAATAAATTGATTTGTGATATAAATTTTGATTTGTTTCCGCAAAGTCAAGAGAATATGGCCAATGTAAATAGCTCGGAAGTACATAAAGTTTACAATTATTTTCAAAATGTATCATGAAAATAATTGTAAATTGTTTAAATTGTACAAATTTTAATAATTGTTTCATGAAAACAATTACATGAAAATTTATTAACAAAGAAATGGAATTCATCTAAAACAATTAATTATAAACTCAAGCGAAAATTAACGGGACCCATGTAATAAGCTTCCCCCCCCCCCTTACAATAATAAAAATTTGACATTTTTTTACTTTTTATTATGTCAAGAGAAATTTACTCCATATTGTTTGAGAAAAATGCTGAGCTATCGGTAGTTTATATTCATGAGTTATAATTATAATATATGAAATATTTTAATTCGGAGTAGGTATGGTGGGGTAAAAAATAAGGCTAATTGTCTGCATTAGATACTTAGGTCTGGGTAGAGTTACATCCGTGGGGGGTCGTTCTAAGGGTCCTGCAGCATATTAATGCGTGTTTCGGGGAAAACTACGAAAAATTCCGAACTAGCTCGATCTGGGATTGAACTTCTCGGCCACTGTTGAGCTTTGGGTATCTGTAAAATAAACTTCAGGGACTACTTCGTAAATTAACTTTCTGAATACTCTCCCTTAAAATGTTTATTATCACATTTTAAAATTACATTGAATGGATAATTAAAAAGTTCACCCTTCTTACTATTAAGCAAGTTAAAGTTATACAGGTATAGCCATAATTTCGGCAATATAATTTTGACAATACAATTTTACAAAATTTTGAAATATAATGATTTTATACCTACATTTAGCGAATTCTTTGTTGTATTAGTGTATGATTTATTTATTTATTTTTCCTTCTTTCCTCTTTTTTTTTTTCATAATATTAAATGATTTTATAGAGGAAGATGATTTCACCGAGAATATATGCCCAATTTAAAACAATTCATACACATACAATTTGAAAAGAAAGAAAGAAAGAAAAATAAATAAATAAGAATAAAGAAATAAAGAAAAATAAATAAATAAATAAGAATAAAGAAAGAAAGAAAAATACTTTTTTTTTTAAATCCATCTTTCCTAATACTTTCTAACATTTTGCGACAGTTTTTTCTTTTTCTATTTTTTTTTTTTTTTTTAAATAACGTTTTAATAGAAGTGTTTTTTATAATTTTAAATATTTTTAAAAAAAATCACTTGAGAAAAAAATTTAAAATATTGACACATAATGTTAAAATTCAAAAAGAAAGACTGAATTTTCAAGCTTAATTTTTTACTGTTAAAAGTTTTGGCGTGCCCTGAATACGAATATGTGTATTATCTGATGCAATTACTTAGAAATGATAAATGCTTTCTTTTGCTCTTGTATGACAGACAAAATGTCGATTTACAGGCAAACTTTTGAAGCAAGGTTTTGGTTAAATTACACGTTTTGAGTTCCCCTGGTTAAAAATATATTTTAGGGGGGGGGGGAGGAATTGCATAGGAATGATAATTTTCCTTTCTTGCTAATAAACCAAGACTTATCTGTTTCATTTCAAATAATGAAATTTCAAATATTTATATGGTTAAATTTAAGTTTTCAATATGCAATTTAATTGTTTGAAGTTTAATTCAAAATTTTCTACTAATAAATAACACACATGCTTTATAAATGTGATGTTTTAAGAATTACTGTTTTAAATTATTTTATATTGTAAAGAAGTGGATTATTTTTTATATTTATATTCGTAGATGTTTTTGCTTATTTATTTATTTATTTATTTATTTATTTTTCATGGCTTAGATTTTCTTTGATAGTATTAAATTTATCACAGTTTTATCATTATGGTCTGTTATTGATATAAAAGAAATTATATCATATCATATTGTAATCAAAAGCAGTCTTTGCATGAGCAAATTTTGCAAATCTCACATTCCCATAAGTTCTGCACAATGTGTCCTAATTTTTTCTTTTTTTCTTTTTCTAAAAGCCATTTTGCATTAAAAAAAAAAAAAAAGAAAAATATCAAATGTTTTTTCTCCTAAATATCTCAAAATGAAAGTTGTTGTCTTCGAATGCAAAGTCAAAGAAGGAACGACGATTTTCAACCAAAGAGAAATGACACTTGTTTCTCTCTCTTTTGTTCGGGAATGACACCTGTTAGCGCTATCCATCACTGACCTGTTCCCACGCCTCCAAGACTGCCCGCTCCTTATCGGTAGGGGGGATGAATTTTCTTGAGCTAGCCTCGGCTATAACGGGATTCAAGTAGCTCGGATGATTTCGGCTATAACGGGATACAAAAGGTTAAATGTAGACAGAATTAGTCAAAATTTAAAATAATTTTAAAAATTAAGGTTCTTTCATAAAAAATAAAAATCTATTTGGTCAATAGCTGAAAATACTATTATAACTAAATTAAATCAAGTAAGTATAGCAAAGATTTGATTTATTTATTTATTTATTTATTATCATACTTTTTTTTTTTTTTTTTTGGAGCATGATTGTGTAATAAATAATTGACAACTTACTGAATATTAATGCTTATTTACTTTTTTAAAAATAGTTTATTATTATTATTATTATTTATGACAGTTTCAGATAAAAATAATTAAAAATGATTTCTTAGTTTCATTGAATTTTTAATAATAATAATAAAACTCACTAAACAAAACAGTGTTAGGATTCTTGTCTACATCCACTTTATTAGTATTATCCTTTAAGTGTTTAGATGCAGCTGATATAGTATCAGACAAAACCAATGGACAAGTCTCTTCAAACTGTAAGGAAAAAAATTTGTTCTAAAAAATGATAATGATATTTAAATATTTTAATAGTATGAGGAATATTGATATAACCTGTTCTATCCTTTCTTTCAGTAATGCAGCATCTATTTCATTAAAAATTTCTATCAGAAACTCATCAGAATAAACAGCTATAAAAAAGATACAGGCAATTAAATAAAAATCATATATATACTACGAATGCACTTTCTTAATTCTCTCTCTCTCTCTGTGTGTGTTGTTTTATTAATCGACCCAACCTCAAACAGAGGTACTTTTAAGTTCTTGTAAGATTTCCTAAAATAAGAATACATTTTCAGCAAACATGTGTATGGATGTTAGCATAAATGTATGTCCATATGAATAAAATTTCAAAATTACGAAATTCTCCATGAATTTTTAAGATCATCATAGTTTCTTTCAAATTGGATTTTTTTTTTTTTTTTTTTTTTTTTTATAAATCTTCAAACTGGATATTATTTTTTATAAATCAATTTTTTTTTATTGTTAGGGATAAAAACCTTTTAAGATTTTTAAAAAGTTTAATGCATCATTCAGTATATAATAATTTGTTTATTCAATTAATTTTCTAAAAAAATTCAAATAGCTCTTTTGTTAAGGAAAAAAAACAAGTAAAAATAACTTATTTATTTACATTAAGAACTAAAAAATTACATTTTACAATTTCTTTTCAGCTAGCATGTTTTATTTATTTTGAATATTAATAACAATAAAAACAGATCCATCAGCTTTATTCACATTTTGAAAATTAGAAATAATAGCACCAGACACATGTATGTTTTCAGGTTATTGGTTTTATTGAGCCTTGTTTTCTCTTTAAAAATCATCTATTACAGATTACAGATATTTTTTTGTAAATGGCAAACTGAGAAGAGAAAAATGAGTTATCAAACCCCTATTTCTCTCTCTTTTAACACTCTTCATAAAGCTAGAATTCACATATAAACCTATTGAAATCTTTAAAAAAATAATTCCACCACTGATTAAGAGGTTGTCCTCTCCGAAGTTGATAGACGAGAGGTGTCGGGTTCAAACCCAGGTCACAACTGTTAACCTAGCCATACAGAGTTTTCTATGATTTTCTCCAAAACTTATACTAGGTTAGGAACCCTTAAGAAAGATGCCCACAGAAAGCTTCTCACTTAGGCCTAGGTCCCTTGAGTAAACAATCCACCTTAAATCTTACACCACTGTAAACCCTAGAAAATTAGCACCAAAGAAAAATTTCGGTATTTTCAAAGTAAGTCGAACATAAATCTTCGAAATTTTAAGGGAATTTTAAATTACAATTACACAAAGTTAAAATAATTCATTTCAAAACTTTTAAACAATTTTACTGTTCAATAACTGTAATTTCATGTAATGTAAATAGTTTTATACATTTTATTTTAATGATAAGAGTAACATAAATTTATTTTTCCATTGAAAACATTTGTTGTTGCAGTTGTTTTCTACAATTATAAGAAAATATGCTTGTAGATTAAAATTTTTCTACATAATGTATATTTCTATTTACATATTGAATTTTATGTATTCCTAGTTTGCAAGGATTTCTTTTATAAGACACACAATAAACTGCTGAATTATGTGTAAAAAATATTATCAAAATTAACGGAAAACCTCAAAAATAAATAAAATGTTTGAAATAAATTTAAATTTACAAATATCTTATTGATATATTTATTATTTATTTTATTTACTGAAATACTATCAAGTACTTCCTGATCTCTAAAAAAAAAAAAAAAAATAAAAATAAAAAAAATAGAAAATTAAAATTTGCTTAAAGTAAGAGAATGGATCTCTATCAGAAATAATTAATATTTACAGAAAAAATAAACATTATTTACACTCTCTGTGCAAGTAACTTTGCAATACATTCAAATAAAATAACAATAAAAATATTAATTTACATCATGGAGTTTGACTTAGCCAAGTAAAAATTTAAGAAAAACAAAAATTTTGATTCAAGGAGGACTTTATCCATGTTACGTCATAAAAACCTTTTACAAATGACCACTGCAGGGAAAATGTAACATTATAATTTTACATTTGCATTTTACAGGGAAATGTTTGTATCCATGGGAAAATTCACAGGGAAATGGAGAATCAGAAATCACATGTCAGGTATGATATAGTTCTGAACCCAAAAAATGGATAATGTCCATTAAATAAAAGAAAGTTAATATCAATAAAAATATTAATACAGATCTTTGAGTTTGACTTAATTCAATGAAAATTAAGGAACACAAAAAAATTTGTTTAAGGAATATTGAATAAAATAATGAATAAATAAAAATATTAATTTAAACCATGGAGTTTAACTTAGCCCTGTAAAATTTAAAAAGAAAAAAAAAATTGTAATTTTTTCTTAAAGTTTAAGAAAAGCAAAAATTTTTATTTGAGAAAGTTGAATAAAATAATGATAATAACAATAAAGTTTAAAACAAAAAAAACTGATTCAAGGAGTAAATAGACAGCAGGAGTAAAATAACTGAACTGGAATAAAGTAAAAGTTACTATAAGTTAAAAGCCTTTTTTTTTTTTTTTTTTCCTAATTATTATTTATTTTGTACCCTTAAAATTTGAATATTAAAAATTGGCGAAATTACTTCTTTGGATTAGTCGCCAGAAGCCTCCATGCAAATTTTTGAAGACTGACATTTATTGCAGGCAGAGCTAGACAATCAGACGTGACCATGGGTGAAAGTAAAAAATTTTTGCTGGACTGAAGTATATATATATATATATATATATATATTTGTAATATTGGGTAAAATATAATAAACTCATACATAATGTATGTAGATATTCAAAACATACATTTCCAAGGGTTACATTAATAAGCATCAGTATGAAAACTTAGGGACCTTTATTTGCAAAGATAAATTCCATAAAATTGGCCTATCTGTATTATAACACATAAAAAAAAGACTGAAATCAGTCAATAGACTGAAAATTTTCATCCATGGACGTGACACTCCTTCTACATTTTAAGTTGAAAAGAGAACAAATTTCTAAAAATCCTGTTTTAGCACACACATATACTATTTATTCTACAATCTGAATGAGTTTCAAAGTCAGTGGTCTCAATAGGTTTTGCTGCATGTCATTCAGCTAGTCAGTAAGTGACTGGGTGTACTTATATATAGACAGAGATTATAAATATCTAGTTTATAAATTGTGTGAGAGAAATAAAATCTTGAATGCTTTGGTCCTCATACAGCTCTGTCGTTAGGTTTCACTGTATGTATGAGTTGCCAAATAGTGTGGAGTCCTCATGCAAAAAAGTACCTGAATTGCTTATAATTACCACTAATACCAGGGGTGAAACTACCTAGCTTGCAAAAACCCTGAAAACTGTTCCTTACATGGAGATAGGGGCCATTTAATAATATATCATGGCTGCCTATATTAAAGAGCATTTATAGATTTTGTAATACATTATAAGGCAAATTAAACATTCAAAATTAGAAATTTCTGTAAAAACAAAGTTATTTAACATGAAATTCAAAGACAGCAAAATTTTTAAAAACCCTGAATTCAGGATTATCCCCTGAAAAGTTTCACCCCTGTAATATTGAATTAATACAAAAAAAATAAAATAACTTTTATAAATATTTTTGTATAGTATACTACATCTAAAGAATTCTAAATTCAAATGCACAAACCTTGCACAGGCCTTTTACCAAGTTTCCAGTGAAGAGGAACAGATGATTCACAAAATAAATGTGTTATGTTATCAAATGAAGTGTGCAGAATTCTAACAGCACAGTTAATTTTTAACAGCTCAGGTGGCAACTCGAAACTAAATCCAAGAGATGCAATATCAAGGCCTTTGTGTCGTACATTTTTAGCTAAATTTCCCCAAAGACAAAGTGTTATATCTGCAGTATCACTTTCTACATTCGGATTATCTTTTTCAAAAAATTCCATGTTAAAAGTTTCATCATTTACATATTCATTAGCAGCCTGGAAAACAGAAATATGTACAATGTTATTAACACTCACAAAGTAATGCTTGTGCATTAGAGTGCAACAATGTTTCAGTGAAAGTTTGTAACATACTTTCTTTACTTTGTGTAAAATATAAGAATATAACAAAAAAGTTAGAACTACATACTTACTTTCAATAAATACTGAATTAAATACTTTTTATTTTGGAATGCAAGCATAGAATTTCTCACTACATCATCACATTTCATACAAAACAATATATATTTCTTAAAATCACTGTTACAGTATCTTCACTGTTGTTGAAAGTTATGAGCAAAAATCATATTTAGGTAAAAATATGGAACTTTTGGGTTCTCCTCTTCCCCTCAAAATAATAATAAATAAAATAAATATGAGGTATCACAGAAAAATTGTATAATCTAGTGTGGCACTCGCACTACTTTCTCTTACCCTGCTAGTTTAAAAATTGATTTGTATGTATTATATTTCTGCGTAAGGAGGCTAACACAGCCCACAATTATTGTTTAAATATTGTACCAATATTCATAAAACTTAAGATTTTTAATAAATTTTAAAATTTTGAATTATTTAGAAAACTTTTATCCACACCACACTGATACTAGAGACCTACATTGGGTGAGGTATCCACATGTTACTAGCTTTGTGGATTGGGTGCATTAATTTTTAACCCAAAAAAATGTTTTCAAAAAAGTTTTTTGTCGCTATTTTATGAATCTAACTTTCAGGACACAGAGACTGGATGACAGTCTCTTTCTCCAAAGTAACTTAAAAAAGCATATTTCATAACATAAATTTAGTTACAATTACATAAATATTGATACTTAACACTTAAAACATTATCTACAAAAATTATTTGCCTTCTAATGCATATTTACTTATTTTTTCTTTTATACTGTTTTTATATCATACATTGAAGTTTACAACCAGAAACAACTGTTTCTCTACTATACACAGATAAGTAAAAAAAAAAAGAAGAAAGAAAGAGTGAGAGAAAGAAAAAGAAAATAAAGTTCAAATTATCTTCCCCAGTGATTTAAAGTTAAAAATAAATAAAGACTGAAAATATGTGTTTTTATTTCTTAAAAGAAAGGACATTGGTTAATTATACAATTATCCTAATAAATATCTTGCCCATATCTAAATTTTGTGTTGGCATTACCAGTTAAACACACTGTATTTATTTTTAATGCAAAAATTCATAAATATTTTTTTAATTCATTAAAATTGAAAGAATTAATACATTTTAACAAGTTTTGCAAGTAAGTTATTCTGACAAAGTGTATTTTTTTTAATGAAGAAAAAAAAAAGTTAAATATTTGATGCATGTTGTAATCGCAGTTTATGCAACAGGGCTGCCAACCTCTGGGAGTGCTAAAGTGTAGTTAAAAAGCAAAAAAAGTGTAGTTTTAAGCTACAAAGTGTAGTCGCTAAAAAATTAGAAAATACTTAAAATATAAATAAGCATAAAATCTTTTGTTTACATTATGACTTACTTTCTGAAATTTATTGATTTTTAATAATCAAACATTCAAAAATAATAGAAATTTTATCCAAATTTACTTTTTATATTAACATGGATACATGAAAATACACTAATTCTAATATAATACACTAATATGCAGGGTTGCCAACTTTTCACAAACAGTTTGAGGAGTATTCAGAGAAATTTTGAGGAGCATTTCGGCTACTTTGAGGAGCAATTTTAAAAATTAAAAAAGAAAAAGAAAGAAAGAAACTACTAACAAAAATAAATTAGCAATAATCATATGAAATTAAGTAAAGAAAAAAAAAAAGGTAAGATGTAGGTATGCATCAAATTTTTAGTTATTCAGTATACTGAATATTCATTATTCAGTAATAATCAAACATTTAGTGCATGCCTATTCAAAAGAAACTTGTTTAATTACAAGAACAAGACAATTGATGTGAAAATAATTTCAATGCTATACTTCAAACAGATACAAAAATTGGATTTTTTTAAACAAAATCTTAAATTTTTGGAGTAACAAAAGTCAAAATAATGAACAATTTTAATAGTTTAGATATTAGAAAATGTAATAAAACTGAATCTACAATAAAATAATCATTGTTATTAAGGATGGAAAAGGATTGAAATTGTACAACATTAAATTCAATTTCAGTGCAAACTGACAGCGATCAACTTTTCTGAAACTTTTTCCCCCCCTTAAGATTATTGCTAAATATACCTAAAAAATCGAGTTTCCGTAGAGGGGGGGGGGCAGGGGGTAGAATTACGTTTTTATCATTAATTAAATAAATATGCTATTCTTCTCGTATTTGACAGAATTCGCAATATTTTTACGACCGATTGCCGAAATTCGTAATTATCTCGCTGCAAATTTACAAAATCTACGTTTAATAGCAAATAATTGCTAATACCAGGTGTATAAACTTAAATCCGCTGTTTGCGTATAGATGGCGCTAGTGAGTGTATTAACAGCGGACATTTAAATGTCTTATTGTTTTTGTATTAGTTTGACGTCTGTTCACATAAATCAGTGCAAATCGTTAGTGATTTCATATAAAAACATTAATTTTTCTTCGTGTAAACATGTCTCGTTTTGTACCAAAAAAAGAGCATATGCGGGAAGCTCTGCTTTTCTGCTTCAATTTGAAGAAATCAGCTGCCGAATCGCATAGAATGCTTGTGGAAGCTTATGGTGACAGTGCTTTGTCAGAAACAACTTGCAGAGACTGGTTTCGTCGGTTCAAAAATGGCTATTTTGACTGAAATGACAAAGAGCGTGAAAATCGGCCCCGAAAGTTTGACGACCATGAATTACAGGCTCTTTTGGACGAAGATGATACCCAGTCGCAAAAAATGCTTGCCGAGAAGTTAGGTGTCACTCAACCAGCCATTTCTATCCGTCTACATGCCATGGGAAAGGCCTTATTATCAACAAAGACATGACAAACTGATTTTTCTTCATGATAACGCGCCAGCACACACGTCAAAATTGGTCCAAAATTATCTCAAAACACTTAACTGGGAGGTGTTACCCCATCCCGCTTAATTCACCAGACCTGGCTCCTTCTGATTATCACCTGTTTTCATCAATGGGCCATGCACTCGCCGAACAGCACTTCGTTTCTTACGAAGACGTTCGAAAATGGCTGGACGAGTGGTTTGCCTCAAAAGATAAGGAATTCTTTTGGCGTGGAATTCACCAATTGCCCGAAAGATGGGAAAAATGTATAGTTAGCGAGGGAAACTATTTTGAATAAAATTTTGTTTTGCTTTATATAAAAAATAAATGTGTTTTTATTACTAAAAAACAGCGGATTTAAGCTTATACACCTGGTATATACTATAATTTTGCTCTAATTGATAAAATTCACTCTTCTTTAAAGGTAAATCCTAAAATACGCGATTATTATGCGGCCGATTGCCGAAACACGCTATTATTTAGCTACTAATTTGTGCAAAATACGTTCATCTGAAAGCTGAATCTTAAATACTCAACTATTTTGCCACTAATCAGTGAAATTTGCATTTTTTTTTTTTTTTTTTTTTCAAAGTGTAATCTCGGAAATCGGGAATAATTTTGAAGTAGTTTTCGCTAATACGGGATCGCTTACCCACTAATAATCAAAAATTTACGTTTTATATGCTATCATTTGGCTGCTAGCCAATAAAGGTTTTTTTTTTTTTTTTTTCCCCAGTTGATTTCAGTAAATCGCGATATTTTTGTAGCCGATGACGGAAATACGCAATCATTCCGCCGCTAATTAACAAAATTTATGTTTAATCGCTGAAAAAGGCTTTATTTTGATGCTAATCGATGAATTTCTTGATTTTTTCAAACATGATTTACATTATAAGTATAATTTTGTGGCTTTTTATAGAAATACGGAATTATTTTACAGCTAATTTTCAAAATTACGTAATCGTAAACTAATTCCTAAAATAGATGTTATTTTTCTAAAAATGTCTAATTATTTAGTCATAAATCAGCTTTTTTTTTTATTACTGAAATGTCATTTTTTGCGGCTGATTTATAAAATACGCAATTTTCTTGTGCTATTTTTGTGATGAATCCATTTTAAATCCGGCGATTTTTGTGAAAGTTCCATTTTCAGATATGAAAATTTCTTAGAATCACCCAATAAAAACTAAGTTATCGCGTATTCAGTTATCCTAAGAAAAAGCACAGAAAATATTCTTTTTCTTTCTCCAACGGTAGATACTTCGTACGATAAAGTTCGAAATTTTCCATGATTTTCTCAGAAACTTGTATATTAAAACACTTAAGAAAGTTTCCTATTACAGAGGACAATTCCTCCGTTAAAGTCCGACTTTATACTGTTTTCTCCAAAACTCGCATGATTACGGCTTCAGATACTTTAGAAAGTCTCCCACGGAAGATAGCTCTTCCTGGTCTTAGTTTCCTTGCGTTGTCAATCGTACTTAAAGTTCAGCAACTTTGAATCCATTATTTTTATCGATAAATAATTAAAATAAACAATTTTTTTCGTTAGAAAGTATTATTTTTTAGCGACTTATTAAGCATTAAGTTAACTGAAACATTGATAGAGTTTAAATGAAAATCAAAATACAGCATAATCATAGCCATAAAGATAATCATAGCATTCGGTTTCTTTCTCCCCCCCTTTCAGCTTGCGGTGTCTGTGCTTGCGGTTTTAATTAAGCACACTCTCAGCTAATGTAAACAAATATGTGTTCCCGTTCTGAGTCAGCAATATTTCGATTACGCAATGCCTAGCACTAGAATGTTTTTTTTTTTTTTTTTCTTTACTATTTATTTATGAGTATTTACGATGAAGCATGTGGTTCTTCAACTAGATTGTAAAAGTTAGTTTTGTTATTTTTATATTTTCAAGAAGCACTTTCATAGATAAAAAATAAAATTCAAAGAATAATGTTTTATGCGGCAACTGTTGGAAATGCAAAATTAAAAGTTGATAAGGATTGGATTGGGATTTCTGTCTAGATGTGTGCAAGGAAAAAAAAAAAAGAAAAAGAAAGAAAGAAAAAAGATAGTTTTTTTTATTTTTTTTTTCAGTGTCTGCCACTATTTAGTTTTATATTATACTTTTTTTAATCCGTGGTGAAATCGGAGTTCGCTCGTTGCAAACAAGATGACGATGGGGAAAGGAAAAGCGTAGCTTTAAGTATACGATGCGTAGAGTGTAGTAGAAGCAGGCTAAAGCGTAGTTACTACGCCAATTGCGTAGTTGTTGGCAGCCCTGATGCAATGATAATAAACTGCAGGAGGAGTACAATTTTAACAAATCTTCTGATATATTAGATATCATGCCTCTTCTGGTACACTACATATTGTAACTCATCAACTGCTTCTTTAGATTATTCATTTACCAAACTATTGTGAGAATGCAGATCTTTGATAAATATAGTGAATCATTTATTCACATGCATTTAGCATAGAATACTTTTATTGTTAAGTCATATATAAAATATTTAAAATATACAACATAAACACTACATTTTAAAGAATTCTTTAATTATATATAAATTTAAAAATACCTATTTGAGGTTCTTGCTCCAAGAACTTTAGATAGATATTTTTTAATTTATATACACAACATTAAATAGTTGTTTAATAACTTAAAATAATAAATAGGCCCTGTTTAACAAAATTGTAATAATTTCAATAAAAGTCTAAGACAAAATTATAAATGAAGTGTAATAATGTAAGTTTTACCCTAAGAATCAAGAATGTAGCAATTTCAATCTTCTTTCTCATCATAAAATGTAGGTAAGTAATACTCTAAAATATAATTTAAAAAATAAATCATTTCATTTCATTATCATAAGCATTTAATTTTTTTTATTAATTAAGAAATTTTACTATATAAAAACAATTCAAATATAAAATTATTTTGATCCATTTAAAGATTCTTTTCCTTTAATTAAAATAACTAATAATCATCTAATTTTATTTGTTAATTAAATTCAATGAACTTCTAAATCCTATTTTTAATTTGTCATTAATCTTGTATTTTATAAGATTGTAGATGCAAATATTATTATTATTATTATTAAACTTAAATTTGTTCAAGCATTTGGCAATAAAATTATTTACGATTAAAAGCATGCTTCTGCATTTATTAAGATAGTTTTATTTACAAAAGAATATAGAAGATTTAATTAATATTTTTTATTTTGAAAACTCTATTCAAAATTAGATTGTAATTAATTCATAAGATCCCTGTAATCTGACTTTTTTAGCATAGCACTTTATAATACAAAAATTATTTTTAAAAAAAAAGTTCCCCTTTTAAGACAAAAATTGTTCAGCTAAATGTCTCATATTTAAGGTGACCAACTGTTCGACCTATGTCCTCAGCAATTTGAAAATCATTTGAGGGCAAATGTTTTCAAATTTACAAATTTGTCCTCAAATTAAAGCATAATTTAGCGCTGTCCTCAAATGGACCTTCAATTTGAGGACGCTGTGATGATATGTCCTTAAATTGGTTTCAAAAATTTGGTCGCCTTACTCATATTGCTAAGTGTGGTGGGCAGTTGCATAAAATTAAAGTCTGAAAATTCCATTTTGAAGCCCAGAAATTCTAACAACCAATATTAAGAATTGATAAAACTTTTGCAAAAAAGTTAGGAGCCATATGCATGGTAAATTTAAAATTATACTGATAAAAAGCTGATGCAAGCCACAGAAGACTTTTTAAAGTATTTCACTAGTTAATGAAATTTACAACTGAGCTTCCCTTCAAAATATGGTAGTGTGCCAATCTCCAAAATACAATGCTATCACTTATATCCACAGACATTATGTTTTTCTGCAGATGGATATACGTTAAGTTAATAGAGATTATTGAACTTGTATAACTAGCTCTTCATTGTGTACCAAAATTGCTTCATTAATATACTATATATATAGATTATTATCATTAATTAATCAACATTTAAACAAGTTGATTATGTATTAAAAGCAGTTAAATAACTTCGGTGAAATTTTGTTTCCACCACAGTCCACTCTTCATCAGTAACTTTTAATAAAAAACACATTATTGAAATAAATTCTTTTCTTTGAAGCAGGTAAAAAATTGTTAAATCTCATATTGTGATATTTTTTACTAAAAAGTAAGAAATATTATATCAATTGTGGGGCATAATGCATTTTCAACAATTATTGCTTATATTAAATTTAAGATTTTGAAGAAACGTTTTGAAGAAAATTAATTTTCTACAACACACGCCTACACGCACACAAAATAAATAAATAAAAAAGAATCCTTGAGTAACGTTTAAAGCTATTAGCTTTATGTAATGTTTTGTGGTTTATAAGACAGTAAAAATGTTTTTATTGCAGATAGAAGTGTAGCTTGCAGGGGGGGGGGGGGGGGGGGCAAAGAAGAAAGCATTAATTTACCTCAATCCAAGATTTTAATGTTTTAATATTAACATCTGGGCATTTCATAAGTGCCATACGTATTTCTTCACATATCTGAAATAAAAAATATGTTTTTATTATTATTAAAATATTAAAAACATAGAAATAAATTTACAAATAATAATTTTTATTGTTACTGAAAATTACATTGCACTTTAAAAATAATCCCAACAATTTCATAAGTCTAATAACTTAATAATAATCAAGCAATCATGATTTGTATTTTTAAAAAAAGTTTAAAAAATTAAATGTCAAATATCCCATCTATATATTGAAATTAATGATAAATATAGAAGTGTAAATGAAGCTATTTTATCAAGAGTATTGAAGGATTTAATTTCTAATATTCTAACACATTAATATTCAAACTAGATGGTCTAGGCCCACCTAGCGCTCAATTTTTACACATGTATTTCCAAATTTATTTCTCTTTGCTAATTCAAATTACTAAACATTGGTTTACATGATGTTCAATACAAATTACTTCATCTTTTACATCATGATATTTATATTTTTGGAAATCCAACCATCTCCAAGCAATTAAAAATGACGCTGTAATCCTTTAATTCAAAGTTTATAACCATGTGTCATGTTTAATTTATTATTTGAATCTATGAACGAATTTTCCATACCCATGCAAACCATGGATAAAATTTTATTTTCTTTATTTCAATACACTGTTGAGATTGAGATGCAAGTTTTTCAGAAAATTATTCATTTTTATTATTTCATTCAGTGGAAATGCATGCATGGAAACCATGGATAAAATTTTACTTTCTTTATTCCAATACATTGTTTCAGCTATAACATCATTTTCAGCGTTAGTTTTGGAAAACTTTGGGTTTTATTGTTAAGATTATCAATTTGAATGTATGTAATTGTAAGTTTGGTAACAATTTCATAAGCATTACTTATACAGTCGGAAACAAAAGTCTCCGAACACTAGCAAAAATTCCTATATAAAAAAAGTACACTTAATACAGTTTTGTTAAATAAATCCTTGTCGAATCCTGTTTTTAGACTGACAAAGAACAGGATTTGTCAAGGATTTACTTAACAAAACTGTATTAAGTGTACTTTTTTTACATAGGAATTTTTGCTAGTGTTCGGAGACTTTTGTTACCGACTGTACATTATCACATTTATTTATTTATTTTTTAACAACCTCAAACACACACACACACACATATATATATATATATATATATATATATATATATAAGATTAATTAGCTTCTAAGTGTTTATTTACTTATTAGGTAATACTCATCAAAACTCGACGGGTCAATGATATTTAAAGTTAAATCTTCTCATGATAAACCAGCTTAAAACTGATGTTTTAGCTTAATACATCATCTTTTGGTAAAGGAGGTATTTAAAATTCCCATACTCTATATGAAAAGTACTGAATGAAAATAAAATATCAAGATTTTTCATAATCTTATTCTAAGTATAACCAACACCGCTTTAAATTTAAATACACTACTTTGCAAAAGTGTGTGTGTGGGGGGGGGGGGGGGAAGGAGAATAGCTAAAAGATCATTGCCATATAATGTAAAAACTGATTCAAATTAATATGCAAAATATATGTTAATTAAGAAACTAAAATAACAAGCTTATTCAAATTATAAAAGAGCACATTTTAAATAAAAATTTGTAAAATAAAATAGAGCAATGGTAAAAATATATATATACAGGGTGATCAATTTAAAAGAGTACCCTTTGGTTTTTCTTATTACTCTTAAATATGACAGATGTGGCAACTATTCTAACACTGAAATGTAATTGTTTGAACCTTGTTTAAGTGTGGAAGACAATTTCCAACACTGTTGGATTGCTACAACTTTATTTGTGAGGTGAAACAGAAATGGAGACGCACAATGTTATTCCCAGTGGCAGAAACATTGCGACACGGCGACATAGTCGCGGACACAGAAAAATGGCTTGCAGGCAGTTTTTGTCTGCACTAATGAAAAAATTAGTCGGCAACTTTTGGACTCTGTCTGTACTAATAAAAAATATTGCTTGCAACTTTCGGACAGTCTTTGTCGGCAGTCATAAAAAAAATTGTCTGCAATTTTCAGACATTTTTTGCCCGTGACAATGCGCTACCGATGTATGACGTCTTAGACGCTCTCTGGTAGGAACTCTAGAGCTCCCTATAGGTGCCCTGGTAGAAACACATAAAACAGTGCTTAACAACAGCGACCTAAGGAACTTAGATCTCCTTTGATAGGTGTGTATTTTTTTTTTATTCTGTTACCTGTTATTGAGATTCTACAGGAACGTAGGAAAGTGCTAATTTCATTTAAAACTGCTCCAAAACTTCTCGTCTACTTCAAAATTCACTTATAAAAATTTCTGTATTAAATGCAATAATAGTGGTAGTTTGAAAATAAGCATCAAACATACACAAATTTAAACCTAAGATAAATAAAAAAGATAAGAATTGATGGTAAGGCTATTCTTTATTAAACGTGGCATAAATCTCCCCTGTCAATAATTAAAATGAACACTAACAAGGAAGGTCTCCATAGGCGCATATGCAAAAAAATTTTGAAAAAATTACAGAATACTCTCCTTATGAGGTTATGTATCATTATAAAAAAAAATTTCGTCAGAATCACAATACATCGTCCGTAAAAAAATATTGAAAATGTCCGATTCTTGGCTATTTATTGCTCACTGGCGACACAATGAAAACTGATACAAAACTGTTTTGATAAATACTCGTTACAGAAAAACGATTTCCATACGCTTCGTACTAAACTAGTTTAAGAAAGTTTACTTTAAATACACTTGTATGACTACAATTTTGTCATATATATTTATAAGTAAACTTAAAGATCAAATTATACAATCTTTAATTTAACGTAAAATACTTAAACAGCTCAAGTTTTACTTGAGCTTTAAATATTATGGATGAAGTAAAACAGCACACACATTTCTTTATATTGCATAATAAATTAAAAAGAACGTACATAACAGATCAGAAATTAAATAATTATAAACGGCAATCACTTATCAGTGCGCTATTTTGTGTTTTTGAAATAAACTGATTTCGCAAGCAGTATTTTAGATCAAAATTTAAATGGATAAATATAATTTCAAACTTAAATTTAAGTCTGAAATTTCAGTATAGATTACACATTAATATTGAAAACTTATACCTTTATTATAATTTACTTTTTATTACATTGGTTAGACCTTTTTTTAACTGTACATATCAAATTTAAATAAATTTAACTTAAAAAAAAAATACATTTGTATAACTGCAATTTTTGAACTGTGTATCTTTTGTTAATTTATTCAGACTTTAAACTAAATTTTAATGGAAAATTATAAAGAATTAAAATTTTTAATCTCTTAATGAGTTTAAATAATAATCACAGATTTGGAGGGGGGGGGGGGTACAACAAGTCTTTGGATTAGAAAAAATGCACAAATGTATGGTATATATCTTTGCATGAGCATCATACACTTAGTTATTGAAAGATACTTTATGAAGATGTAATTCCAGCCCCTCTCCCAAGAAAAAACTTTATTTCTTCCCCTTTTTTCTTTACAATTAGTTACATTTTCTATTTGTTTTTCTAAATGATACAATTCACGTTTTTTTTACACGTTTAAACTTTATTTGACGCATTTTAAACTGTGGCATGGATTTCCAGAATTCACATTATGCTAAGTAATTTACAGCCTTCTTATAGTCCCAAGATATATATTTTTTTATTTTGATGTTTCACATCTTTAAGAGGCAATTCGATATTATACTTATTTTCATCGGAATTTTGCGATATTTCTTTAGACGAAGGATATACCTTATAAATATACCTTATGCCTTCAAATTTTTCATAACTTACACACTCATATTGTTTTTTTAATATTTCAACAAATTTTTTTTCCTAATTTCTTCTTTTGTAACTTTTGTGAGTGCCATATTTTTTTTCCATGTATTGTTTATACAGCATCCAAACAACATTGTACATGTTAATTTTCAACAATATTTACGAAAAAGTCTAAACAATTAAATTTAACATTAAAATTGTAAAATTCATTTTAAACTTTAACTAAAATTAAAAATAAATACTTGCAACTTGCAAAATATAGAAAACTTTTCAATTACCAATGAAAAAATATATGTATAACTTAAACGTGTATTTGACAGCAATTTAAAAAAAAAAAAAAAAAAAAAAAAAAAAAGATTTTTCAAAGCTAAAAAGAATATTTTTCATAAAAGACCACATGCACATTCTTTACAAGCTTGAATGAGAAACAGGTAACTCTTTCATTGGTTAATTTCAAACTATATTTACTATAATGATATTCGGAAAGATTTGTTTTGAAAGAAATTCTTAAATGCTTTAAAATTACTTGCGTTTAGAGGGAAAGAATGTTGCTCGCCAAATTGCGTACACTTTGTGATTTTGCACCAAATATTTGAAAGTATATTATTTTTTTTTTTGTAGCTTTTTTAGTGGGATTCTGCCAATAAATATGACTGATCTTGTGTTACCTATGTAAGTAGTATCTCTGTAATTATTCTCACAATATTCTGAGTATGCGCTTTAAGGAGACCTTCCTTGTAAGTACAGAAAATATATATAATAATCAAGCTATCCATGTATGTTGGTAACGATCATAATTTGTTTTTAGTACATTTCCTTTGAATGAATCAGGTAAGTAAAGTTGTTCATGTTTAAATTGCACATCTTCTCATACGAGTCTGATGCTTACTTCTGAACAGTTTAAAGATTATAGCGCATACTCAGATTTTCCCATTTTGCCTTAAAAAAAAAAAATAGCTTTATGCTGTAATACATACCTGCCAACATTCTAATTAATATTCCATAGTATTGTCAGTACCACACCTTTTACTGCACCACTAATATTTTAGAGCAATTTTCTCCAAATGTAATTCTGATTAAAGAAAAAGAAAAATATTCTCCAAAAGAACTTAAAAAAAAAAAAAAAAAAAAAAAGAATTTTTTCTAAATTAGACCCCTATTGATTTACTTATACATGAGTATACACAGTACTTTATTCTCTGTAATTTCAGTTTATCTATGCATAAATACTATAAAAATAACTGAATTAATAAAATACCTTCTGACTTTTATGACACTGGGAAAAAATATGATCAATAGAATAGACATCATCTTCATCCCATTCTGTCAGGTAGGCATTAACATCTGGCAGTGATAATGGATTCAGTTCTCTGCTCTTATGTATATATCTATTCCACTAAAAATTTCAATGTTATATATATTATTATCATCTTTATGCAGTTAAAGAAATTTTAACCAACTGCAAAAACCATTTGCGTTTTTCTAACTAAAGAAGTAAAATGAAAAAAAATCTTACACATTCTTTTTCCCACATTTCTGATCTTTCAGCCCAGAATTTGTCATGGTAGTCAGAGAAAATAGAAAATAATTCCTGAAATTCTTTTTCTTTTGCTTCCTAACAATAACAAAATCAAACATATATTAGCAAAATTTTTATATCTTAAAAAGTAATTAAACTAAAAGCAATAAAATGCATCAAAATTAAGCCAATGCCAAATACAAGTTTTATAAAATGTGTATTATATATCAGTCCTTTTAAAATAATACTGATAATTGAAATTTATTGCCAACACTATATTATTTGACATTTGTTAAAATGGTTAATTTTAGAAACAATCCGATTTCTGTAAACTTTTATTTTTAATTAATTTATTTATTTTTAATGCCAGTATTATTACAGGTAATTTAGTTACATTCTAGAGCAGGCTTGTCTAATCCAAAAGACTTTGAGGTCTGCTTTGGAAATGCACTTAATTTCAGCAGGCCACACTGTATGCTTACATGTGTGTGTGTGTGTGTGTGTAAATAGGCATGTGTAAAGTTCAAATAGTAAATTACTTTATATATATGAAAGGATAGAAAGAATTCAGATTTTAAATTATTATTATAAATTAATATTAAGTGATATCTTAATAGTAATATCTCAGAATTAATCTTAATTTTAAGAACAACTTTATGGAAAATTCTATTTTAGAGAACAGGTAAAATTAGTTTTACAACAAAACACGTCGTAGAGCGGGAATCCGATTTAAGAAGAAGTTTTAGAATCAAAATTATGCAAAACATCGGGAATATACATGTTTCTTTAGGATCAATGAGGTCTTTTTCATTTCGGATTCTTTGAATGATGTTCTTATTGGGTTTAATGGGTATGTGTATATTATGTTTGGAACCTTCGTTTTTAATTTTGTTTGCTATGCCATTGCAGAATGGAATGGAGGTGGTGAACTTGGGTGAACTCCGAAATGAAAAAGACCTCATTGATCCTAAAGAAACATCGGGAATATACAAAATCACGTTCGACCTAGAAAATAACAATAAACCTGCAACCTACATCGGAATGACGAAAAGAAAAATCAAGGACAGAGAAATGGAACATATTAACGATCTAAAATACAATAGAAGCTCCACCGCCCTATCACGCACCCATAAAACTAACCCAATAATACTTAATACCCTAAAAACCGTTAAAATAGCCACCTACAACTCACACAACTACGCCATAAAACGCGAAGCTTTAGAGATATTAACCTCTAACACAGCAGTAAATGAGAGAGAGCATAGCATCATAGCAGATGACTGGCAACAGGTGATAAAAACATACCGGCGGAAAAGTGACGTAAGCAGGAGGGAAAGTGATGTGGAAGAAGATGAAGATATGGTTCAATAGTGCAGCAATGACATCTGAAGACGACTACGAATGTAGTCGAAATATATAATAATTAAAGCTGCTAACAATGAAGGATTGTTAAAGGTATTTAACGTTTATTAAAGTTAATTCGTCCTTCTAAAGCTATTCAAATATTTATATATGATATATTTTTAAATTATTAAAATATTTTATTTCAATACATATATATATATAATTTAAAAATTTTCTTTATTATACATTTTTCTTTTTCCTTAAGTTTACTTGAGTTCAAACCCTGACAAAATGTTCATTATTATTATTTTTTTTATATTAATGAAATAAAACAAAACATTAAAATAAATGAATAACTTTAGAAAAAATAATTATTAAACTTAATTAAGAATTAATAAATAAATATACTCTACATAAAAATACTATTAAGAAATATATAGGACAAAATTACCTCTGTGAAGAAAAAAAATCATGTTGAAATTTACGAATTTATTTTCAAGTTAATAATGACTGTGATTAGAAGTAAGAAAATGATCAAATCATAAGCACTTTTCACGATGAGAACAATACATAAAAGAAAATTTATCACAATTGATTTCATTACAATCTGGTTCAATGTTGAAGTACATATCGCGAACATTTTGAAAATTATTCGGTTTTTCTTTGAGATAATCAGCTTTACAAAATGCATATATAACTAGATTTTTAAGTTTTGGAAATGTATGTAAAGCAAGTTGTAACCATATGCAAGGGCCAACAGAATAATAACAATAAGTAAAAGTTCTTTTTTTTACGTATGAATAATAGCACAATTAAAAGCAGATGAAAAAAAATGCAATATAAATACTTTCAGTAACACTATTCATTTGAAAAACATTTTTTCACTTGAAATAAAATGTTTTAATAATTTAACAGAATATTTATTTTTATGTATAAAATGTATAACAAAATTAAAAGCAGACGATAAGCATTTCCTACTAGCGGCTTTGGCGTGAAACATTAATTTAAAAAAAAAATTAAACATTAGGGGAAGAAAAAAATGCAATGAAGAAAAATATTTTTCCTTAAATTATTCATTTATTTAAATTATAATATATATATATGTGTGTGTGTGTGTGTATAATTAAAAATGTAGTTGAAATAAAATATCTTAATAATTAAAAATATATCATTATATATTTTTTTAATTGAATTTAATACATGTCCCCCTCCTTGAAATTATTCATGTATTTTTATATTGTATTTCATTTATATATATATATATATTTTTTTTTTAACTGCGAGCAGTCACCGGGATTTGATCTCAGGACCTTCGTCACTGAAGCTGACAAGGGAAGTATGAATCAGTAAAATTCCTATTGAACCAAACCAAGCTTAAATTAAAGAGCATGATCTAAAACATAGGTCAGCGTGCAAATTTGCTGCAACAACCCCCCCATGGAGCGAGGAAATGACCCTAAAAGTTTTAGCTGTTTTCATGAAAACCAACGAAAAAGAATCCGTTAACAAGACGGCGTGGCATTGTGGTCAGAACACTCAGCTTGAGTGACGAAGGTTCTGAGATCAAATCCCGGTGACTGCTCGCATTTTTTTATTTATACAAATATAAATGAAATACAGTATAAAAATAAAGGAATAATTTCAGGGAAGGAAACATGTATTACATTAAATTAAAAAATGTACAATGATATATTTTTAATTATTAAAATATTTTATTTCAACTACATTTTTAATTATTATTATTATTATTTTAATAATTGAAATAAATGAATAATTTAAGGAAAAATATTTTTCTTCATTGCTCTTTTTTTTTCCTTTATTTATTTATTTATTTTTTTTTTATTAATATTTCCCACCAACCCAACTAGTAGGAAATTCTTATCGTCTGCTTTTAATTTTGCTATTTTTTTATACATAAAATTAAATATTCTGTTAAATTATTAACACTAGAATTACGGTGATCTTCGTATACCTAGAAATACGGCAGGGGTCATTTTGACCCCTGGAAAAAAAATCTGCATATTTCCCTACATAATATTATATATTTTAAAAATCCAATAAAAATAAACTAAATTACAATGAATAAAGTATATTTTAAAGAGTATGGACAAGTAACTGGCTGAATAACGTTGAATTTTTTTTTTTCCCTTTTGAGCATATAGTACTAGTTCCTGCTTTAGCATTCTTAGTTATGTCAGAATTTGAACTATTGGGAGCTAATTCATTTTCACATGAGCTAGAAGATGATATCACATGATCTCTCGTTATAACAAAGTCTTAATCACTAGAGGTTTCTTTTTCATCTCTATTTTAAGAATTGTTATCCATTTCAAAACCAGAAACGCAATCAGATAGTTCTTGCATCAGTGTAACTATTTCTTCTTGCGTTAGACCTCTTCTACGAGCCATTAGTACATAAAAAAAACTCCCATAAATATAACAAAAAAAATTATCAAAAATTGTTATTATATGTAACAAACAAAATGCCTAGCAAAATCTACAATCATTTTTTCGAACGTAAGCTCTTTTATCTGTTCTCATTTCACAAGTAAATGCATTCCGAAAATTAAAATCAAGTGACTGGCAGATGAGAGATTATACAAACACATCATTTCCTTTCCTTTTATTTGTTTAGCAGGTGAAAACAAAAATAGTTTACCGCAGAAAATATATTCAGATATCTTTCTTTCTCACAGGGGTCAAAATGACACCTGCCCGTATTTCTAAGTATAAGCCTTTGTTAAGACTAAAAATTAAATAGGGTTTTCTTGGAATTTTTTTTTTTTTTTTTTTAAAGCACAATGATTTAGGAAAAGTCAAGAAAGGATTAAGATACTTGAAATAATTTATATCCATGAAGTTAAAATTAAAATTTTAATAAAATATACAACCTTTTATTACTCCATGTTTAATTGCTGGACCGGTTTCTTCTGGGGCGCCCCAGCTTGTTCACCAGCATCACATTGTGCGAAGTCGCTCGAAACTGATGTTTCTTGTTTCTTCCCTCCTATATATACTCTTCGCCATTGGCTGTTGAGGACAGCCCCATCGTTGCCATTGCAGCAATTGGAATTTGTTAAAATTTCTACGGATTCTCTTACTGTAGCGTAACTGTGGTTGTGGTAGTTGGCCAACTTTTTTACCTGATCAAATTTTATGTCTATCTCTTCGTTTTTATTTACCTGGGTTAACGCGGTTGTTATTTTACCTGTCATTATATCATGGCTATGTTCTTTAATTCTTGTTTTTATTTTTCTTTTTGTTTTACCTATATAACACATTTCGTTTTTTTGTTTATTGGTATATGGAATTTTATAAATTCCCGCAGTCTCTAAAGGATTTAATTTATCTTTATCGTTTCTGATTAGTTGGAAAATGTTGGGGTTAGGCTTGACAGGTATGTTTATATTATGTTTTGTTGCTACTTTTTTAATTTTATTGGAGATTGCGCGATCATAAGGAATTGAAGTTGTGTATTTTAGTTTAGGTTTTTGAAAGTTATTGATCTGATTTAAATTTTTTAATCTTTTTTTAAATAAGTTATCTATTAATTTATTTGAGTAACCTGCCTTTTGTGTAAATTGTTTAATATTTTTTATTTCGTTTTTTAAAATTTTAGGGTCTTTACAAACTATTATTGCGCAATTTATGTGGGCCTGTATTGCATTTATTTTATATCTAAAGGGGGTTTTACTATTTTTATGGATGATTTCATTACTACAATTAGGTTTTCTATAAACTTGGGTGGTTATTTTATTAATATAGCGGTTGATGGTAACATCTAAAAAGTTTAATTGACTATTATTTTCTTCTTCAAGGGTAAATTTTATATCTGGATCTATTTGATTTAGGGAGTTTAAAACTTTTGTGGGGTCAGTTTTTTGGTCTATTATAGCAAAAAAATCATCAACATACCGAAACCAATAAAAAAATTTTTCTTTAAGTTTTTTATCTAAATTATTTTCTATTATACGTAATTTATATTCAGCAAGGAAACCCGAAATGGGAGATCCCATTGGGACTCCCTTGACCTGTTTATAATAATTTTTATTGAACATAAAATAGTTTTCATTTAACAAAAAATTAGTAGCTATATTTAAGGTTTGGGCTATTGCAGGGTTTGTATATTTTTCATTTATTTTTTCATTTATTAATTCAGCAATATTTTTAATGTTTATTGAAGGATAAAGATTAACGACATCAAAACTAACAAATTTAAAATTTTCCTGTATTTCTATTTCATAAATTTTTTGGATAAATTCTTCTGTGGAAATTAGGCTATGTGATGAGGGGGGAAGTAAATTTTTATAGATTTCAGCCATATATTTTTCTAAAGAATATGTTGGTCCTTCACTTTTGCTAACAACTGGTCTTATTTTGGGGGGGTTCTTGTGATCCTTGTATCTGCCAAAAATTCTTGGTGTATTCGAAGCAAAATTATGGTAAGTAGGGGGTTTTCCATCAGGCCAGGTACCTTCTTTAATTATTTTTTGTGTTTTTTCAGTTATTTTGTTTATGGGATCTTTTTTTATTCTTTCAGCGCCTATTTCTTTTATGGTTTCTTCCATTTTATTTGTGTAATCCTGTTTATTCAAAATTGCAATTTTTCTAGTTTTATCTGTTAACATGCAAGTAATATTTTCATTTTTCTTTAATTCATTAAGGGCCTTTAGATCTTCTTGATTTATTTTATTATTTTTATTTTTAATGGTTTTATTAATTTCTTGTATAGCAGTGTTTCTTATATCAATTTGTGCTTCCTCTGGAACCTTTTTTATTGCAGATTCTAATTTAGCGATACTATCTTTAATTTTAATTGGTTGTTCCAAAATATATTTTTGACCCTTTTTTAATAGGCTATCTTGATGACTATTAAGTTTAATATCTGAATTATTAATGTATGGATAATAATTTTGAACAGGGGGCCTGATATTATTTTTCTTTATCCAATTTTGCAGCTTTTGATTTTGTCTTTTGATGATCGTGTTTCTTTCCATCGTATTATAAATATTGATTTTATTTGAAAGGATAGTCCATTCTTTTTTTCTTTATCCAATTTTGCAGCTTTTGATTTTGTCTTTTGATGATCGTGTTTCTTTCCATCGTATTATAAATATTGATTTTATTTGAAAGGATAGTCCATTCTTTCAAATGTCCAAAGATAGTCCATTCTTCCAAGAATGGACATAGCCATGATATAATGACAGGTAAAATAACAACCGCGTTAACCCAGGTAAATAAAAACGAAGAGATAGACATAAAATTTGATCAGGTAAAAAAGTTGGCCAACTACCACAACCACAGTTACGCTACAGTAAGAGAATCCGTAGAAATTTTAACAAATTCCAATTGCTGCAATGGCAACGATGGGGCTGTCCTCAACAGCCAATGGCGAAGAGTATATATAGGAGGGAAGAAACAAGAAACATCAGTTTCGAGCGACTTCGCACAATGTGATGCTGGTGAACAAGCTGGGGCGCCCCAGAAGAAACCGGTCCAGCAATTAAACATGGAGTAATAAAAGGTTGTATATTTTATTAAAATTTTAAGGATTAAGATATTTGTGAAAAAATAGAAGAAACATTGAAGAAAAAAGTTTGCTTGGGGTCAAAATGACACCTTCTGTAATTCTAGTGGTTAAAACATTTTATTTCAAATAAAAAAATGTTTTTCAAATGAATAATGCAATGGAATATTATTTACATTGAATTTTTTTTGTCTGCTTTTAATTGCGCTATTATTCATACGTAACAAAAAAAAAAAAGAAGAACTTTTACTTATTGTTATTATTCTGTTGGCCCTTGCATACGTTCACAGCTTGGTTTACATACATTTCCAAAACTTAAAAATTTAGTTATATATGCATTTTGTAAAGCAGGTTATCTCAAAAAAAAAAAAAAAACGAAAAATTTCCAAAATGTTTGCTTTAACGTTAAACAAGATTGTAATGAAATTAATCGTGATAAATTTTCTTTTACATGTTGTTCTCATCGTGAAAAGTGTTTATGATTTGATCATTTTCTTACTTCTAATCACAGTCAGAGTCCTTATTATCTGGAAAATAAATTCGTAAATTTCAATGTGATTTTTTTCTTCACAAAGAGGTAATTTTATCCTATATATTTCTTAATAGTATCTTTATATAGAGTATATTTATTTATTTATTAATTCTTAATTAAGTTTAATAATTATTTTCTCTAAAGTTATTCATTTATTTTAATGTTTTGCTTTATATCATTAACATTAAAAAAAATAATAATAATAATAAATAGCATTTCGTCTGGGTCTGAACTTAAGTAAACTTAAGGAAAAAGAAAAATGTATAATAAAGACAATTTTTAAATTATAATATATATATATATATATATATACAGGGCATGAAATTTCCGCTCGCTATTGGCGAGTAAAAATTTGGTCTAGTTATAGACAGAATTCTTACACGATACGGTGACAGAAAACATTCTTTTTATAGATTTAAATATGCAAAATCTTGCCATCTTATAACCTCATATTTAACCTCTCCTTTTTAGATTCTCGGAGAGACGAGTCTGTCTGTGCGCTGCTCGAGACTGCCCTAGACTGAGAAAGGAAAATTGATACATAAAAGTTTTGATTTCTTCAGCAGTTTCGTTTCTCCCACTGTTTTTTCTCCAAGCAGAGTGAGAATAGACGAGCAGAGAGCCTCTTTGCCCGTCACCCTCTAACCGAGAGAAGAGATATGCAAAAGTTTGCATATCTGATATTGTCAATCTGATATTGAAAATGAGCCCGATCCCTTTTGAAGCCTATGATTATTTTGTTGTATAATGATCAAAAAACAGTTTATATTTCCCAGTTTTTTACTGAAACACTCAATGATTTGCGTTTGTAATGATTTGTAAGCAATGATTTTATCGAAAAAGTTATTCCGAAATGGCTATTTCAAATGACAACAATGAATAAGTTGTACACATCGACATTCCGTCTGATTACAAAAATAAACTGATGAAAAAGACATTTCTAATATAAAAAGTTAAGTAAATAAATAGATAAATAAGGAAGCTTAATTTTTCATAATAAAAACATTGTCACAGGATTATTGTTTGACAAAGAATTTTTTTTTCTTCTTTTTTTATTTAATGGCTCTTTGCATTTATGTTATTAGATATTTTAATCTTTTTCAAATCTCAAACACAATACATTTAATTATAATGATTTTTAATTATAGATGATTATGAAACATGATGATATACGACACACTTTTAATATGTATAATTTTAGACACATTTGTAAAAGCCATTCAAATAGTTAGAAAAAATAAAAAACCCAAAATGCGTTAAAAAAGAAGAAGAAGAAAAAAAAAAGACAACCCTATTTTGTGGCGAGTAAAACTTTTTTTTGGCGAGTGTAATTTGAGTTGAAATTTCGAACCCTGTATATATATATTAGTTGAAATAAAATATTTTAATAATTCAAAAATATAACATAATTTTTTTAATTGAATTTATTACATGCCCCCCCCCCCCCCTGAAATTATTCATATATTTTTTTTTTTATAAAAAAGAAGAAAAAAATGCGAGCAGTCACCGGGATTTGGTCTCAGAACCTTCGTCACTCAAGCTGAGCGATCTGACCACTACGCCACGCCCTCTTGTTAAGGAAGTCTCTTTCATTGGTTTTGATGGAAACAGCTAAAACTTTCAGGGTCGTTTTCTTGTTCCATGGGGAGTTAATGCAGCAAATTTGCACGCTGCCCTATGTTTTAGACCATGCTCTTTAATTAAACCTTGGTTTGGGTTCAATAGGAATTTTACTGATTCATACTTCCCTTGTGAGTGCTCTGACCACTATGCTACACAGTCTAGTTAATGGATTCTCTTTCGTTGGTTTTGATGGAAACAGCTAAAACTTTTAGGGTTGTTTTCTCACTCCATGGGGGGTTGTTGCAGCAAATTTGCATGCTGCCCTATGTTTTAGACCATGATCTTTAATTTAAGCTTGGTTCAGGTTCAATAGGAATCTTACTGATTCATACTCCCTTTGTCAGTACTTCCTCCACATCTATCTTCCCAACACATAATAATTATTACTCATCTATCTCAGCCTGTTTACTTTCTCTTACCCATAAGGTAGAGAAAGTATTGTTTTGGGGTCAATTTTTCAAAAGTGGGTTTTTGTTATATTTACATGTTTTGAGGTCCCCCGAATCCGAAAATCGTGTTTTTAGCAGTTGGTCTATCAGTGTGAAATCCAGTCTGTCAATCTGTAATTTTTAAATCATAATTGAAAAGTAAAACAAGTATTAAAGACCAGTTGCTGAATACTTTAAGAGAATAAACTACAATGCTGAGCATTATAACACTCTAATACACACTCTTATATGCAAAAAAAAGGGCTGCGATGGATTAACAGTGGTTACTGAGTGAGTATGTTTTCGTAATAAGAGATATGAGGTGGCAGTAACTGAGTGTCGCCGATTACCCAGTGGGCAATGCCTAAGCAATGATTGCTTAAGTTTCAATATAGCCAAAAAACAATGTTATTTTGGTTATGATCCCACTTTAGTGATATGTTAGATGAATTACAACATGTATTTATTGCTCCTAACATATACTATTTATAGAAAAATTCAACTTTTATAAAGAAACACGTATAAATAACAAGTACACTTTTTTTTTTTTTTTTTTTACAAAATAGAACATGAGGCCTTTTAAAGTGTGAGGCCCTGTGCAACTGCACCTGTTGCACACCCCTAAGGACAGCTCTGTTTGTATTTTAGTTTTCAAGTAACTTTATACTATTTCTAATGCAATAATCCTCATAATGCACATTTATGTGGAATTTTGAAATATTCTCTCATGTTAAGAAAATCTTAAATTTTGAACAAGTTATGAAGTTTATAAATTACAATATTCATACTCAATGATGTCTATGCAAGTATATCATAAATTATACTTAAAAAATAATCTGACAATTTTATGATGAAAATATTCCTCATAACGCATGTTTGTGCAAAATTTTACCCTCATTTCTCTCATATTAAGAAACATATCTGGATTAAGAAATGTAATCTTTGGAACTATCTACAATTACCAAGAGGTAACTTCCCTTATATACTTTTTATATTCTCCTGACAGGTTATGGTTCTTTTTATACTTTTTCCAGTAAGAAAATTGCAAATTTTGAATAACTTACATAGTTTTTAAAATAGAATATTAATAGTTAATGATGTTCTTGTCAACATTCTAAATGACAATTTAAAACTGATCTGACATCTTTAAGATGAAAGTAAGTCTCATAATGCACATTTATGTGAAATTTTTGACTTATCTTTTCATGAGAAAATCATGAATTTCTAATTACTTAAAGTTTTCAATTTGGAATGTTGAGGAAAAAAAAGGGGGGGCTCTCGCCAGTATTATAAATGATATTTTAAAACTGGTCCAACAATTTTTGAGATATTTTCTACACAGACTATCAAACTGACTAACCTACAGACATACAACCCCATAAACTTTGTGATTTTTGGATTCTTTAAACCTTAAAATATGTAAAAACATCAAAAAATCAAGATAAAATTTTTTGATGAATACCTAAGTTCTCCATATCTATAATTAATATAATGGGGAACTAACTGCAATATAACTATGCATATTTCAACATATTTCATTATTAACAAATCATATTTAACTTAATATTGAAAAAGAAAATGAAACCTTTCTTTTCTCTAAAAGAGCAACTTCATCAATAATTTCAATTTCAGGTGATTTAACATCATCTAACCGCACTGAATCTGTAATAATAATAATAAAAGATAAAATACATCCAATAATTGATATGCATTTTAAAGTAAAGTTTCAGGATGAAAAAAGTTGTTGAACCGAAATTTTTTTTAACATTCTCACACAAGTAGTCAGTACAGAATGAAATAAAGAGGTAGAAAGTGTAGAGAAAATATTTTATAGAAAGTTTTATTAAATGCTAATGCTATTTATCATTATAAATACGAATAACTTTATTGACAGTTACATTTTTTTCACTTAATATTATTACCTCCATTATATTTTCCCGAAAAAAGCGGCATGAATCCACTCTTAATATAACAATATATTTACAATTTCAACTTTAAACATATTTAAATGCACATCTTCTTGATAGCAGCATTAAAGTGCATTGCTGCTGCATTTTTTTTTTTTTCTTTTTGTGCCTGATGAAGGGTCATGCTATTATTTTGACCTGAAAGAATCACTGCAAGTTTTATAAATATAACTTTCCTAACTTAAATAGTTTAAATATTAACATATAACTCTTTCAAAATTTCTGGATATTTAGGAGAGTTCATCATATTTAAAGACATTTCCTAAGTTTTGACATCAATAAATCTATGGGATTATCATACATAACAATTTTCTGTGCAACCTTTGAACTGATTGTTAATTTAAGTCATTTACATAGGCTAAAATCGTCTCAAAGCCCAGTGTAATAGAAGTTGGGAGTATGAACAATTTTCTTTTTTTTGCTAGTCATTTAAGAGTTGTTCTACAAGCAATTTCTCCTACGATGATAAAACAATTGATGATAGGAAAAGAAGAAAGCTATCTTTTTACACACTCAGAATGGAGCGATAAATAGGTGCACTTTGACAAGTACTGAACACCATGAAAACTAGTTTTACAGACGATCTTTGACACAACACTTGCAAACCTCTTTTGAATTTCAGCCTTCGAAAATTGAATGAAAAATTGTCTGAAATGAAAGCTGCCATGTTTAATAGTACTACTAAATATCTATAAATATCCATGAATCAATCTATTTCCTCCATCAACGAAAATAATACAATGTTCTGAAAATTACAAATCAAATTGGCATACATAAAAATTAAAAAATACAAATATCATATTAGAACAAACAAAATTCTCATGATATCTATATACTACGAAAACAGAATTTGATGGGAAATGTGATATGTAAAGTGTTGAAAGAAAGTGTTTTATAACTGTTGATTATACTTTTAATTTTGCAAAAGGAATTTTGAGATACAAAACTGCTATTACGTTTACGTAACATAAATACTTTATTTACAAATGATAGTGAAATCCAACACAATCTCCCCCCCCCCCCCCAAACACACACACCAACGTATTTAATGTTTTAACTAGACACATAAACAAATAAATTTTTATTACCAACTTCATTTTCTTTTTCTGCTTTTACCGATAAAGACTTTTCAGATTTGGTGCGTTTCACAATTGATTTTTTTCTTGGCTATATTATTACAGGGAAAAAAGATGAGATTCTTATTATTTTTTTACAAATAACTAATATAGAAAATTGTATTAAATATATAAAAATATCATTTTTTACCGGCATGTTGTAGTTCACTGACACAAGAAAAAAATTGACAAATTTGCTAGAATTAATAAATAATAAATTCCGTAAACAAAAGAAGAAGACGAATTGATAAAAACAAGTTACAAATATAAAATCTTTGAAATTAAATTACGTAGACCCGCAGATGCAACACATATGCGAAATAAAACTGTCTGCTGCTAGCCGTGTCTTGTGTTTCCTTGTCTGTTGTTAGTGTTGCCAGATGGTCCACAGTCAATTTCCCCAAACAAGCTTTCAAATTTCCCCAAATCAGGGGTTTTCCTCAAAAATATCCCAAACTCGATTTCTACTAAAACCTATGCCTAAAACAGATTTTTTTTAAAACAAATTTCGAAATAAATAGCAGATTTAAGCTCAAATTGTTCCCCAAATAAAGCTCATTTTTGAAAATAATCTCCAAATACAAGAATAACTTTTACACATGCTAGTCATTAACTTTATTAATAACAAGTTAAACATGTTAATTAACTTTTAATTAATTAATTTTACACTAATCAATTCCTTTTCGATACATATTAGTTATCCAAAATTTTTAAATCTGCGTGAAGTATTGAGGAGTACAGTTTCATCAGATCTCCCTTGATTATTCGTGCAGATTTATTATTAAACCCTCTGATCAATTGTATTTATACTAAATTCCATACTAGTATAACAACGGGGGCTGAGGATGTCCGTAGGATCTCTTTTCATTCTCAGAATTTTCTGAGAATGTCCTAAGGGAAAATGGCACCTCAAAAAAGTCCCTACATGCTAAAGAAAATTTTAATCAGACAAAAAAAAATTGTAAAATTCTCCAGGTTTCTCCCCATAAAATTTCAAAAATCCCCCACAAATATTCAGTCCCCAAAAACATTCCCAAAATGGGGACAAAATCCCCAATCTGGCATCACTTTTCTTCCGTTGTCATGACTACTTGCACGTTTCATCTAAAATCTGGGTCATGTTGATCTGTTTGACTTATATTTTTTCTTATGTTCCGATAGATGGCAGTAGTAAAAAATAATATGAATAATTTAATAATAATAAAATCGGCAACGCATTTATTGTTATTGTTGTGCGTCTGCATTGTGCGTGCTGTCTAGTCTTGAAATATGTAACGGTAACTCATAATTTAATAACAAAATTTTAACTCGAGTTAGATGGTTAGAATACTTTGCCAATGCCAATAGTTGTGCAGTATAAAATTATCTTGCTTTATTTTCTTTATTCGAAAAGCCTTAAAAGTTTAGACTGAAGTAATTATTATAATAGCTAATTTATTATAATATTAGTAATGTATGGAGTTAATTTTGTAATTATAAGTTTATATGAGAATTAATCAAATTTAAAAAATGTTTAAACCTGTCTTTTTGTTATGTTAATTGAGTTTGAATACCTTGCAGCAGTGAGGCACGCATATTTGTTTACCTACTTTCGCCCCTTTTGCATACGTGACTCGGCAGACACCGCAACCATTTACTTGGCTTCGACCTCTTGTGTCTGTCTGTTGTTTTTCTTTTCTGTTATCTGCAATGATGTTGATGTGCAGACATTAGATTTAGTTTATAATTGAAGGTATTTACATGCGTGTATTATCAGTATCACTTATCTCCCATACTCTATTTTGTGATATATAAATTATCCTCAAAATGTACACTAATAATATTTGGATATCGGCAATGCTAGTATGAATCAAAATTAATAAATAAAAACATTGATTATATGAATTTATTTATATTTTAGTAAGTAAAGTTTTATTTTTACTTATTTGAACATTTGTTTTATGAATATTTAGAATAAATTTTTAATTCTTTAAAATAAATTATTGATTCAGTTTTCCGTATATTTGTTGCAGTGCACTTTTGAAACATTTTTATTAAGAGCTTTCTTTATCTCTTTTCTTTAGCATTTATGAATTATCATCTGTGATAGCAACATTAATGCATGAAGCATAGTAAAATTGCCTTAATAACTTCTCAATCATGGCATCTTGTAGAAGTAAAGTCATTCATCTGTACAAAAATGTAAGTCTCTGTATTATATAAAAATTTAATTATTGCATAGGGTAATTCCATTTTAAATCAACAAATTTTCAAAAAAGTTGTTGCATGACAATTTTTGATTTTGATGACAATTTGCATGTGCTTTCCCCATACCTTTTTGACCACAAAAATATATTTTTTTTATTTAAAAAAAAATTACCCTTTGATATGAAGGCTATTTTTGTCGTTGCCAACAGCAAAAATTAGATATTTTGATGCTTTGCTTTATGAACTATAACTTTTTTCCTATCAAAGCTATCAAACTCAACTATAGCTCATTGGAAAGCTAAAAAAAAGATCTTTTTCCATATGGTATCAATAAATTTGAGATTTAAAAACAAAGGTTATTTTTTCAAGGTCAAAGTTTGTGATGCAAAATTAATTTTTTGCCACTTTTGAAAATTAAAAAACCTATGAAGGGCTTGGAATAACAAGCCCTCTTTTTTTTCTTATATACATATATAAGGTTGCTTATTGTATTAAAAAGTTTGGCTTGTTACTCTGCCCCCTTCACAAGATACGACCCCCCCGAAGTTGCAAATTTTCTAAAAAATCCAATTTTCAATGCTAAAAAAATGCATGTGGGGGGCAAGGTAATTTTTTTTTTACTTGTGTGATTTTAAGTACTTCATACCATCTTTCAAACAAAAAAAAAATTACTTTGTTATTCAAAGGCGTTTGGCAGCTATAAGGGTCTGAATTTTCAAATAATCACACTAAAACCATCCAATTTTTTCATGTACTTTTTTTTTGGAAACATGTCATTTATTATTATTTTTTTTTATTTGATGGACTTAGATTGACCTCACAACTAAGAATATATCGTATTCCTACTTTTCCTCATTTATAGTAATCTATTTGCCAGTTAAAAGCAAGAATAGACAGATTTCAACTTGTCCAGCCTTGCTCCCACATGTATAGAACAGTTCCCTTTAGGCAAACAGTACCTACCTGTGGTAGGAACTGTGCCAATGACAAGGCTGCTTGAATATTATTGGATACAATTTGACCAATAATATAGGGTAAGACAAATGATCTGCCTGCCAATGATGTCACATGGAACTGCTTTATAACTTAGTTGTTTCTTTAACTCTGAAAGGAGTAGGTTGCTGGGAAGTGTTCTTGCTGTAAAATCTTGTAAATTTTTGTCTTTCATGTAGGTTTTTTCATTTCAAGGTCAAGAAATATACATATTTACAGAATATTTTGGTGAATAACTGTCCTTGTTGAAGGTAAAAAAAGAAATTATTTTTTAGAATTCTTAAATATAAGTTTGTTTTTCTGCATATAAAGAGTAAATGAATTATGGATAACTCTAAATGCTCCATAGGAATTTTTATGAAAGATAATTGTAACATTTTAAGTTATAGTAGGCAGTCAACTGTAGAGAGTATTTCTAAGTATAATGATGATGATAAAACTTTACTGCAATTGAGAACTGGATGTAAAACAATTGAAACTGTTTGTACTTACCATGCAAAAAAGTTTTTAGATAAATTTTCTCACCTTTATGGAACTTCCTGCTGTGACCCATTTTCGGAACATAATAAGGTGATTACAAAATCGCTGAGAATCATAAGCAAAGATTTGTATTTGAAAAACACAAATTTGAATCTTATCCCTGGAAAATCTCTGTGCTCTAAATGTTTAAATAAAATTCAAAATCAGAGAGTTGAAACCTATAAAGATAATAATGAAGAAATGTACATACCTGAATGTGATTTAGTCGAGTCTGTAAATGTAGCATGTAGTGCCCTTGGAGTATCACCTGTGAAAGTTGCCAAATTATCGCGCGATCGTAAATCATCTACATTAAAAAGAAAAGTTTCAGCGATAACAGAATGTGTCACAAATAAACTAAATAAATCATTTGACCTTTCAATTGTTTCACATTAAGAAAACAATAGTTCTTGCCAAAAGCACATATGTGATAATTATGAAAAATTAATAGAAGACCTTAAAGAGAGAATGAAAACTGCTGAGTGTCTGCAGGATAAAGTAAACATTTTAAGTTTGTTGCCTGTAACTTGGAGCTATGCAAAAATTCAAGCAGAATTTGGAGTCAGCCAGTATTTAATTCGAAAAACTAAAGATTTAGTTAAAACACAAGGAGTTTTACCAAAACTGGAACCTAAGAAGCCAAGCAATATTCTTGGTTCTAGTACAATAAAAGCTATAGAGGATTTTTATCAGAGAGATGCCTGTAGTCGCATGATGCCTGGAAAAAAGGACTGTATTTCTGTGAGAGGAATGAATGGGGAAAAGTCAAACCTTCAAAAAAGACTCATTTTATGTGACTTGAAGGAACTTTACATACATTTTAAAGAAAATTATCCTGATTTGAAAGTAGGGTTATCTAAATTTGCCGATCTTAGACCAAAATTTTGTGTGTTAGCTGGAGCATCTGGTACACATTCAGTGTGCGTTTGTTTGTACCATCAAAATGTAAAACTTATGCTATCAGCGATTAAAAGTGATCATAGCTACAAAGATCTGCTGCAGATTATGGTCTGTGATACTGAAAATGAGAATTGTATGTTTTCGGAATGTACTGCATGTCCAGGTGTGGATGCCATTTTATCACTGATTTCTCCAAGTAACAGCACCCAAATTGACTTGGAAAATGATGAATTTGAGGATTTGCAAGTTTCATATAAGCAGTGGATGTCCACAGACAGATGTGAACTGACATCATGTGTGCTACCTTTACAAGAATTCTTGGTTAAGTGTTGTGAAAAACTTGAGCATCTAAAGAGCCACCATTTCATTGCCAGTAAACAAGCAGCATTTCTAAAATCAAAGAAAGAAGATCTGGATAAGGGGGAAATTTTGATACTTGGAGATTTTTCAGAGAATTTCTCTTGTGTTGTTCAAGACGAGGTGCAGACCTATCACTGGTCAAGTGTGCAATGTACGCTTCATCCTTTTGTTGTCTACTGGGAAAAAGATGGAGAAATTCAAACTCAAAGTTTTTGCTTTGTAAGCGACTGCCTTGACCACAACACAACTACATTCTACGCCTTTCAAATGATCCTTGTTAAAAAACTGAAGGCAGATCATGCTTTAATTTCAAAATTATTCTATTTTTCAGATGGATCTGCCGCACAGTACAAAAACAGGAAAAACTTCATTAACTTGAGCCATCATGAACAAGACTTTGGGATAAAAGCAGAGTGGCATTTTTTTGCTACATCCCACGGGAAAGGCCCTTGCGATGGGATTGGAGGAACAGTGAAGAGGCTAGTGCGAAAGGCTAATTTGCAACGACCGGTCAGTAATCAAATCTTGAATCCATTAGATGTCTTTGAATACTGCACTGAACATATCAATAGTGTAACGTTTTTCTATGTTTCCTGTGATGATGTTAATGCAGTAGGAAAAGTTCTTGAGGAAAGATATAAAACAGCACTATCATTACCCCAAACTCGGTCTTTCCACAGCTACATTCCACTCAACAGAAATATCATTCATGCCAGACGTACATCATTTTCTTTAGATTTTACAACCTTTCATGTCTTCAAAGACGAACCTATCAACCTTAGATTATCCACACCAACAACCCGACCAAAGTTGTCAGATTATGTTTGTTGCGTATATGATGGTGACTGGTGTCTAGGAGAAGTGGTGGAAATAAAGGTATTTGATGTCGAAGAAGAATACAGGATCCACTTTTTTCATCCTAAAGGACCTGGAACATCGTTTAAAAAATCAAGTCATGATAACCAAACTTGGGTTCGGTTTCAAGATATTTTGAAAATCCTGACTGCGTCAGAACTATGGTCAGCACAGGGAAGAGGTCATAATATCACACCTGTGATGAGTGAACATTTGTCAACTCTTCTCTATGAGACAATAAACCACTGAACAAAAAAGTTTTGCATGTTTTGAGAGGTAAGTTAAATTCTATATACCAAGATGTTAGAAACCTTAAATTAGCTTATCAAAGTTTAAATGTGTTCTTTGACAACTCTTCTTAGTCTTTTTAGTTGTTTTCACCATTTAAAACTAACAATTAAGTAAAAAATAACTTTTCACTAACACCTAAGATTAAGAAGTATGAAAATAATTGCGTTGTTTCAGTATAATTATTTGAAAATTTAGACCCTTATAGCTGCCAAACGCCTTTGAATAACAAAGTAACTTTTTTTTTGTTTGAAAGATGGTAAGAAGTACTTAAAATCACACAAGTAAAAAAAAAATCTACCTTGCCCCCCACATGCATTTTTTTAGCATTGAAAATTGGATTTTTTAGAAAATTTGCAACTTTGGGGGGTCGTATCTTGTGAAGGGGGCAGAGTAACAAGCCAAACTTTTTAATACAATAAGCAACCTTATATATGTATATAAGAAAAAAAAGAGGGCTTGTTATTCCAAGCCCTTCATAGGTTTTTTAATTTTCAAAAGTGGCAAAAAATTAATTTTGCATCACAAACTTTGACCTTGAAAAAATAACCTTTGTTTTTAAATCTCAAATTTATTGATACCATATGGAAAAAGATCTTTTTTTAGCTTTCCAATGAGCTATAGTTGAGCTTGATAGCTTTTATAGAAAAAAAGTTATAGTTCATAACGCAAAGCATCAAAATATCCAATTTTCGCTGTTGGCAACGACAAAAATAGCCTACATATCGAAGGGTAAATTTTTTTTAAATAAAAAAAATATATTTTTGTGGTGTAAAAGGTATGGGGAAAGCATGTGCAAATTGTCATCAAAATCAAAAATGGTGTTGCACACTCCATTTGTTGATTTAAAATGGAATGACTCCATACATATTTTGTTAAGTATGTGTAATCCATCTGTGGAAAAATTAACTTCACATTTTGAAATGATTTCTGAAGAGCAAATTCTGTATGCAAGATTCCATATAAATTAAGATCTAAATTTTTAATAATATACATGATGAGAATAATTTTATCTGGTAACTTTTTGCTCATAAAAATTTGGTGTAGGGTTCATTCAATGTCAAATCAACGAAAAAAGGTAGCATTTTTAACCTGATCCCCTCACATTTTTATGAAATTGGGCTCTTTTATTTATTCTATATAGAAATAATATATACCAATTAATAAGTTCCCATCTCTTAGTTTTTAATACACAGGACTGCAAAAATGGGTAAAAAGGGTAAAAGTATTTTTTAAATTCTTGTATTACAAATTTATCCATATTTTGTTACCTAATTGATTTAGAGTGATAAACTTGGTATCTCTAGAAAGCTTTTAATACAGGCTTTCAAATGATATATCACATGCACATATATTTAAAATTTTTCATTTCAAGGTCAAACACTTGGCCTTTGACCTTCAATATGTATTTTTTACTTTCTTTTAAAAATTATATGTTGTTCCTGCATTTATTTTCTATAATTATTGCAATTTTCAGCTTGGGATTGCCATGGAATGCTGAGCTATAAATTTAAAGCATAACCTCTCAGTATTTTCATACTAACATGACGTAAGTTTTACCCATATTGTCTTCCCCAATTAACTTAGAGATATAAGATTGGTATCATTAGAAAGTTTATAATACAGGCCTTTAAATGATATGCCACATGTATACATTTTTTAATTTTTCATTTTAAGGTCAAACTTTTTTACCTTTGGCCATCAATATCTCAAAAAGTATGAACTTAATTTTCTTTTAAAAATTATATGTTATCCTTACTTTTATTCTTTATAATTATTGTAAGTTTGAACATGGGATGGCCAATGGATACAGAGTTATAAATTAAAATGCAACTCTACCATTATTTCCATACTAATGTACATTTAAAAAAGTGGCCATCTCATGTTGAAGTTGAAACCTACAATAATTATAGATAATGAACGTAAGAATAACATATAATTGTTAAATGAAAATTAAATGTGTACTTTTTGGGACATTAAAGGTCAAAATGTTTGACCTTAAAACGAAAATTTTCAAAAATATATACATACATGTGATATATCATTTAAAAGCCTGTATTATAAGCTTTCTGGTGACACCAATCTTATATCTCTAAGTTAATTAGGGAACAAAATATGGGTAAAACTTACGTTATGGTATTATGAAAATACTGGTATGAAATTACATTTTAATTTATAACTGAACATTCCATGGCAATCCCAAGCTAAAAGCACAGTAATTATAGACAGTGAATGTAGGAACGACATATAATTTATAAAATAAAATAAAAAATACACTTTTTGAAATATTGAAGGTCAAAATTTAAAAAACATGTTCATGTGATGTGATATATCATTTGAAAGCCTGTATTAAAAGCTTTCTAATGATACCAAATTTGTGTCTCTAAGTCAATTAGGTAACAAAATATGGGTACATTTGTAATACAAGAATTTTGAAAATTTGCACTTTTTATCCATTTTTGCAGCCTTGTATATGAAACACTACAAGAGATAAGGACTTATTTATTGGTGTATATTCATTTCTCTTTAGAACAAATAAATGAGCCCTATTTCATAGAAATCTTCGGGAGTCAGGTTTTTTGCTTTGTTGATTTGACATGGATTGACCCTATAAGGTATGCATATTAACTGTGGTTTATTTTGTGACCTTTTTCAAAGGGGAGGGGGTGGGTAATTATAACTATCTACTGGTCACTAGCAAGTATATTTTTTGATGTGGTGGATGAGATTTTAAGCAGTATAAAATAGTTTTAAAATGAAATATGGTTAAAAAAAATGTGTATATTTTTAAATTTGCAACATTAAAACCTAAGGTAAATGCCCCCTATTCCTGACACTGCACCTAAAGCTCACACTTATTATTTAATTAATTAAAAAATAAAATAAGGAAATAGCAAAGGTTTGAATTATTTGGTTGCTACCATTTCTTTTAATAGTTTGTAGTGAGTTATTTTTTAGCAGTACAAGTGATTGTTATAGATATTAACATTTTGGAAAGAAATTTTCCTGATCAATGTCTTGAGTCACTGAGCTGTTGTATTGTATCTTTCTTGATGAAATCATTAAGAGATGAGTACTCATCTCTTAAAGTTTAGATTTTACATTTAGTGTGTTATAAAAACAACAAACATTGATATTATTTATTTTTGTAGTATACTAGCTTCTGGTATTTTTATTTAGACATATAACCTGAAAAATTAGACCCCAGAAGCAGGGTTCGTTGATTTAAATCAGTTTGATTAAAATCATGATTTAAATCAATAGATTTTTTTTTTTTTAAATCATTGATTTAAATCAACTGATTTTTTTTTAAAGTCATTTATTAAAATTGAATCATTTTTCAAAACATTTTATGATCTAAATATATTAAATCTTGTTAGAATGAGTTTCAAATATAAAATATGTTGCATTTACAACCTTCAATTAGCAAAACTATATATATAGGTATCTGTACGTGTGTGTGTGTTGGCACATATGAACCATTTACTTTAAATTTTACACAATTACTTTTTATGCTTCAGAAATGAATTAAAGAACTTGAAAGCAATTTTTATATATTAATATAGCTAAAAAATGTACTAATTCAGTATAGGATTTTACACTAAGGCCATGTATTATCATGAAAACTCTATGAACTTGTCTTTCTTTTTAAACATTTTAACAACAAAGCATAATTAATTCAACTATTATGATAACATATAAAGCATGGAAGTTTTCAATGCCATTCAGCATTTATATATATATTGTGTCCATAAAAATGTTTCTTTTCTAAATTTTTTCTCATTTAAAGTACTGCATATATTAGTTTTTATGAAATTACTATTTAATGATTTATTATCATATTTTATTATTTTATGAGTTTTTATGTTAATCATAAAATTGAGTGATTTCTATAATGAGAAATGATAATAGTTTTTCTCAAAAATATTTCTATTTTTCACTAAAATTTGCCTCAAAAATAAAACTTGGATCGACCTATGCTTAAGCTTCAGTTATTTTCTTTGATAACATTTTATTTTGATTATTTACGTGCATTATTGGGATTATGCATATTTCAAAAATTTTTTAGATAGTGTTAACTTCCATGCCATAATTAACTTGGTTTATAATAATACCATAGATAATTACATATAGATCCATTAAATTAATAATACAGGTATAAAGTAATGAGTAACTATAAATTTGTAGACTTTTAAAAAAAATCCGATTTAAATAAAAAAAGTCTGATTTAATTAAAAAAAATCAGATTTTTTTGATTTTTTAAAAAAAATCACGAACCCTGCCCAGAAGGCGTGTCAGGTTTAAGATACAATCCCCTACCTTAGCCCCATAACTTGACACCCTTGTGTCAGCTTATGGAGCATTATATTTTTTTCAGGGTTCTAAACCTGGCACATTTTTAAAAAATCTATTTTAGGTTATACTTTGTACATTTTGCAAGCTATTTTATAATATAATCTCAGTGCATTATGAAAGCATAGTAGTAGCTTATCCAATGCCCAATAATACTTTTTAAAGTATACTTTCTAAATTAAAAAAGACTTTTTCTGTATTACTTTGTCTAGACAAGGCTGAACTGGATCCGACGCTCCACCGCAGCGCGGATACAAGGCTATAACAATTCTGAAAATAACAAAAGAATTCAAAAGACACAAATCTACGTAAGATTTCTCACCAGATGGCGCTGCGTACGTAGGTCTTTACGCGGTTTATTTACATGGAATTATTAGGACGATCTTGAGTATTTATTTTGTTTTCTTTTCTATAGTTTGTGAAATTATCGAATATATGTTATATTAGGATTCTGATTAAATGTTGTTTTAAATAGTAACTTAAGTTGTGGCAAGAACTTGATTTCAGTCAATGAAGAGATAGATTATAAACTTCGTGAATATGTCATACTACTATGTTCTATTTTGCAAATCGAATTCCAGGAAAAATAAAGACTATCGTTTGATGAATTTTCTTCGGATAATGATGGTTAAAAGCCTGGTTAAAAATTATCTGTCGTAAAGAATATTATGCAATCGATAAATCCAATTCGTCACGTGTTTTGTAGCGAACATTTTAAAAATGAAGCTTGCATACAGAATTAAAAAAGACGACGGCTGAAGCCTATGTCTGTGCCTTCTGTTTTTCCAGTATATCCTTTGTATAAATTATCTTCTGAGGATAAACTTAGACGAATTTTAAAGCGGCAATTAAGGGAACCTAATTCTAATGCATATGCAAAACAAAATGTAAGCATGAAGAAACCCCAATTGTAAAAGTAGAAAGTACAAGATGCAGAGCTATTGTTGAATTTTTCTCATAACTCTGAACTAAACATGCCACCTGTAAATACTCTTAAAGATCAAGGAATTTTGAATAATACTTAAAATGTATAAAATTTGAAGGTGGATACCTCAAATTAAATGCTTAAATTGCCTCTATCTTAAAATAAAATAAATTATAATAAAGGAGATGATGATTCTGCAGTTGAAAGATTATCTAAACAGCTTGCTAAAAGATTGACATGTATGTCATGTTTTGAAAATGGATTCTGTAAAAACATTTTTAGCAATTATCAAATTTGCTTTTTTAGAAAAGAGTTAAATTAAAAGTTTATTAAAATGGTATTATAGTAATATATTTTGCTTAAATCATTACATTGAGATTTACTGTTTAATGAAGAATTAGTATAAAAAAACAATTGTGTATCTATTTTTTTTTTCTCTAACACTTGAAACATATGTAAAATGTGTTTTCAACTTTGCTGGATTAAAAAACATTCCAGGATCATCTCGTAAGTAATTGAATGATTTATTATTTTTTCAATAATTTAAAAAGATTGTTTCAAAATTCTCCTTTTCGAAATTATATTTGTACGAAAATTCATGTTGTGTTAGATAGACTACTATATTGTTAAATAACTTTTTTCTAAACTACTTTATTTAACTTTTTTCCAAAACCATACTGTATATAGATATATGTGTGTATACAGTGGCGTATCCAGAGGTATGTGTGTGTGTGGGGGGGGGGGGGTGATAGACTACAGCCCCTCTTGAAATTTGTAGAAAGTTTTAAAAAATGAAGATTAAGAATAAGAGTAATATTTATGACTTCTGTATGCTATGAAACATTATCGAACTTAACTCATCCCTTCTCGAAATAAAATCCTGGATACGCCACTGCAAGGTTTTAAGATTTTTTTTTTTTTTTTTTTTTTTTTTTTTTAAAGCCCAACCTGGGTGGAGTATTTTTTTTAGGTTTAATTGGTTTTTTTATGTTAAATGTAGAATAACACAATTTGGTTTGAATTTCAAGTTTATTTAAAAAGAGAACAGTTTTAGACTAAAAGAAAACTTATTACAAAATAATAGTAATACTAATTTATTATAATTAATTTAAAGTTAAATTACCTTCATATTCTTAATATTTATGTAAAATGAATTATTTCTTTCTATACAGTATTTCATGGTTGGCCAAAACCAGGGTGTTTTTTTTTTTTTTTTTTTTTTTTTTTTTTTTTTTTTTTTTAAAAGCCAGGTTTTATTAGTATATGTTTTCCAGTCATATTATACCTATTCGTAAATAAATTTGCCACTTTAAGAAGTAATTAATATTCCAACATTAATTATTGCTTCATCTAAAAATAATTTAAGTTATTAATAATAAACAGGGATGAGATTTTTCAGCTTTTTTTTTTTTAGGTTGTGGTGATTTTCTTTCTGTAATAATGTATACAAGATGTAAAGTTTGTACTTTCAGACATGGAATTTTATGTTTAAAAATAAAACAATCAAATCATTTATTTCTGTAACACAGGCTTTTTCCACCTAAATTCTTATATTTTGCTTTAATATTTATCCTTTACATAAAGTGTTTTTTTTTTTACACTTTTGTCGATCTCATCAATGAATTAAAGAACTGTCATATAAAAGAGGATTAATTTTTTTTATATTCAGAACTTCTAAAAATATTCCAAAATTGTAGTATTGAGTGCTCATTAAAACGATGTAAATGGTAATAACAGGATGACTGTGAGTTGACAATTTTTTTTTTTTTTTTAGTGAATGTTAAACCTAACATGCCTTTCCTATAATTTAATGATAACAAAATAACTTAATAACAATAAAATTCTTAATTTAATGAATTAGGTAAAAATTAAAAAAAAACTTGAATACAATAAAAAAAGAGTTATAGGAAGAAATTTAAGAAAAAAATATGCTTTTGGATTATGTAATGGAATATTGCAATCCATTTGAAATTTACATATTGAATAGAATTTGCATTTAATATTTTAAATAAAATTAGAAGTTTTATAGCTTTTATTGAAACTAAATTTTCTATTTCAAGAAAACACTCTTCATCGGATGTAGAACCTTCTGCGATTAGAATTATTTCAACATTTTTCAATACTTGGATATTAAAATTTTTAATATCATTTTCTTTATTCTAGAGCTGTTACATTTTAATAAAATAATTCTCAAAATGTCCTTGAATGGAGAACTTTTTGCTTGAAATTTTAAAATCAAAGGTTTTTTTTTAAAAACTGGCTGGACAAATTCTAATGCAGCTTCTTTTTTATTTGATAATTTAAAAGCAGTATATCTTGCTTTTGGATTTAGTATATAGATAAGAAAATTGGTTGCTATTAATTACCATATTATAACAAATACCACATACATATTTTTTTTTAAAGACTGCTTTGTTCAGTTTTGCATAAAACAAAGATGAGAGCAATATTTTTAATTATACAATTTTCACTTTAGGGCTAAACCACAGTAAATCGTTTTGTTGCGGAGGGGACATTTCAGTACTTATTTAATCTCAATTCTTAGAAATATTAATATTTTTTTAAGTTCGATTTTTTTTATAAATCCATAACAAGTGATAATAATAATTCTACATCGAAACTGAAAAAAAGATTAAAGGAAAACATAGAATAATTTTTTTTTTAAATGTTGTGGAGGGGACAGGAGAATGTTACAAATGGAAAAATTTCATTTATTATGATTGTCGCTCCTCTATTTAATTAAGTACAATAATAGAAGTACTTGTAAGTTAGAATACTATGATTTGGTTTTAGTAATTTAAAATATAAAAGCACAGTTTAGAAAAGATCCTTCTGAAAAATTTTTTTAAAAATTAAACATCATGTTGCGGAGGGGACTGTTTTGGAGGGGACATCATGGAATGTATTTAAATTTAGCAACTTTTTTGGTATTAAGTATCTTTTTAGAAGTTGGTTACAATTTCTACTTCAAGATAAAACAATTTTTACGATTATTACAAATGTGTATAACACAGGAAAAGTCTTGAACGTATTAGAACGCCAAAGGGAATAATGAAATTGCAATTTCAGAAGCTCTGTAGGCGTTCTGTATGTTGAAGAATTTTCCTGTTTTTACTTATCCAGTGCCAAGTCTCCTTTTAATTGTCATTATTGCATATATTCAATTAATTTTCAATGACTAATTTCTGTAAATACAAAAAAAATAATAATAATTTATTAAATTTTACACGATTATTTCTTACATTTAGTAATTACATTAATAACAAAATAGGAATTAGTAAAATCAAGCATATATTTCATCAAGGGCTTCACTAAATGTATAACTGAATCGTCGCTCATCAAATAATGGTTCAGGCAACAAAGATTTGATTTGAAAAAATAAAACCCAACTTCTGTCTTCTTTTTCAGGAAAAAAAAATGTTTTGTTAGTTTTATCATATTTTCGTAAAAATAAAACCTCAGCATTTTCCTCCTCAGTTGAGCAGATTTGGGCAACAAAAAGTCTGTTTGGTATTTTAGAATTTGCAGAATAAATTTCTACGGTTACAAAATTCCCAACAACTGGTTTTTGTACGTATTCTGAATCATCTGATTTTGTACTTTTTATATTTTTTTCATGCATATATACATTATGAATTGTATAAAATGTTTCAGCTACATCATTACTTAATGTAAAGGGAGAATTCTGAGCAGTTTTAAGTTGAAATGATGAATAGGGTTTTACATAATGCAATTTTTGAGTTCCAGCAATTGGTTTAGTCATTTTTCCCCAACGTGTTTTGAGGACTTTCCTCCTCTCATCATTTTCTTGAGCAGACACAAACAAAATGTTTATTGTGTCATTTAAACTTTTTGAAAGTTCAAAAAACTCCTTTGCAGTATTAATAACAGCTTTGTTTTGAAGAACTTTCATCCAAGCTTTACGTTTTACAGATGCACCAATGCCATCAGCTGGCCCTTTACCGTGTGCTGTTTCGAAAAAGGACCAATCTGATTTAAATCCAAAATCATCTTTATGATGAACCAAGTTTCCTAAATTGTATCTGTTTTTAAATTGGCTTCCAGCCCCGTCACTCCAGTAGTGAGCATATTTTATAGGAAAAAGTAGCTTCTTTTGTAAATCATTGAAAATTGCACGATTTACATTAAAAATGAAGCCCTTATCATGCTGTAAATCATCAGAAACCACTGCATAGCTTTTATGATTCAGTACATCATCATTTTTAAAATAGACAACTGCTGTAAAGATTGTAACTTGTTCAGCATGCCAATGTGCACTCATCACTTCTTTCTGCTGCCTAATAGAATAATTTTCGGCAAAATCTTCAATAATTATAACTGCATCATCTGACAAGTTATCTTTTAAGTACTGCAACTGTTCTTGTTGTGTTTTAATATTATAAACATGGCGAGCAAATGGTGTAAACTGCAGCTTAAGTGCTTCTAATCCTTCAGCAACTGAGCTTGTTACAGGAAGCTTCTTGACATTACCATCAACGTTAACCCACTGATGATAAGTAACATTATCATCAAAATCAAAATGGTTAAAATGATTTTCTATTTTCTCAACGCCACATTCAGAGCACTGACGATCAATACAGAGTTCTGTACGTTTGTCTTCTTCACATAACGTTAAATTGCATAACTCTTTTACTCCTGGAACCTGTTGCACACAAAGCTTGTTTTGAAAACCATGAAGAATTAACTCTATATTTTCATGGTAAATGCAATAACATACTTCTTGGTCTTTCTGTGAAGCAAGTAGTACATGTTTTGGTCTTAGCATTCGGAATTTAGTTATACCAACACACTGTGTACTGTAAAATGTGCAGTACAAAGAATAAGCTTCATTTAAAGACATTTGTAAGACTCTTTTTTGCTTTCTTTCTTTAAATCCTCCATTACGTATCAAGATGGAATCTTTTATCCCAGGTAATATTCGACTGATATCATCGCGTTCAAAGAATGATATAACATTTTCGACATTTTTTTCGGAAATGGCATCTGAGCGTTTCTTTCTTTCTTGAAGTATATTACGTCTTCTGACAGAAGAACACTGTGATATAAGCTCTATTTGTCTGTGTGGAGTTAAATTATCAACAACTAGCAGGCTACGCCCGCTTCGCTGGTCACTATATTTAAATGAATCATTATAATTAATGAATTTTTTATCATGTGAAAAAAAAAAAAAAAAAGAAAAAAAAACTCTGATCGGGAAAAATGTCGCACCGGGTCCCCACTGCCTTCGGCAGCGTAAACCCGTGCGCGATGCGCACGCGCGAATGCATATATATGAGCGCCGTAATAATTTTACAAATTCGAATAACTCCGCAATCGATTTGTAAGTATCGAAAACCTCTATATACCAATTTTGAACGATCTAACTGTATTTTTATTTTTTTGTCCCCCCTCTCCCCTCCCCCTTCTCGCCCCTCCTAATAACTTTACACAATCGAAAATATCCCCATTTGACTTGCAGGCCTCTTAAACCTATCTGTACCAATTTTGAACGGCCTAACTGTATTTCTATTTGTTTTTGCCCCATAGCCCCCCCTTACCGCACCACCCCCCTACCCGCCCCTCCTAAACATTTTACAAATTCAAAATCATCCGCAATCGATTTGTAAGTATCGGAAACCTCTATGTACCAATTTTCAACGATCTGACACTATTTTTATTTTTTTGCCCCCCCTCCCCTCCCTCCTCCTAATAACTTTACACAATCGAAAATATCCCCATTCGACTTGCAGGCCTCTTAAACCTATCTGTACCAATTTTGAACGGCCTAAGTGTATTTCTATTTGTTTTTGCCCCATAGCCCCCCTTACTGCCCCACCCCCTACCCGCCCCTCCTAATAATTTTACAAATTCAAAAATATCCGCAATCGATTTGTAAGTATCGAAAACCTCTATGTACCAATTTTGAACGATCTGACACTATTTTTATTTTTTTGCCACCCCCCTCCCCTCCTCCTCTAAATAACTTTACACAATCAAAAATATCCCCATTCGACTTGCAGGCCTCTTAAACCTATCTGTACCAATTTTGAACGGCCTAACTGTATTTCTATTTGTTTTTGCCCCATAGCCCCCCCCTTAACGCCCCACCCCCCTACCCGCCCCTCCTAATAATTTTACAAATTCAAAATCATCCGCAATCGATTTGTAAGTATCGGAAACCTCTATGTACCAATTTTCAACGATCTGACACTATTTTTATTTTTTTGCCCCCTCCCCTCCCCTCCCCCTTCTCGCCTCTCCTAATAACTTTACACAATCGAAAATATCCCCATTCGACTTGCAGGCCTCTTAAACCTATCTGTACCAATTTTGAACGGCCTAACTGTATTTCTATTTGTTTTTGCCCCATAGCCGCCCCTTACTGCCCCACCCCCTTACCCGCCCCTCCTAATAATTTTACAAATTCAAAAATATCCGCAATCGATTTGTAAGTATCGAAAACCTCTATGTACCAATTTTGAACGATCTGAGACTATTTTTATTTTTTTTGCCCCCCTCCCATCCCCCCTCCCCTCCCCCTACTCGCCCCTCCTAATAACTTTACACAATCGAAAATATCCCCATTCGACTTGCAGGCCTCTTAAACCTATCTGTACCAATTTTGTACGGCCTAACTGTATTTCTATTTGTTTTTGCCCCATAGCCCCCCCTTACGCATGTGAAATCACGTTTTGCCCCCCCCGCCCCTCTTGGGGACCGAATTTCAAAAATTCCAGAAACCGATTTTTAGACATTTGTATTAGCTATATTTAAAAGCAAAAATTTTACGGATATCTGTTTTTTTTGTTTGAGATATGGAGGATTTTGTGAAATTACGTTTTGCCCCCCCTCCCCCCCTTGGGGGGCGAATTTTGTAAAATCGCTTGCGGCGTTGTCTTTCTCGGGTCGTAAACATTAACCGTGCCAAATTTGGTCCCGCTCGGCGAAACGGCCTAGGATTCTATAGCGAACACACACACACACACACAGACAGACTCTGCTCTTTTATGTATATAGATTTTTCTAAGTACAGAAATCTTCTTTGGTGACTCCTTTGGTAGATTTTTATTTGCTCTAGAGAATGCTTTTCCTAAAGCAGAAGAATTCTTGTAACCAGGTGATGGTTTTTCTGGAGTTATATTGATGGATTTTTTGTTTGCCCTCCACTTAGCTTTTCTTTTTCTTTCCTCTTTCTTTCTTCTGCTGTAGTTTTCACTGCCTTTTTCATTTTAGCAGCTCTCTGTTTCCATCTCACTCTTTCCTTCTCCTTCTGTTTTTCATGTAAAGTTGCATCTGACTTCAACCTCTCTCTGTACTCTCTTGATCTTTGTGTGGCTGTTTTTGCCATATTTTTTAGAAACTAATTAAATAAATATGATTCTACTTTTATTTTTTTCTAACTATTTAAAACAACACTTAAAAATTAAGTATATTTTAACACCAAATTAAAATTTATATATTAGACATAGATAAACTGATAAGCACATGGTCAAAACAATTTGCAGCACAGTCTAAAATATGGGGTTTACACATGTAAATAAAGGAGCAATATGTACACTAGTAGTGCCATCTAGTATTAAAAATATCAGTTAACAACTCTAGAAGAAATTCATTGTTGATTAAATGTAAACAGTAATTATAAATGGAATGAAAAATCAAAATGTTGTTCCCTCCGCAACAAAAATGTCCCCTCCAAAACAATTTTAATTTTCTTTTTAAATATTTTTAAATTATTAAATTTGAAAAGAATTAAGAATTTATATATGATATTATGTTAGTACTTGACAAGTTTACAGTCAAATGCCTTTTAAATTGTACTCATACTGAAAAAAATAAAAAAATATCTTTAAAAATGTTTCGGAGGGGACTACTAAAATTTTCTATTAGCCTAAATTTATTAATTATATATATATTTTTTCAATTAAAAGCTTAATATAGCTTATTACATCATGAAAATAAAGGATTTAAGCATTATTTGTTAAAAGAAATGCATGAAAATTCCTTCTGCTTTAAATAATATTTTGTAATAGGTCCCCTCCGCAACGCATTTTCCCACTAAACATAATTTTAATTAAAATATTCTTATATTAAAATATAAATTAATTGCTTCAATTGACATTTTTCAGAAACTTCATTATCTGTACATTTAAAAAATATGAAGTTTTATCAGTTTCAAATAATTTTATTTTTTGGTAGCTTGGGACTTGGGACCAATTACCATGGTTTGGCCCTTTATATCTTGTACAAAATAAATGTACATCCATTAATATTTATTTTATTTTACTTTACTGTGTTTAGCGTTAGACCCTTTAATTTATAATTTTTTAAGATAATTAATATAGACATTTTTTCTTCTACAATTTCTAGATTCCCCCTTCCCCCTCCCATACATAATAACTTTTAATAAAGCCTGCTAATCACATATAAAACACATAACTGAAACCTTCTCTAAAGCAAAAGTACAAATGAAATAATCTGAATTAAAAGTCATTTACATAAAAATGACACAAGTCATAAAAGAAAAAAATTTAGTTTGTCATTGAAAAATGTGTATGTAGTACCCCAACATGCATGAAAAACAAAATAACAAATAGCTTAAAAATAAAAATTAATTTAATTTTGTAATTGGTTATTCATTACATAAAATTTAAAATAAAAACAAACAGTCAGTCTCATTTTCTGATAAAAGATCAAATAACCCTTTCAGACCCAGATCATACAATTGTGCAGGTTAGACATCCACTTACATTTTTGCATTTGGAACAGTCGTATCTAATAAAATCAGGAAATGAACGATCGAGCTAATTAGCAGAAAGTGTAAAGTACAATTTTCAATCAACAAATTTTGGTTATAGCCCATATATATATATATATCTGTAGTGATAGGTATAAAGGAGTTAAGTCCAAAAATGTCGATTTTGAGTTAAGTACATAGTCAGACCCAGAAAAAAATTCTCTATCGATTGGTATAAAGGATGTAAATCCATGTCATTTAGTCTTTGAGAAAATCCATTGGTAAAAAAAGATTCAAGACAGAAATTTAGCATTAATCTTTGTATAAAATATTTAATTCAATTTTTTTCCCTTTATTAAATGAAGGTTGACAATCACTGAACTGTATAAAGGGTAAAAATCAACATAATCCCTTTTTCCTAATCGATTCTTCAGATTAGTTTTTAGTTAAATTTTATTTTTCGTCTCCTGAAAAGTCAAGAATATGGACTTAAATCCTTCATACTTATCAGTACAGATATATATATATATATATATATATATATCCAGTTTGCAAAAACAGAACAATGTAATGTTTTAAGATAAAAATGTTTCCATTTGCCATTTTTTTCTACCAACACACTTTTTCTTTTTTATTTGAAAACAGTGTTGTATGTTTACTCTTTAAATAGCTGTTGGATAAATTCATTTTTATCTCATACAGATACGTGTAAAACATTTTATAGCGAAAATATAAATAATTAGAAATATATTCTTTTTCTTCTTCTTTTTTTTTTTTTTTTTTTTTTTTTTTTTTTAAATGTCACATTTAAAAAATAATATCGGTAATGAAATTTTAAAAAAAAATTCATTAATGGTTTGTTACTTAGCATTTCATGTTTAGTAATTTCAAGATTTTATCTTTTAGCCTTAAAGAATTAATTTTATTTTAATACCTACAACTAAATAAATTTAATTATTTCTTTAATCAATCCGATTATTTTATTAAAAGCAAAATTTTTAAAAATTCTAAATTTCCACGTAAATTAATACTTATACAGAGCACACTTTTCAAAATTGCCTGCTTATTATAGCTTCTATAAGAATATTCTCGATTCTCTTCAAGGAGGTTATTCTCGAGAATTTTACAACTCTAATTATGTATAATAATGTGAAGTAAGCAGGGTTTAACATGGCAAAAAAATTACTTTAGCATTTTAGCGAAAATAGACAAGCACTATTTTAGCTTTTTCGAAAGTTAATTCTTTGGATACCATTGATTTCCTTTACTTAGCTTTGTTATCCTCAGTTTTATTTTCTATTTTTTTGTTCATTGATGATTTTAACCAAGCATCCATATTTGTGACTTTAAAAATATGAATCAGGGAAACTATGTTTTGATTTTAACAATAGAAAAAGAGGTACTCATATCATATGTGTAAAATGAAAAAGCAATTGAAAAATTAAGTGAAGTGTAGTGGTAGATAATCGTGAAATACTAGTGCTAAGAATGCTTCTATGAATGAAATTCTGAATTCTGACATACTTTTAAATATTTTTTCATTTAAATTTAATCATTAAAAATAAATCCAAATTACTATATAAATAATCATTCCCAAAAATTTCAGTCTTTTCGTAGTTTTTGCCTGCAAATATTACAAAAAAAAAAAAAAAAATCTGAGTTATTATATAGAGATATTTTATACAGTTATCCAGTTTTAGCTTTTTAGTGAAATTCTGACCAACATGTTTTAGCAAAATATGATACCTTTTAGCAAAATGCTAAAAAAAACTAATGGCAGTTTAAACCCTGGAAGTAAGAAAATATATATGTAAAAAAATAATAAATTTTTTTTTAAAAGTGAAAAATTTTATTAGATAAAAAAAAAAAAAAAAAAAACCTTGAGTGTTTTTTTTTTTTTTTTTTTTTTTTAAGTGTGTAACACCCCCCCCCCCCTCCCCCCAAAAAGGCCATTTTTTTAAGAGGGGGGGGGAGTTTGTGGGCGGGTCCGAAACCCTGTGCTACTGTGTGTATATATACATGTGTGTGGAAATAAGGATTCTACATAGTCCTTAAAAAAATCTTCTGCAAGCCCTTGAAAAGTCCAAAAAAGGAAGAAAGGGACAATTTGACTGATGTGCAGCCTTAAATAATAGTATCCTGCAGACACCGAAGGCCTATATTATTTTATGGGAAAATTTATTTCCACAATTACTCATTACCTGATGTATTTTTTTAAATTCCGTTTTCATATTTAAAAAATTCGTAACTATTAAATTAGTATCAATTAAAAAGAGAAAAAAAAGTTTATTTTAAATTTATATTTTTAGTAAAAAAATGCAAATTTTTACTAAGTGCATTTTTCTCAATTTTTAGATGCAAATTGAAATAAAAAAATCAATTTTTGAAAAATAAGTGCTAATTTAATGATTATGAATTTTCTAAATGTGTAAATTTAATTAAATATATATATATTTGATAATGAATAACTATGGAAACAAATTTCCCCATAGAATAACATGGGCTATTGGTGAGGTTAGATATTATCTGCTCTTAAGATGAGTTAGCTATTTCACTTCAAACTAGTGAGAGCTAATACGTAAATACCGAATTGGTATGTATTTTGCATTATATTTGGGATAGGTTTATGAGCTTTTTATATTAATACAATAAAATACAGACCTTAGTAATACAATAAAAAAAAAAAAAAAACACAATTCCAATGTTAAATTTTTTTTTATCAACATAAAGTTTCAGTAAAATAATTTGGTGGTTAAAAATTGCCAAATAAAACATGAAAAGTAATCATTCTGCAGTTTTGGAAGTATCTGTAATATTTCTGCACTAATAAGGGTATGCTTAACACTACCGAAACAGAAGTATGCTTAACTTTTATGTTTAATTTTTGTTCTTAACTTCGTAGGAAATTTGCCTTGATATTACTTCAAAGATAAAATGTAAGATTAAGGGGCAAGGCAAAAGTCAAATTATACCAATGAAAAGGGGGTTTAAAAAAAAGGGGGGGTTAAAGATAAGAGTTTCTACCTACTACATTATAATTAAAAGTGCACACAAAGTTGCATTTATTTAAGATAATAAGAGAGGAAGGAATATATATATTTATTTATTTAATAGAAACCATTTAAATACATTTCTGTACTAGAAACCATTTAGACAAAATAAGCTGCATGAATTCAAAGTAGAAGAGAAATTACTTTGAACTTCGTTTTGAATAGGAGACTTAAGAATATTGTTTATTTTAGAAAATGAAATAAAAATAAATTGACAAAATATACTAAATCTTTAGCTTTAAGCTGTAACAGTACTATTTTTTATTTATCTATTTATTGTTGAATAAAATATTGTCAAATAAAAAAATAACTATTTATATTAGTAAGCAATACACACGCATGTATATATACATTCGTAAATAAAAAAAGCTGCAATATATTATATGTTGATGATCAAAACATATTTTTATGAGAAATTTCAAATGTGTCAAAGTATATTTTTATGAGAAATTTCAACAAATAACATTTTGTAGACGAAGAAAAAACAGAAATTTTAATGATCCAGCGCAGCTCCGATAAAAGATCGCGTCTTATGTTTACGTTTGTAATTCAGCTTTTGCCGCTTGGTGCGCTTTTACGTTGCAGGTTAAATCCGAAACTTGTCTGGTGAAAATGGGGGAAATGTTAAAGCCTTGAATCGGAGCGAAGGAGCGTCGGATCCAGTTCAGCCTTGGTCTAGACTATTTCCATACTATATTCAAGAAATGAATTCTATTGATGGCCATTTTTCAGTCAGAGACTGAAATACCCCACCAAGTAGCAGGGTTGTTTGGTTTTTTCCATAGTGGAAAAAACCTGGTTAAAACAGTCCCTGACAAAATACCGTTTTTTCCGCTTTTGTCCACTATTAATTATTTGCAAGTACTAAATTAAAAATTATCTTTATTCTTTCAATATATATAAAACAATTCTTTAATTATATGTGTATACGTGTAGGGCTCGTGAAATGGCCACTGGCGACCATTATTTTTTAACTGGCGATGTTTTCAACACTTTATAAAAATTAAACCATGAAGCATAACTATAAACATACAACCTTTAATTCTTCATGTTGCTTGACTGCCGAACTAGTTTCGTATGGGGCGCCCCAGCTTTTTCACCGGCAGATACGGTGCACGAAGTTTGACGAGACTTTGTGCACCGTACCTGCCGGTGAAAAAGCTGGGGTGCGCCATGCAAAACTAGTTTGGCAGTCAAGGAACATGAAGAATTAAAGGTTGTTTGTATGTTTTAAATATTTTGATGTTTTCAACTTTAAGAAAATTCAATTTTTTTTTTTTTTTTTTTTTTGTGAAAGAATTGATCTCAGAATAGGGCCCCAATTCTATTTTTGATATAGGCTAACTCTTGCTGTTTTGATTCCTGCTTCTCTCACCACTTTTTGAGACACTGTGCTGAATCAATACACCATTAGGGAATTTACACATCTCCGTACATGTTTCAGAAATCGTTGTTAAATTATTGCACTGTTTTAGGGAATTGGTTTACACTGCTCCTGTTTGCCTATGCTGTTTACCCGGTGCTGAATCGTTGTGCCGGTGTAATGATGTATCAGTGTTGATGGTGTATTGTTTTAATGAAAATAATAAAACTGGTTTTATGATGTTAAATTTAAACAGGTGTTTCCTGATGTATCATTATAGCATAATAAATAATTGGTTTTTATGCATAGAATTTTGATTTCTATTATTCAGGTAAATTTTAAAATTGAAAAAAAAAAAAAAAGAAAGAAAGAAAGAAAACGATGGAGGATATTTTTTTATGGGCTACCAGAAATTTTTGTTGGCGACCATTTTTTTTTTTTTTCAAATTCCTGGAACCCTGTGTATATACCATCAATTTAAATAATTTAAAATAGATCTGAACAAAATAGACATGCAAAGTTAACAATATTTAATAAATAAATATATCTGCAGTAAAATGTCAAAATATACCTAACTTCTCAATGTTGAGTCTTTTTTAACTTCCTAAATATCCATTTCTGTTTGTTTTATTTAAATGCTTTTGCAGCTAATTTCATCCATATTTCTAATACAAACAGTTTTTAATGAGAAATATGTATTGAACTTGTTTTAAAAGTAATATTATTATATAAGTGTCAGGTTTAGGTACTTAATATCAGTTTTATGAACACATCAAAATGAAGGTGTCAGCTTTAGGTGCATTTCAAGGGTTTAAAAAGATATTTTTAAAAAATTAATGTTTGCTTGAAAACATATAAACCACTCACTGTGGCCAAACAGATATATTTTAGGTCAAAAAAATATATAAATTGAAAATTATTCCTTAATGTGTCAGGTTTTGGTGCATTTTCCTTATTGATTATCACCTATAATGAAAAGACATGATTTACCATACCAATATTAAACAGTACAGTAATTTTACTTTTTGGAAGCAAATACTTTTGGTACCTTTAATTTTCAATCAGTATATTTGTAAATTTTTTTAATAACTTAAAATGCAATATGTCAGTAGTCCACTGCTGAATAAACAAATGTATATTTAATTGAATTTTTTATTTTATAAAGAAAGATGATAAATACCAATTTTTTTATACTAAAACAGAAATTATTGGCATTCATAGAATATACATAATGCTCTTCTAAAAAAATTTTAAACGATAAAACCACAATATTATATCTTTAAGTATTGACCACTTCATTGTTTAAAGTATGCTAAGAATTATAGAATTTGAAGTTTTTGTTGTGACAGTTTAAATGGTCAAAGAATGTCATGTGTCAAAAACCTGTCAACTCTGATATATACCATATTTCTGGTTTCTCCCAAAATCTAAATACAGTGACATAGAGATGATGCTCTGGAAGGAGAATATTGTTGTGTAACTTTAAATAATAACTAGTTGAGAGTGATCATATATACTTTTACCAGGTTCTTCTTTAAAGGGAAATAACTAATCGCTAGGGGACACCTTCGTTGAAAAAGTGGAATAAGTTGTAAAAAAAATACAGTACCTTTCTTTGTTTGAAGCTTATACCAGAAATTGGAAGAATACTTTTTTACTTAACTTGAATTAAATAAAGGCTGACATGAATAACACAGAAGGCTTTGGAGTACTGAAGAACTTATTGTAGATCTTTCTTTCAAAAAAAGGGACAGGAAGTTAGATTATTTCATTCCACTTAATCTTCACAATGAGTACACAATATTTTATACAAAATGTATCATATTTGAAGGTGCTCAAAGAGCAAAGATTTTAAAAATTTTAATAGTGCATCTTATCTGCAGGAATAGTGAGTCAAGACTGAAATTTCACCACTGATTTTCGATCAAATTTTAAATTGTTGATACAACACAGAATTACCTGAGCAGTGGTGCAGCGAGAATTTTCCCAAAGTGGGGGGGGGGGGGCACAAATTTTTTATGAGAGAGGACAACTTCTCGAGGTCACTGGCCATTTCAGTTTCAGTTAATAAGGTGTCTGTCTTTTATTCTAAATTAATTCTTATTCAATTACAAATAATTCTACAGTGCAAGATAATTAAATGATTAGAAGAATAAATAGTAGACGATATTTATACAACACAGCACAAATTGAGAAATAGATGAAGATAAAATTACTTGTTCTGGTCTGTTTATACTGTGTACTTGTTTTCAACTGCTGTCTTATGATTGCATATTGTAGCTTACACAGACTAAGGAATCACCTAGACTCGGCAAGACAGTTCTAAAACTGAAGCCTCAACTTTAAAATGTACAAAATGAGAATTACTTTTTAATTTTGCTACGTGAAATAATATATGTATATTTAAAAAATAGTGAACCAGGGGGAAAAATTATACTTAGGTTATTGCTCTTCCCCGTTCAGAGAAAGTGTACTCGGGGGAGGGGGGGGTTAATATGAATTATCTTTTGAAAGAATTCCTCAATACTTTTAAAACAAATGAATGAAACATAGATCTGGGATAAATTGAAGCAAAATAATCGATTTTTTTTTCAGCTAAAAAAAATGATTTTATCAGGGGTAATGTACAACACTTGTCTGGCAAATAACTATCACATCTCTAAAATATATATGGAATTTTTTTGTTTATCAAGTATATTTATTGAAACTTATTGTGAAACGTAATTCCCTGAACCTTCTTAACCTTCTTAGATGGTCTGTAAGTGTATCCGTAGGCTGGTGCACATGCCATTATTGAAATTTTATAACCTCTACTACATATAACACAGAATCGTAGCAATACAACTGTATGAAAAATGCCTTAATATTTTGCTCACAGACTAAGGAATCTTTATTTATTTGTAGCTTTGACATTTGTAGTAACAGCGACTTTTGTCTTGAATGATCTATATTACACATTCACAATAACAATTTCTTCATTTTTACACTTCTTAGATTACCACAATCATCCATGCCTGAAGCGGAATTTGAACCCGTGACCTAGTGTACTAAGGAATCTACTAGATCTGGAAAGGCAGTTCTAAAAGTGAAATCTCAACTGTAACTGAGCAGCCATATTAGGAAGAGCTTATTCTGAGCTGTTTGTGCCTTACAGTTACTTCATTTTCACCCCATACCAGATAATCGTCTGGCCGGGTCTAGTTGATTCCTTAGTCTGTGATAGCTTCTATCTTCTATGCTCTTTCACGGCGAGCCTTTACTAGTCTTCCACAAAGAAATCACTGTTTTGATAATAGGTTTAAAAATAGTCCTATTCTGAAAAACATTTTTTTTTTTGGCTTGCCTCTGTTCCGCAGGAACCGTTTTTCCTTCTACGACCCTCAAGATTTCATCAGTTTTGTGAACTGTATACTTATGATAGAAAAAGTTTTCATGTTGACTGAATATCTCCAAGGCCTTCCAATAATTAAATCCTTTGGAATCAAGTTGATCTGTGGTTTGTGTCGATCTTAAGCAAACTTCAGTGTGTGCAAAGAGAATACACAATTTCAATGGACATGGATAGTCATTCCACTTTTTGGCCCACACCTAATTTTGATTCGATGTAGCAGTACATTTTTCATTCTGACACTTTTTTTATTCCAAATTTTATTGTAATAATTTTTGATTTGTAAGTCCAAGGGGGAAGCCCGGCCCTTTTTTTTTAAATATAAAAAATCTGTATTTTTCAAAAAAAATTTGTACCGTAAGAGTTAGTAATAAATGCTGTTTCTCGTGGTACAGGTGTATTTTCAGGGGCCAGTCCAGGATTTCAAACTTAATACCTATTTTTGTGAAAAATCTTAACTATATTTTATTTTTGTGAAAAATTGCAGCACACTCTTTTTCTGTGTGTGTTGTGGGGGGGAGGAATCAAACTAAATAAAATAATAAAAATAACGCTCAGCAGTTAGTGTGAGGCTTATAGCAGAACAGGAACCAACACTCACTTCTCTATAAAGTAAACAGTTCAGTAGAGAGAGTGTAAGAAGACGTTTTTATTCGTGCTAGTATCATTGCACTATACATGAATAATTATGCAAGGGAGGACAGACACATCACCATAGTCAAGTCATCATACATAGCTGTCTGTATCAATACACGCGAGGATAATTTTGTTTATCTTATGCTACACCATGCACGATGTTGGGTCGTCTTGAGACGGGACTGCATGGATACCCTCGTATCTGGGTCAGTCGATGATGGGGCGCGCTTGCGTGTCACCTGTCTTATGCTACACCATTTCTCGCCCATAGCAAACGCTTGTGTGTAGATTAACCACTTGACTACAGCTACATACGATGGGTACGTAGTTTTACTATGTACGCATTGTACGTAGCCGTAGTCAAGTGGTTAAAACCAACATTCTGCATGATTCTTGCTTCGTGAATCGCATCAACAGAAATGCACAAATAAGTTACTTTTCTTTGCTCATTTAAAATGTCAGATTTTCCTGGGATGACTAAGACTTTTGTGCAAATACCGATTTTAGCTGTAAGGTTTTTTGTGAAGGTACCTTTTTTGCCAGGTTGATTTTTGTGAAGGTACCTTTTTTGACAAGTTGATTTTTGTGAAGGTCAAACTAAATAAAATAATAAAAATAACGCTCAGCAGTTAGTGTAAGGCTTATAGCAGAACAGGAACCAACACTCACTTCTCTATAAAGTAAACAGTTCAGTAGAGAGAGTGTAAGAAGACGTTTTTATTCGTGCTAGTATCATTGCACTATACATGAATAATTATGCAAGGGAGGACAGACACATCAAAATAGTCAAGTCATCAAAACATCAAACCACCTGACGAATCAGGAAACAGTATACTATGGCCACAACTCGAGAGCTGTCTGTATCAATACACGCGAGGATAATTTTGTTTATCTTATGCTACACCATTTCTCGCCCATAGCAAACGCTTGTGTGTAGATTAACCACTTGACTACAGCTACGTACGATGGGTACATAGTTTTACTATGTACGCATTGTACGTAGCCGTAGTCAAGTGGTTAAAACCAACATTCTGCATGATTCTTGCTTCGTGAATCGCATCAACAGAAATGCACAAATAAGTTACTTTTCTTTGCTCATTTAAAATGTCAGATTTTCCTGGGATGACTAAGATTGTGCAAATACCGATTTTAGCTGTAAGATTTTTTGTGAAGGTACCTTTTTTGCCAGGTTGATTTTTGTGAAGGTACGTTTTTTGACAAGTTGATTTTTGTGAAGGTACCTTTTTTGACAAGTTGATTTTTGTGAAGGTACCCATAAACGGTAGTAAGATCGACCTGTATTAACCCCTGATTTTCAATATCTCTAGCAGTTGAGCAGCGATCGCTTTACAAAAAAACCACGAAAAATTCTTTTTGCACTATGCACTCGGGAAGGCTTCTGAGTACATGTCAAATTTTGTACTTCTGCGTTCAGTAGGGGCTGAATGTATAGATGCACAGACAGACAGACATCTTTTTTTATTATTATAGATTGATAAACAAATAATTCTTGATCATTTTGTTTAATTTTAATTGTTTAACTGCTAAATTTCATGTACAAAAAATTTTTAACTTAAATATAAGAAAAACCCTAAGCCCATTTTTGTTTTCTAAGTAATTGATATAAAATTCTGCACTAAACAGAATTTAATTTTGTATGACAAGACTTATTTTAGTCTATCTTTCCATATAAAGGCATGCAGTAACTGTGAATTATCCCCTAGCATCGGTTGCTATATTCATTTCTTAATATTTCTTTGGCATATCTTTAGCTTAGGAGCCTTTTGGTGGCTTTTAAATTTTTGTCATTTTGGCGATGGATTAAAATGGCTATCGGAATTGAGTAAGAAAGACCTTGACGAGAAACGTCAGAGCTAATTCAGTGCCAAATTTCAAATTTCGCAAAGAAGTACTATACTGAAGCTATTCTATTTCTTTAGTAGGAATTTTCTCAATTTTATTTTATTTATTAAAAAAAAAAAAAAAATGCACGTCGTTCAATTTCTTAAAATTTATTTTTTGACATAAAAGGAAATTATTTATTTTTGGCATTAGTTTGTTTTTTCTTTTAAATAATTTTAAAGTTAAAAAAATTGAGTTTTTACTGAATATATTCGAATCAATTATCCAATTGAACTAAAAAGTATAGCATTAGTTAGATTTTGCCTTTATTAATAAGTGTACCAATTTTTGATAAGATCTAATAATCCGGACAGATACATTGACAGACTTTCAGCTTTATATATTTTACATAAAAACAAAATGTTTGCACATTCATTCGAGGTCTATTATAATAAATGGCGAAAATGCAAAATCACTGACTGAAAAAAAAATAATCCTGTCGTACTAAAAAAAAGAAATTATCTATTTCAATTTTTGGAAAAGTAGAAAAAAAGATACAACATAAAGCTGAAATGTTTTTATCTATAATAATGAAACCTCAGGGTTTTTTTTTTTTTTTTTCCTTCACTCAAAAATTGAAATAGATAATTATGAAATTCTTAAAAAAAAAAAAAAAAAAAAAAAAAAAATCTGATGTGGACACCACATGACTTCCTTATACAACCATACGAATACACATATTTTTATGTAAACATTGACAGTTTTGTGTGAGGTAACTGATTCATAAATAAATATGCAGATTCCAGTTCACAAACATTCTTTAAAAAAAAAAAACCTTCTTGAACCAAAAAAATCACGATAATACGATTATATATGCTGCCGAGACAAAATACTAGATTTTTCAGTAATAGTACTAAACGGCTTGTTACAGAATATCTCATTGGCAAATGCACAGCTTGAAGTAGAATGAAAATCATTCGAGTATAGATGGCCCAGTTTTGTTCTCTTTGGTAAAAATTAGTGGTAGGAAACTATAAATTTTACCAAAATAATTAACTCATTTAAAATTGGGGAAAGGTTTCTGGCTATCCTGAAACAACATTTGCTGCAAATTAGTAACCAGCGTAAATTTTTGGTCTTGGCATCAAATTTTGAAACTTGAAGAACAAATTTGGTGAAAATTTGTAGTTTAGGGTTGCCAAAGTTTGGAAGCTCTAACTTCAGTAATAGCTGAGTTCTAGATTATTCCGGAAAAATTCATTGATTTATTGCACAGAACTAAATACTTCTAAAGTTCTATAAATGACTCACTATAAAAAGACTCACTATAAAGACTAATATATATAATAAAAAGTGATTGTTGATGATTGTAGTAAGAACTTGCCTGTATCTTTACCTGTTACTTTCTATGCGGTATTTCACTAAAAGTGGAAACAGATGAAAGTTTTTACAGTTCCACGAAGATGGGCTTTGACTTAGTATCAAATTAGGCATTCAAATGTGGCGAAAAAGTGTAGTAAGGGATTTACAAAATTTGGAAACTTTATCTCAATAGGAGTCTAATTCTGAAAATTTTGTAATGACGCATTGGTTTTTCGCACAGAACTACCACCTTGAAAATTCCATAAACCACTGACAATACTTTTGATGAATTCAAATTTCATTCAGACTTCGAAATATTTGGTTGTTCTTGATTTAGTGAAATTTATGCTCTGCAGTGTATTTAAATGTTTATTTGATTTCTATAGTAAAAAATGACCATTTCATTGGATTGTTTCAAGAATATTAATTTTTGTAGCACAAAAAAGAGAATTGTTCAACTGTCTACTGAATATTAATTAAATAAAGTGCATTCGTTGACTAGAACTTGCTTATTTCTTGAAGAATTACTTTCTACACATTAAAATGTCGACAACTTTTTTTTAAAATCAATATCATTACAGACTCTATCTTCGGGTTAAATATTCATTAAATGAAATACATTCATAGACCTACTTCTCTCTCAAAAAATCAATTTCTACAAGCTGAAATGTCGACAACTTTCATAACAATAAAATTACAGGCTCTATCTACAGGCTGAATATTTATTAAACAAAATGCATTCGTCAACAAAAACTTGGTTATGACTTTAAGCATAATTTCCTACATGCAAAAATGTCTTCAACATTCATAACAATATCATTCATTACTAGTTCTATCATAAGCTTCTTTTGAAATTTCTATGATGGTAGGCCATATATAATGACCAAAACCTTTGTATTTTTGGTCATTATGAATATAATTTTCCTAAATATCTCCAAAACTGAAAATCATATAAAGTTCAGAAAGGGAGGTGCACAACTAGATGTTATAAGAAACCTACATACCAATTTGCAATGTTCTATGTCCAATTGTTTTTGAGTTATGCGAGATAAATTATGGGCTCTATCTATGGGTTGAATATTCATTAAATAAAATTCATTCATCGAGAAGAACCTGTTTATATCTTTCAGCATAACTTTCTACATGCAAAAATGTCTTCAACTTTCAAAACAATATATTTACTGGCTCTATCATTAGCTTCTTTTGAAATCTCTGTGATAGTAGGTCATATACAATGGACAAAACCTTTGTATTTTTTGTCATTCTGAATGTAATTTTCCTAAATATCTCCAAAATGGAAAATCATAGAAAGTCCGAAAAGGGAGGTGCACAACTAGATGTTATAACAAACCTACATGTCAGTTTGCAATGTCAGGGCCTCATGCAGGATTTCAAACTATACCTATATTTGTGAAAAATCTTAACTATATTTTATTTCTGTTAAAAATTGTAGCACACTCTTTCTCTTCTTTAGTAGTGGATAATTTCTATAAAAAACGTAATAAATCACTTAATCGTATTCCAAATGCTCAAAAAATAAAACAATCTTTTACTCCCGCAATCCCCTATTGTAAAGGTGCCTCCGTAAAAATTAAAAATGAAGCCAAAAAACATAACATTAATATTCCGATCAAACCAAACAAAAATATATATCAACGCATACGTAATGAAAAAGATCCAATTCATTTTATACACACAGCATGTATTTATAAAATCAATTTTCAATTCCACGATAAAAATAACGCCAGCTACATTGGTATGACAAAACGAAAAATTAAAGACCAGATCTCCGAACACCTCGCCGACCTAAAATATAATAAACAATCTACTGCAGTTTCAAGAATTAATAATATTAAACCAATTAACACTAATTCCATTAACTATTAAAAAATAGCCCCTTATAACTCTCATCATTATGTCCTTAAAAGAGAAGCCCTTGAAATATTAACCTCTAACAATTCAGTGAACGACATCTAACATAGTATTATTCCACCAGAATGGCAACCCCTGTTTGAGCAAACAAAGCAAAGTGAAGAGGAGGAGAAGAGTAAACAAACCGCCCAGCATTAATTTCTTGTCATTTCGAGCTCTGATGATGGCCCCGTCTGGGCGGCGAAATATATAGGCTAAAATTTTCTAAGGATTTTAATAAGGTATTTTTAATTTAATAAGTATAATTTTACACCTTTAGAAATATCCTCATTCGACTTGTAGGTGCCCCAAAACCTATATATACCAATTTTGAGCAGTCTAATTCATTATCTAATTTTTTGCCCTCCTTCCGGCCCACTAATAATTTTACAATTTCGAAAATATCCTCATTCAAATTCTAGGCCCCCAAAACCTACATACACCAATTTTGAACTGTCTAACTCAATTTCTAATTTTTAACACCCCATCCCCGTTCCCCTTCTTCTCCCCCCTACCTGAATAATTTTACACTTTTGAAAATATCATCATTCGACTTGTAGGTCCCAAAAACCTATATATACAGATTTTGAATGGCCTAACTCAATTTCTAATTATTTGCCCCCCTCCCCCCCCCCTGATAATTTTGCACTTTCGAAAATATCCTCATTCAACTTGTAGGCCCCATAAACCTCTACATATCAAATTTGAACAGTCTAACTCAATTTGTAGTTTTTGCCCCCTTGCTCCCCCTTCTCACCCCCTAATAATTTTATACTTTTGAAAATATCCTCATTCGACTTGCAGGCCTCAAAGACCTATACATACCAATTTCCAACCTTCTAACTCAATTTCTAATTTTTTGCCCCCCCCCCCCTGATAATTTTACTCTTTTAAAAAATATCCTCATTCTACTTGTAGGCCCTGCAAACCTATATAAACCAATTTGAATGGCCTAACTTAATTTCTAATTTTTTGCCCCCTTCGCTCACCCTTTTTTTAGACTCTGGAGACTTTAAAACATGTAAATCATGTGAAATTTCAATATCAAATTTTTGGACCGAATACAATGCTTCTGTTACCTTACTGTAATTGGTTAATGGAAGTATAAAGTAAAATAATTGATTTTACCTTCAAGTGTATTTTTTGCTATGGTAACTGGCATCCTCTTTGGAGAGATAGATTACGTATGTTGTAATAAATTTTAATTTGCAATTAAAATGTAAATTTTTTGTTTATTAACCAAAATCGATGAAATTTGAACTGCGAGTTGTTCTTATGTTGTACAGGCTGTATATTAAGCTTTGTGTGCATGAGAGAAAAATTGCAGAATTTTGAAATTTGCAATTTTTAATCCCAGTTCAAACCTCAGTGAGTTGCAGATATTTTCATTCTGTTTGCTCAGCTGAGACAATTGTCTGTGGAGTAATTTTGTACTTCTACATTTACTAGGGGCTGAACGTATAGATGCACAGACAGACAGACATCTTCTTTTATTATTTTTATTATTTTCAATTTATTGAGATCAAGATGTTGTGGATTGAAAAGGATTGAACATTACAATGCTTGATTCAACAACTTAACAAATTTTATTGATTTTCATGAATATATTAAATTTTTCAACTTTAATCATTCAATAATCACTATCTTGTATGCATAAATTATTGTATTTTATTTTTATGTGTGACTGATAAAAAGTTTATTTCTGTTGCATTTTAGAAGGAAAGAAGATTTTAACCCATTCATGGTCACACCGTTTTCATTTTTTCACTTTGAAAGTGATTTTACTGTGACTGCTTTGTATTTTTGTAAGTGGTTAAATGCTAATAATGTTAAGTTTTAGCAGTAATACTGTGAAACTAATTTCACCCTATGTAGCAACATTGTAGTGATAAATAAACCACTCAGAAGTAGGGGGAAAAAACTGACAACATATATTTGATAATGACCATGACAGGGTTAAAAGTTAAATATCAAAAAATGGTTACAAAGCATAACTTTATAGTCATCAAACTTAAGTTTCTATATACAAAATGTGACTAATGAACATTTATTGTAAGTCCTGGAATAGGACATGCTAAGACATCACTGCACAATTAAATACTTCTGCATCAGTATGGTGTTGTTCTTCAGTTTGTACAGGTAAGTTAAAGAGTGTCACCCCGAACTGAAACCCTACATCAAAGCATTGATTTAGGAAATATTAGATATGATTCTACTGTAATAAATAAGTTATTATAATATAACATTTTAAGATATATAAAAATGTCAGAAAATGTTTTTTAAAAAAAAGTTTGGATTTTAATTTTTGATCAGTCTGTTGTAGCTTAATTTCTTGGTTTTTTAAATAATTTATAGCATTTTCATAGATTTATGTTTTAAATAATTGTTTTTTAATAAAATGCATATACAGTAAATATTTTATTTTTATATGTATAATTTGATTTTTTGCAGTTATTGTTCCTAGGAAAAGATTATCCCAAAGGTTATGATTATTTCAGAGTTCGCCTAAAAGATGCTTTTCTCAAGAACAGAGAAGTAACAGACCCTGAGCAAATAGAAGTTTTATTGGCAAGAGGTCAATATATAATTAAAGAACTGGAAGCTCTTTATATGCTCAAGAAGTACAGAACATTGAAAAAGCGATATTATTCTGAACATTAGTCAAAGTGTATATACTACTGATTTTATCTGCTTAATTTTTTGATATTTTTGTGTTGTATTTGTATTTGAGATATTTTTGTACTCTTGTAAGTGTAAAAAATGGCTGTATGCATTTGCCTTAACTTTAATAAAGTTAATAAATCAGTATTTAAAAAAATAAAAATCTGCTGTTACATATTTTTTATACTTATTTTTATTTAAAGCTCATAGTAGAAACTGCGCAACATGGCAGTGCACAGGGTTTAACCTGGCTAAAGTTTCTTTAGCATTTTAGCTAAAGTGCGCAAGGAATATTTTAATTCTTTCAAAAATTAATTTAATTCCTTGGATACTATTGATTTTTTTTTTTTTTCTTAGCTTGACTAGCCTCAATTTCGTTTTCTATTTCTTTAGTTCACTGATAATTTTAACCAAGCATCCATAATTGTGATTTAATAAACATGAATCCATGAAACTTCAATATTAATAAATTGATCACAGCCTCTGCTAAAATGGGTTTTCCTAAAAACTTTGTATTTTCTATTTTATATCCATAACCATGTCTCTGTCAGCACATAAAAAAAAAAAAAAAAAAAAAAAAAAAAAGTGTAACTTAAGTGTATTTTAACAATATATATATATATATATATATAGAAAATAATAAAAGATAATAAAAAATTTGGCGGTTGGGTGGGCAGATGTTTGTTTACGGAGGATGTGTAGTGGTGTTTGGCTGGATGGTTGGGTGGGATTGTGAAATAAATTATACTTTAAAAAAAATAAAGAACATGCTTTTGCTGAAATATGAACTAATAAATAATTTAGAATTAAACAAAAAACATTTTTAAAAAATCTCTCCTCACTGTGCTTGAACGTTAGACCTTTAGGTTCGTAGCCCGGAGCTTTACCTCACAGCCACAGCGCTCACATAGGGAAAGTCTTTTTTTACAATATAGATTTTTTGTTTGCTCCCAGAGCGATTACAAACATACATACAGGTGAAGCTAATAAAAGCGTGTTAAAAAAAAAAAGCAGAAGGCTTGTTGCATTTACTTTGTATTAATATGCAATCTTTCTTTTTCCATTAAATTTTCAGTTTCTTCATTGTTGAGTTGTCAATTATTCTTAAAATTCTAATCATACTATTAAACACATAGTAATCAATAATTTTCATTGTTGCTTCATAGTTTCATTATTCTTTATCTGCTATGAAATTTTGCTTTTTTTTAATCCATATGACTCCTATTCTGGTATTGGCAGGCTGGGGGAGTGTTGCCGGTATGAAACTAGTTCAACCACACAGGCAAGTCACAAGTCCTGCTGCCTGCCTCCTTCCTTCCTTTCTTAATGTTCTTAAATTATTTTTTCATAAATTTTGTTTCAGTTTAAGTTTTTCTGTTAAGATTTTGTTGAATTAGTCTATTGTTTTGTTTGTTTTGCAGGTTGTTAATTAATAAATTTGGTTTCTTTAAATATGTGTATTTCATCCCCTGATAAAAAAAATTTTCACCTTCCTGAGCTTCTCCTACATAATTTTTATTTTTTTCATTCTTATTGGTCTTTGTGGTTTGAGTGATCTTGTATCTGTTGCTTTGCTTTTACAGAGATGCCAACTACTACAGTTTGTCCGTAGTTTTTACGGAAATACGACAGTAATTGCGGCTTTACGGACAACATATAAAAATTATGGATTATACATTTTAAAAAAATCATGGATATCGTTCGTTAAAAAAAAAAAATAAAACCCTATTTACGATCGACGATCAAATGTACAACGGAAGCCTTCTGATTCCCAATCTTTCTGCATCCACAACATAAATGTCAATATTCACTTTAAATTTGCTTTATAAGATTCTAGGAACTATGAAGAAATAGAATTGTTTGATATATCTTGCTCAAGTAATTCTTTTCACCCTCCCCCCTCTTTTCTTGATAGTTGATTAAAAGCTCTACAGAAGCCTTTTTTTTCCCCAGTCTTTCTCCATCAGCAATATGAATGTCAATATTCATTTTAAAATTCTTTTATTAGGTTCTAGAACCTATAAAAGAGTAGAAAGGTTTCATTTCTCAAACATCTATTTATTTTTTTACTCTCCCCTCCCCCCCCCTTTCTCCTTCTCATCTGCAGCTAGTGATCAAGAAATGTCTATTTACAGTAAACAAATATTGCATGTATAAGATAACCAAATTTATTTAGAGTATATCAATAAATTATTTTGAGTTTATATTTTCTTCATTTTTTTTTTTTTTTTTTGTGAAATTTTATTTATAATTTTAAAAAGTAAATGACAAAAAGAACTTATTAGTTTAATGTATAAAAATAAATCAATTTTGAGTGTATAACATTTAAAAAATATATATTTTTTTTTAATTTGAACTTAAATTTACACCAGACTGATTTACCAGACTACTGACAAGTACCCAAAGCAACTAAAAATTTACTTGTCTACTACTGAAAATTGTCCTACAAGGTTGGCATTTCTGCTTTTACTATGCTTAATAAATCATTATTATATATATATTATATGTGTGTGTGTGTACTTCACTGTTCTTGAAACCTGTCCAATGAAGGCTGTATGATTTATGGTGTAAACTACTTATAGATAGAAAACATGAAATTAACTTATGTTTTTCTCAGGAAAATTAGAATGATTTAAGAAATAAATAAAAATTCTGGCACTGTATTCATACATGCATATTTTTGTACAAATCGGAACATTTTTTTCAAATAACTTTATGCTAAAAACTTTATAAGTGAACAGTATATTTATTTACATTGTAAAAACATCCAAGGTTCGACTGTTTTTTAAGAGTTATACTCGAAAACAGAGAGAACTATTTTTTCTGGTAAAGAGTTTAGAATTGGCGGTATTAAATATTATTTCATCATTTAATGTTTTAATCATGGAGGAATTTATGCAAAATATACTTTTACCATTCTATAAATACGAAATTTTTACTTTTAGCATGTTTATTTTTTAATTAATTGAGATACATTTATTTTAACATCAAAACAAATGAAAGAATGAATCATTCATTTGAAAAAATATCATTAACATTATTCTATGGCTTTTGTTTTAATGATTATTATGTGCAAATAAATGTTTAGGGGATTTCGTACTATTTTAATGCAACAGAAATGTGATTTTGACAAAAATATGAAATTAACTGTCAAGCTGGTGTTCATTATCCAATCATATTTGAAGGCTAGAATACACACACGTTTCTAATTGGCTGGAATACCATATGCTATTTCTTTTGCAAGTGCATAAGAATTTTTCATAGTGAAATAGCAACAGCTGAATGATTGCTTCGCTTTTAAACCAAAGATGTAAACAACAAAGTAAAAAAATAAAAAAAATACAGTGGAACCTGTAAAAGTGACCACCTGACTAAAGTGACCATTTTCCAATTTTAAAAAGACTTTTTAAAGTGACCACCTGCATATAGTGACCATTTTAGCCGGTCCCTAGGGTGGTCACTTTAGACAGGTTCCACTGTACTATATTATAAAAATTTATTTTTCCTTTTCAGGTTTATTTAATGACACTTTCTAGGTTTTATTTTTCAGATGGTATTTTATTTTCTTTTACATTCTTCTGGATGCTAAGCGTTGTATTCATTTCATCTTAAGAACATTTATTTAAACTTTTTGATTATTAAAAATTCTGCTTTAGGTTTTAAGAGAAAGTACATTTTGATTTTATTCTAAGTTAACTCTTGGGGCACCTGCAGCACCAATCGTATAATTTTAAAATCTGTATTTTTAATATTATGCGACTTTTAGAGAGAACAAGTTACGATTGGCACCACAAGTGCCCGAAAGCGTGTTTTTCTGTGAAAATTTTCAGGGGTCTGTGGCTAGCTAGTGTTTATGAGCGGCTGATTAGTGGTAATGAGCTGGCTGATGAGTTGGCTAGGTCTGGTTCCAGCACACTGTTTTGTGGTCCTGAGCCTGTTCTGGGAATTTCTCCCACTGCTTTCAGGGCTTCTATCTTCAAGCTCCTTGGTAAGGAGCACTATAGGCAATGGCGTAATTCTGATGGTCAAAGGCAAGCAAAAGAGCTTAGTCGTGACTATCCTGGTCTTCGTCATAAAGAGCTTTTAAAGCTTAACAGGAATGGTTTGAGGAAGGTTATCGGCCTTCTTACTGGTCACTGTACCCTTAAGAGACATCTGAACATTATGGGAATCAGTTCTGATCCCATTTGTCGGGGTTGTTGTCTGGAAGAGGAGACTGCTCGGCACATTTTATGCGACTGTGAGGCCTTTTCTGCACACAGGTTTGAGCATCTTGGTCGGCATCTCATTGAGCCTTGGGAGCTGCAGGATATTCCTGTCAGGTGTTTGCTGAACTTTGCTTCAGCTACGAGACTTTTCTCTTAAGGATGCATTTGGGTCGGGGTATAATAGACCTCTGGTCGATGTGCCTAGTTCTTAGGTAGTGCTGTGAGCTGCCCTCCCTGTCAAGTCATAAGTCATAGCTAGTGTTTACTTATGTATGTAAGTGAAAGCATTGTTTGTTTTAGGGTAAAATTTTTGATTTGCTCTAATTATATGTTTTGAGGTTCCCTGAATCTAAAAATAGTTTTGAGGAGTTCATTCTGTATGTTTCTTTATGTGCATTTACATTCTATAATAATATATAGGGAAATTCAAAATTAGTTGAATAAGTGGTGTCTGAAATATTTCTGAAACTTTTCTTTTTCTTTTTATAAATTTAAAGTACAGTCGAACCTTATTAATGTGAATTACTTTTAACATGAATTGTTTCCACAATCCCCATCAAAATGAAGATTAGTTTAAATTATTTCTAAATTTGCTTTAAAATATACTGAAAATTTTTAGATAATTCTTATTATAATATAACAGTGATGGTAACTTTCTAAATTCAAAAACAAGAGAAAGCAATAATTTCTCTTCTATAGAAGCAGGAGCCTTTTTTTTTTTTTATCTAATGAGGACTTTGCTAATAGCCTTTGCATGACTATAACTTGAAAACTTAATACACATGACAAACTTTTGAGAATGCATACAAAAACAATACTTTTGTGTTTTTGTATTCATTCCCCTCCCCACACCTTTATATATAAACACAAATCTATTAAATACATCTTTTTTATACCTTACATGCTCAAACATAAGGTCAATGGGCTCTTCCCACTGTCGTCTGCTCAATCACGTGATAGAGGAAAACGAATAATCGAATTCAATTAAATATTGTTCTTAAGAACAAAAATTTTAATATTTAATATAAAATAAAATAAAAGTAATATTGTGCATTTGTAAAAAGTATAATAATTGTATTTGTAAATTTAATAATTTTTAAAAAACATTTTATGCGTTTAATTATTTTTACCTATAAGAATCGATTTTTGTATATTGTAGTGTAACTGTAACATTAGCTGATCTAGCAATAAATAATAGCTTCTTGTGGAATGTTTATGGATTATAATTTGAAATTTTAAAATGTTTTCATTTAATTTAATTGCATAAAGGTGTTACAACAAGTTAATTAACTTAGTTACTGGTCCAAATGGATTTACGCAGTACGATATTGCACTGTCACTGATTTAAATACCAAAAATCAGAGTATTAAACATTTTCTTCAAGAACATCAAGAAACTAAATGATGATTGTAAATGTATACAGCAAACAAAAGATGATGAATAATGATATAAAATGGATTAAAAATGATGATTTATAAAAAATAACACAGATTAAATACGATTGATCAAAAATAAGAATAGAAAATATGTTATTTCAGCAATCGCTATTGATAAAGAAGACTTTGTCTGCTATTTGTTTTTCCTCTATCATGTGACCTCTGACGTCAGGTGGGAAGAGCCCATTAGCAATTTCACCCTTTTATTTATTTTATGGATAATATCTATTTAAATATCATTTTATGGAATTTAATCTTAAATAGTATAGATACAGAAAATTTCAGAAACTGCATTTAATATTAAATATTGTACTAAAACTCTTTCTAATAAGAAAATATATTGAAGCTTTAAAGGGTATAAATGAAATCCCCAAATAGATAACTTGATATTGCAGAAAATTAGCTTTGGTAACTATTATAAATTTGATAATAGTGATGCATTACATTGAATTGAAAAAATAATAATAATAACTCAAGAATCTCTATATTTCTCTAATGAAAACCAGTTACCAATCGAAATGTTATAATAGGTGTTATCTATGGTGTAACTGTTATCATAAAACCCTCTTTTCATATCTTTTTTGTGGATTAATGCACAGCACATACTATACATTTAAAGCTTGAAATGTTGCCAGTAAAGTTTCTCCCTGTAAATTCCCCAGTTAGATAAACCTTACGATTTGCAAATTGTACAGTCATTTAAAGAGACCTATAAAAATCAACCTTCATAAAAAAAAAAAAATCTTTTGAATGTGAAATCTGGAGGCATAAAAAAAAATCTTCAAATGTACTAAAAGCTTTTTAGGATTTTTTCAACATGAGAAGCTCCGAGTAAAATGTATCAAGTTCTTTTGTAAAAAGTAGTTTTATTTTAGAAATGGTGAATTTTAAGCTTTAATCTTATCTATATATTAATAGGCAAGCATAAAATTTGTTGTCCCTTTTTAACGTATTAATTATGAGAGTAGAGGGTTGAAAATGGTATCATTCGAAAGGTATAGTTAGCCGGAAGGTGCGAACAGGGCCGGCTCGACCATATAGGCAAGCTAGGCGATCGCCTAGGGCGCTCAAATTTAGGGGCGGCACAAACCAGGCAACAAAGACTCATTTTATTTTTTTACCAACTAACGTTGCTTTTGAATAAATATAGTGAAATCTTGGAAGCACATTATTCATTCATCTCACCACTTGCAACAGTTCTGACAACTGAAAGAGAGGCATGATGCCTTTTTGTCTACTATATCATGTGAAAACTTTTTAACACTAACAATCTTTATCTTAAAGAGGACAGAAATTCACAGGTCTGTTGCTATGACCTGAAGATATTTGTAGGACTTTTATTGGCGAGTTTCAATTAGTCTGGTAAAAATGCATTATATAGCTAATCCTCGAATTGGTTTTCTGGGGCGTCATACTGGATAGTTTATCTAATAAGATGCGCTGGACCAGGGCCGGCTCGACCATATAGGCAAGCTAGGCGATCGCCTAGGGCACTCAAATTTAGGGGCGGCACAAACCAGGCAACAAAGACTCATTTTATTTTTTTACCAACTAACGTTGCTTTTGAATAAATATAGTGAAATCTTGGAAGCACATTATTCATTCATCTCACCACTTGCAACAGTTCTGACAACTGAAAGAGAGGCATGATGCCTTTTTGTCTACTATATCATGTGAAAACTTTTTAACACTAACAATCTTTATCTTAAAGAGGACAGAAATTCACAGGTCTGTTGCTATGACCTGAAGATATTTGTAGGACTTTTATTGGCGAGTTTCAATTAGTCTGGTAAAAATGCATTATATAGCTAATCCTCGAATTGGTTTTCTGGGGCGTCATACTGGATAGTTTATCTAATAAGATGCGCTGGAGCGTTAGCAGCTCATTGGGGTAAAAACGTGATACTATCCCCCCGTGGTGATCAAAATTGAGATAGTCCCTCTTTTCTCAATTATTAGGCAGCTCTGGCTCCCGTGTATAACATACTCTTATTTTGGCTCTTAATTTTCTGCTAAGCCTTTTGCAGTTTATAAATTATATTATGCACAACCCTAAATTGCATCTTCCTCCCTCCAGTGGCTATTTCAATACCTTTAAATAAAGCTCTAATATTCCCTGGTCATTAGTTCTCAGTTTATCACTTTGTTCATTCTTTTTTTCTCCTATATCTTTCAGCTAGCTTTGCACTCAGCTCAAAATTCATTCATTCAGATGGATGTTCTGTGGGCTCTAATTGTACAATCTTGGAGGTATGGGTGTGCAGGTCGAGCATTGTGTCCAAAAATATCATCATAATTCAAGTAGCATTGGTGTAGTCTCTTAATCAGTTGACAGAAACATAAAATTATGTGTACAGTTGGCAGCAAATTTGAAGCACTAGCAATAATATGAATTTGAAAGAGGCACACCTAATACTGTTTTGTTAAATTAATATTTTTCGAATCATGATCTTAGTCTTTGTGCTGTTCATAAAATAGTAAGTTGAAAATAAACTTAAAGCAATCAAACTAAAAAAAAAAAAAAAAAAAAATCTGGATTTGTGCTTCATTAATTTTGCTGCCAACTATAGGTGATCGCCATGCAGTGACCTGGCTTTCTTTGCCCCTGTGGACAGTGTGAAATACATTGAACTTGGTGCAGTTCAGATAGGTAGGGATCGTCCATAGGTGTTGCAGTTCCAAGATGCGCTGGGGTAAGAGTGGCAAACAGCTAACTTGATTTAACTGCAATACTGATCTATCCATTCGTAGAATTCACAGCATCAAATTGAGTTTTGAAAACAACCCATTAAGTCGGTTCATCTAATAATAGCAGCTTTACACCATACTTAAAAGTCATTGTTTAGTGGGGCTGTACCTTGTCGCAAATATAAGGTTTTGACTTCCCTTTCAAGTGTTTAGATTTGCTTATGTACTGTGCGGCTCTCATAAGAACAGCTCTGGGTATGGTTGTAAGAAAGGAAGGGGCAACTTATCAGAGGTAGAACAAGTTTTAAGGGTGGGATGAAGGTTGTCATATTTGGCGTAGTTATCAAAGTTCTTTTCTCCCTTTTTCCCCTTTTTTAAAATCTTATATATGAATTCAGGAAGCATTTTAGCAGTTTTATACAATATACACTAATAACAGCATTTCCACACAGAAAGATTAGTTATTTAAAAAGAAAAAAAAAAAATTAGAAATTTTTTTTCAGTTAGCATTCTCTTGAAATTGAAATCTTTAAATTGTGTTTTCTCAATTTGCATTTTTATTTATGAATTCATGAACTTCAAAAATGATTAAACTTCTACAAATAATTAATAACGAACTTTATTTTATTTATTTATTTATATATTTAAGATGTTTATCGTATGTTTAAAAGAACCTACCTAAATAAATAGAGATGGGTTTTGAAATTTACTGATAAGTTTTTGAGAAAAAAATAAATTGCAAAACTTGGGAAAAAAAAAAAAAAATCCTGATTTATATATATATATATATTAAGCTATTTCAAAATTCATCCCTTACTCTTTTAGGTAGATTTTATTAAATAACCTAACCCCCCCCCCCCCCCCCAATAATAATAATAATTAATAACTTTTTTCTTAAATAGCTGCAGAAATTTAATTATTTTGAAGAGCATGAATTCATGAGAAAACGCAATTTAAAGATTTCAAATCTCTAAAAAGACATATGGAAAAGTATAAGAAATTTTGAATGAATATATATTTTACAGAACACACCTAATATAGTTCAATTTATAAATATTAAATGGGAACATAAGCTTTTATATGAAACGTATTTTAGTGGTGCTGTCAAAGGTGCAAAATCCCCTTAATATAGATATGAAAACAAGAATAATACTGACTTCAATACAATTCCATTAAAAAAGTAAACCATATTGTATATGTGGCGAGAAATTCCAGTGTTGGCGCAAACAGAAAATACCGGACATCCCTAAAATTAAGTCGACTAGTCGGTTACCCTGGCAACTGGACAGTGACTAAACCAGTTCCAGGGTCGTTCTTGTCTCGGTCGCACAGTACATCATGCTTCATCTTTTGAATCATCTCTTGCACATCTTTTTTGATGTCTTGGTCTTTTCCTTGCACATTTTCTCTTGTTTCTACATACTTTCCCTGAACGCTGTCTTTTATTTCTAGATGATAGGTAATGAGTTTTACATTGCACAAATGCTACACTGTGGGCAGTTCTGCTGACCTTTTATTTCTAGAAACTTCGCTTGATATTTTTAAAAGATTCATGACAAAGAGATTAAAGCTTATTACCAGGAAAAAAATACCTAAAACGAATTTATCGTCATATTGGATAATACAGTTCAGAAAAAATCGTAACGTATCTCATCCACTCTACTAAGTATTACTCAATATTTCTCGATTGTTATCAGGCATGAGTTATATTGAACGAATTTCTATCATCGTTCGGTTTGTAATTGTGACAAATGATGATAAAGTCGTTTAAGTATGAAAGTGAAAATAAAGAAAGTTTTTGGAATTTGTTCCTCTTACGGATACCACTGGCGTTGAACTACCTGAAATAATTTTAGCTAAGCTAGAATAGATACCACTTTCAACAGAAAATTTACGTAGACAGGGATACAATAACAAAAATAATATAAGAGGGTAAGAACAGAAAAAAAAAATATATATTAGATACAAATTTACATGCTTTTTTCATTCCTTGCAGATCACATACACTAAATATTGTGGTTAATGATGCAGCTAATTGTTGTCTAACAGTTATGTCTTTTTTCAATTATTGGTGCAATTTATACATATATATTTTTCTGTTTCAACTCAATGTTAACATACACTATTGAGTTCTATACCTTGTTTGACACTGTAAACTCTGAGTGGTGCAAGGTGTGAGTGTCAGATTGATGTTACAGCGCCTAGAATACAAAGTGTGGAAAGCGAACAGCAAATCAGTGCCCTAAAAATTAAGCCTTTTATCAGAGGTCAGTGTGATCGAGTTTATTGCTTGAAAACCCCTATCGTTTATTTATGTGTTTAGATCATGTGACTGAGCAGAAGAAACTGGGAAAAGCAAACCACCTCTTATGCAATGTTTTCGATTTGAGCAAAAATTTCGATCGCAGCGCTATCTAGGAGGCTTAATTTTTTTAGTATTTTAAGCTTTCGATTATAAACACTTGCCACACTGTATGTTCAAAGTGCTGTACTGATGTCTTGCGACCACTGCTACATGAACAAACTGATGTGCGTGAAGCATTCATGGATTTATGAAGACAGCAATCTGTGTGATTTATCTGGAAATCATTCACGAATCAAGGCTCAGTCACTTGCTAAAAAGATTGCTGATTTCAAGTTTATTGAATATTTTTCTGCATGGTATAATATTTTGTTCGAAATTAATTTGGTCAATTTTAAACAAACTTTGACCTGAACGCTGCTCTGAATGCACCACTAAAATCAAAAACCTTTCCCAAAAGTTGTAAAAGTGATTTGGTATTTGAAAAGAAAGAAACGTTTCGGAAAAAAAAATTGATATTTCGGCATCATTCGCATCAGAGGCCGAGTCGGCCTGCTTATTAAAAAAAAAGCAATTTAATTATGAATCTGCAGATGGGCTTATATATGCGATGCTAAACATTATTTTTTAATTAATTTTTAGATTACATATCTTGATACAGCAACAATTTCAGTTCATGAGAAGTTCAAACAGACAAAAAAGAAAAATTCTTCTTCAGACGCTTACCTAATGATTATGAGTCGTAAAATAAAACTTCCAAAGTGATTATAAAACTCTGTTAAAGATTAGGAGAATATCTGACTCACTGAGACTCGTTAGGACTTGAATTATGTAAGTAATTTAGTAACTGCAATATAGGTGTTGCTGACACTTCCGTTGCCTGTGGCCAGTGGTGAACGCAGTTTTACAAAATTAAAATTAATACAAGCTTACCTTTGTTCTACAATAACGCAAGAAAGATTTGTAGGACTGTAAACATTATCAATAGAGCAAGATTTAGATAAATGATATTGTTTCTACTATTACTAAATCGACGCCTAAAAAATAATGTAAAATATGTAATATAAGTAAATATTTGGTTATTTATTACACTATTTGATTGTCTCTGTATTTTATACCGACTGTACTATATATTGACATTTAAACCACCCAAATTAAGTGTCCAAACTCCCTCTGTACTGCCGCACTTTGCTGCAATTACTAGATAAAAAATAAATTAAAATCTTTGTAAGCAGCTTTGGTGCTGCATTCATGTTTACTTTTTTCTCCTGATGAAGGTTTTGGTTATTTCTTTGAATATAAAACAATTGATATGTTTGTTTTGCAATTTATGGTGCTTGCTTATAAAATTTATCACTTTTTTTTTTTTTTTTTTTTTTTTTTTTGTGCATTGATGGGGTGATGTTTTCATTCTGATGCAATTAACATGAATGACTGAATGAACAAGAGCCAAAAAAGTTGCCTCAACTTTCTAGAAATGATAAATATTTTGTTTTCTTATTTTATTGTTTCTAATGTAATAAGTGTTATAAATTATTATTGTTAAACATCCCCCCCCCTACACACACCACACCACCTTTAAAAAAAAAGGAGAGTCTTTTAAAGTTGGTCTCTAAGTTAATATTGCAATGAAAATGCGCTTTTTCATATGGAGATGACTGAAAAAAAAAAAAAAAAAAGTCTAAAGTTTTTTAAATGATTACTATAAATGAAATCTTGTTTTAGTGACATTTCAGTTACTCTAATTAAAGATGTATTTTTTAAATTCTATTGAAAAACTGGGTGTTTTTCTCTGTTTAAATAAAGTAGATATTTTTTGCCAATGCACAGTAGATTCCAAGCGTTTTGTTTATGTAGGTAGACTAGTAATTTTGTCCTGAAATTTTCAAAAATTTTTGTCTTGAAACTTCACTTTATGCTAATACTACCCCTGATAACATTTAATTTTTAACAAAAATATTAATGTACTAAATATTATATTAGGTACTGTTATATAGAGTGGTTTAGAAAAAGATTTTGTGATGGCTACCACATACTAGTTTTGAATTGCATGCTTTTTCTCTCCTTCAAAAAATTTTTAGAACTAAAACAAAGAGCTCAAATTTTTATTTTTATCATTAGCTGTTTAACACAAGGTATTCAAATACGACTTTTAAAAGCAAGTTTCTAGTTATTATTCTATGGTTATTTTTTGCTCATTAAGGCTCATAAAACCATCAAAGGCAGGAATTTGATATAATTAATGAATAAAGAGTAATTAGCCTGAGATTCACCCATCCGTAATTTTAAAAAATACGAGACTGCCAACTGCTCTGATTTCTGTGAATTTCTCTGAAAAATAGGGGTAACTGCAATTTTGTGACAATGTTTTTAAGCTCAGCAAATTCAGTCTTCATCACCGAGCTTGATATTTTTACTTTCTCTTACCCATAAGGTAGAGAAAGTATTGTTTTTGGCTCAAATTTTCGAACGCGAGATTTTGTTATATTTACACGTTTTGAGGTGCCCTGAATACGAAAATCATGTTTTTAGCAAATGGTCTGTGTGTCTGTGTGTGTGTGTGTCTGTGTGTCTGTCTGTTATCAGCATATCTCAAAAACAAATTATGGCAGAAAGTTCAAACTTGGTATTCTAAATGTGTATCATATAGGGATGCTACAGTAAGCTTTTCGTTAAGATCAAGCAAATGGTTCGTGTACAGGGACAATCAAGAGAATTCTAATACATTACGTCTATGGGGGAAATTGCAGGAAAATAGCGTTTAACGTCTATAGACTGCACTAAACCAAATGAAACAAATATATATTTTTTGTAATAGAGACAGTTAACTGGGAAAATTTTTTTGTGTATGTAGGAGCCTCTCCCCCCTCGAGGGGAGTAAATTTTCATGATGGGTATCTTTCAAAAGAGCTCGGAAATACTTTTAAAACGAATGGTTGAACCATCGATCTGCGATAATTTAAAGCAAAGTTATCGATTTTTTTTACTTTTAACAAAAAAAAAAACTTAGAAAAAAAATCGTACTTTTTTTTTTTTTTTTTTTTTTTTTAAATATTGAGAATAAAATGGACTTTTTTTGGATATTTGGTGTTAAACTACTTCTCTAATATGGAAGTCGTCTGCCTTATCATAAAAGATAATTTTTTTAAATAATAATTTTAATAAATTATTTTTTAAAAGGAGAAATCTTTTTTAATAACCGAATTAAATTCTGTATAAATGTAGGTGCATTAATGAAACGGGGGGTTGAGGGGGGCGGTAGCCCCACTCACACAGAACTAATTATCATATAAAACTCTTCAGAAGCCTTATATGAATTGTTTAACATAGGTTTACATAACAGTACTCTTTATCTTACCTCTTAATCTCCAACCTGTATTTATAGTATTAAATTTCAGGGTAAGAGAAAGTCGTGTGAGTGACACACCAGATTATTTTATTTAGTATATAACTGAATAATGGCCAGCAAATCCATACTAGAGAACTCTCTCTAGATGTCTGGAATAGACATCTGGTATCAATAAAAAGGAGCTCAAGTGTATTTTGAGTGGCTTGGAGGGGAGGGGGGAGACTGGATACCTCTATTTCTCGCTGGCAACATTGTTTGCCTTTGTTGTTTAGAGAGATAATTTTGCATGTTTGCTTCTCAATATAATAAATATAATACTTTTAATTTGGACGTAAAAATGTCTACTGTAAAAAGAAAGCATTCTCAATGTTTAAAATAATTATGAAATGATTGTTTAAAGAATCAAGAATGAGGGAAAATCATACTTTTATCTGCACTGTGTGGATTTTTCAGCAGTACATGGTGAGAAAACAGGTTACTGGTGTGATGGCATATTTATTTTTATTAAAATCTGTAACATTTTTTAATGTTAAACAAGACATTTTATTGTAAAATTTATTTGAAATATTTATACATTCATTTGATTATTCACTTATAGCATTAATAATTACAACTCAATTTGTATCGGCAAAAGAAACTAGTTGGCATAGGTGAACTCTGCTCATTTCTTCACCATATATGAGTTCTCATAAATTTCTAGTACAGAACATACTATATTCATTTTTGTTACGAAATATGAATTTGAACAATTATTTGACATAATGACAGACTAAAAATCTAAACCTAATATGCTACACATCGTTCAGTTTGATACGTTTATATTATCCTAATTTGTTAATTTATTTTATCAAGGTCAGTTTCATAGTTCAGTTTTTATGCAGTTCTATACTATTTCTAATGCAATGATCTCCATAATGTAAATTTCTATGAAATTCTAATCTATTCTGCTACATTGAGAAAATCTTGAATTTCGAATAACTTATGAAATCTTCAAATTATAATATTTGTAGTCAATGATGTTCAAGCCAATATCATAAAGGATATTTTAAGTGATCTATCTTTACGATGAAAATATCCACATTTATGTGAAATTTTACCCAATTCTGCCATATTAAGAAATTTGTGAATTTCAAATAACTTACAAAGTTGTCAAAGTTGAATTTTCATAGTTAATTATATTTATGTAAGCATCAAAACAGATATATTAAAGCTGGTCTAACAGTAAAAAAACAGTAAAAAAATCCCTTTTAATGTGCATTTAAGTGAAAATTTGCCCTATTCTTTCATGTTAAGAAAACAGTAAATTTTGAATAACTTATGAAGTGTTTAAATATAAATGTTGAAAATCAATAGGGACAGTATCATAAGTAATTTTTAAAACTGTCCTGACTTCTCTGTGATTATTTGTTCTTGAGATATCATGTACACAGACACAAACTAACACCAGAGCCTGACTATCCCACTAGCACTCAGGGCCTGTGCCTGGAATAAATGTACCATTTTTTTTTTCCCCGTAACACAGTTATGTTTCACTTATATGAATAAACTTTCAAAATAAAGTTATTTGTTAGACTAATTGGAATAATTTTATTGATCTTTGGGGTTAAAAGCAGAAAGAGATTCACCTTTTGGCCAAATCCTTTCTTCAATCTGCCTGCTTACCCATTGAAAATTCTGTCAGGATAGAAACTGACTAAAAATATCTATTTATTTATTTGGTCGATAGACAAGAAGCACAAAACTTTGCTAGTTGGGTCCTGATTAACAAACTGACACCCTATACATGAACACCATATCAATGTTGATATTTTTGGATTCCTCCCATCTTAAAATATGTAAAAAAGAAAAAGTAAAAAAACTGTGGTCGAAAATTTTTACAATTACCTAAGTTCCCCATACCTATAGTATGATGGGCAACTAACGAGTAAACAAATAATAACCAACACCCCGCAAAATTCTAAAGTAAGCAAAACATTTGGTTCCACACTATGCAGATTAGAGGGAATTGAAACAGACATTTGTATGAATTTTAGAGTTTTCATAAATTTTTGATAGGTTTTTAAATTTTTATGTAACATAATAGTTAATTATTTTGACATTCATATAAATTGTCAGAAATTTAAAAGATTTATTTCATTTTCTTATTCTTCCATGTTTTATCTTCTTTGTCTTTTCTATGTACCTAAACAGTCTACTTTCATATATTTTCTATGTTTATGTACATGGAAAATATAGAATCATGCAAAAATCAAATTATTGGGTTGTTCAGAAAGTAATTTTGTTTTTTCCTTTTAAATTGAAAGACGATTTTCTTATATTGTATAAATATTTTATTGAATTATATATTCTCCACTTTGATTGGTTTCTCAGCGATCTCATGAGTTGTTACTTGGCAGTTTTCATAAATCAATACTTTATTTTGCTTTCATTAGCATAAATTGGTTTTCCAGAATGTAATGCATCTCAACGTCAAAATTGCCGGAACAAAATTTGGTAAACCAGTTTTGATACTGGTGTTCTTTAAATAAATTTTCTGTATACACATCGTATACTTTTTTCCTTGTTTGAACAGTATTTTCACCTTTTTGATAGCAAAAACAAAATATGCCGAAAATGTTGCTTCCAATTTTCTTTATTTGATAGGGCACCAATCAAAACCTATTGAGCAGAATAAAACAAACTTTTTCACAAGCAAGCCTTGCTATATCAGCTGTCACAATATATAATGGAGCTTAATTGTGAAGATGGTCTGAAAAAAATACAATTAAGTCCTCTGCTGAGAAAAAAGAAATTACTTTCCAAACAACCCAATATTTGTAGATTTTACGCATACATTCTCATTTATCTATTTCCCCTTCTCATTTCTTTTGATTGTATAGTTGAATATATATGATTATCAATAAATCTTTGCTAATTTCTATGATTTTTTGTTAGCAGTTTATTTATTAGTTCTCCAGCATACTATAGGTGTGAGGTATTCCCCAGCATACTATAGGTATAGGGAACTTAAGTATTCGTAAAAAAATTTTACCTCAATTTTTTTTACTTTTTCACATGTTCTGGGGTGTGAGGAATCTGATAATATATTGTGTCTATTAGTTTGTTACTGTGTTAGATTGTTAGTCTTTATACATAATAGCTCAAGAATAAATGATTGCAGAGGGGTTGGATCAGTTTTAAAATATTACTTATGACATTGGAAAGAACCCTATTGATGTGTGCAACATTCTAATTTAAAAACTTTGCAAGTTAATTGAAATTTATGGCTTTCTTAAAATGAGAGAATAGGGCAAATTTTCGTTTAAATGTGCATTAAAAGGAATATTTTTACTGTAAAGATGTTGGACCATATTTAAAATGTCAGTCATGATGACAAAATGATGATTAAAATATTGTCATGAACATAATTGTGAAGATTAAACTTTGAAAACTTTGTAAGTTATTTGAAATTTACGAATTTCTTAACATGGCAGAAGAGGACAAAATTTCATATATGTCCATTTTTAAGGATAATTTTATTGTAAAGATGTCAGACCATTTATGATACTGGCTTGAACATAATTGAGTAGAAATATTCTAATTTGAAAACTTCGTAAGTTATTCAAAATTTAAGACTTTCTCAACATAGCAGAATAGAGCAATAGTTCACATAAATTTGCATTATGGGGACCATTGCTAGTATGGAATTACGTTTTCTAAGGGATAATTTATATTGAAGATTTCATGCTGAAGACGAATAGAGTCCTAGAACCTCCAAGAGATGATTTCCAAATATTTTTAAAAATAAGTTATTATATTTAATGATTTGCTGTAGATTATTCAGTGCAAATTTGCATGTGTAAACGCAGTTGTGTGGAGTGGAAGTGCATGGAAATTTTAAAGTATTTCTTAAACGGAAGTACCAAATTCCAATAAAATAAATAAAGAAATTAAGGTAAGGTAAATGTATTGAACTGAATGGTGGATAGCTTTATTAGGTGGTGCATTTCAGTCTGTCACTGTGTTGAGAGATCGGTCAAATTCATTTCCATTAATATAGTATGCCTTGTACTAGAAATTTATGAAAACATATATATATAATAGGGAACTCTGAGCAGAGTTCCCCTATGCCAACTACTTTTTTCAATGTCTTTTTGAATTGCTCCTTAAAGTAGGCAAAATGCCCCTCAAAATTTCTATGAGTATTATTCTAACTGTTCTTCAAAAGTTGACAACACTAAGAAATATGAAACTTCCTTCACTAATTTTTAATTTGATCTGCTGAATCATTTAAGTGGAATTCTTAATATTGGTGCTGATATTCAGATCTTGTAGTATGACTGGTTTAGGTACTTTGGATCCAGGCTTTTTTTTTTTTTTTTTTTTTTTTCTTTTTCTGCTACCATGGATGCTGCAGCCTGGTTGGGAAAACCTCAATAAATAATTCAATATTTGCAGGGTTGCCACAAAAGAAATATAACAAAAATAGTTGCTTTAGTAGCCTAGAAGCATTAAAATAGTTGCTTAAATAGTAGCCTAACGACCAAAATACTAGCTTAAATATCACATGCTAACGATCATTAAAGGATAAAAACCATATGCATTTTCTTACTATACAACATAAATGCACCAATAAAAAAAAAAAAAACTTCTGAATGTGAAAACTGAATTAAAAAAAAAAATTAGGCAATGAGTCATTGTGGAAGCAAATTTTCCCATAGAATAACATGGGATTTGGTTGTTGAAAAGATTAAGTATTGTCTGCTCTTAAAAGCTTATGTTTTTTTTTTTTTTTTTTTCCCTGTATTCTTCCTTTTTTTAATTAACTAAAAGATCTTTCTTTTATAATTTTGTTATTCTTTCTTAGATGAAATTAGGGTAAGGAAGGACATAACAGGTTTAGTCTTTTCTCTAGTTCTCTGAGGTCATTAAAGTTTGCAAAAACATAATTATATCTCGTTATTAAAATATGTTTTTCTACATTTTATTAATATGGATAATTGCTTACAATTTTTATATTTTAACTTTTTTTTTAAAAATTCAAATGATTAACCTTCAACAAATTGAAACTTTCATGATTTAATAATAGCTAACAAAATATGAAAGGATTAAATGTGCTATCTAAAATCAGTGGTTTTCATGAAGATTTTCTCTGTTTGCCCTCTTTAAAATCGTTTATTTTAAATTTAGCAATAATAGAAGGAAGATTTCAACACTTTGCTTTAAATACTATGACACCTAACAAATACTTAGGAAATGTATAGAAATTTAGTCATTTATTAAAGACCATAAATATAAATATCCAGTACTGTTTAGATATAAGTAGTTATCATTCTCATTACTTTATATAACTGCATTTCATTATTGGATTCCCTTTGGTTCTTCTTGTTTAGCACTTTCTGTTCACATGCAGACATTTTTTTGGAGCTGCTTGATGAATCATTCTTTTCCTTGGCTTACTTTTTGGATCATTCATCCAAAAATAATAAAGACCCAATAGATCCCATATAAATCTCAGACATGTATACAATAACATATTGAAATAAGGAAAATAAAACTAGAACCTATAACATAGGAATAGGAAAAACTAACTAAAGAACATTTCAGTGAAATAAAAATAATAATAAATTAATAACTGCCCAAACTAATGTCAAAGAAAATATAATTATTGATTTTTAAAATATCAAAACATCCGTAAACTATAACAATTATGCTATTAAATGTGAGCCAGTGGAAATATTAATCAACGAAAATTCATGTAATGACATAGAGTCAAATACAAAGTGGCGTTATATGTTAAGATCCGAAAAGCAAGTCGAGGAAAACAAGTCATCCATTAAGCAGTTCTGAAAAAGGTCCAGATCCAGACAGCAAACTCAGCAAGAAGAACTACAAGGTAATTTTAATTTTGAAGGTTTGTTTTAAGTTCATAATTTTGTAAAGGGCTCATTTTAGAATTGTCCCTTTCTATGCTTTCTTCTATATTCAATATAAAAATAGTTCTGGATTCGTAAAAATTTGTGGCTTTGGGTTTTTGCTGGATTTACGTGTTTTGAAATGTCAATAACACAATTTGACAAATTTCAGGAAGATTAAAACACAGAATTTTATAAAAGTTTATATTTAGTTGCACTATGTCATAAATTGATATGTTGGTGACTTTTGGTGTGTATCAATGAACAGGTGATAAATGTCATGTAATTTTTTCATATTTTTTTTATTATTTTATCAAATTTATTAATAATAGTAATAGTCAATCAGGATAAACTTTTTGTATATTTATGCATTGCTTCCCCCTGGAATTCCCCTTAAATTTTTAATATGATTATTTCTTAAAAGAACTCATTAGTACCTGTAAAACAATTAGTTGAAAGTTGACATTTTCAGGTCTATGTGATAATATAGTGGAAACAGACCCTGATTACTCAATAGGCACGAGAAGCATGTTCTTCCCCTGGAAAATTTTGAAAAGGCCCCAAATTGTAAGCTTGTGGTCTAAAAGCATTGTCTGATTATAAAACGTCACAGTCCTACCTGACTGCACAATTATCATTTCTAGATTATATAGGATATATGCTAATGAAGCTTTTACACATTTATTTATAATGGAATAATTTCATATATTGTGGTGAATATAGGCTTTCACCAGTTTATATCGTGGTACAAAAATCAAGTGAATTTGCTTATATATATTTTAAGTGAATTTACTTGTCCTGAATTCCAGGTAACTACAAAATTTAATGAACAATTTATAAATTTTTTAAGACGTTTGTATGAGTCTTTAGACCAAGAAGTCAGTAGGGGCCCCCAAATGGATTTGTGCTTCCCCTCAATTGTAAGGTTAATCGGGCCCTGAGTAGAAAGATAACTTTATTACACTAGTAAGTTCATGTAAAGACTCTATGCTATAATGCAAACAATGCAATTTAATTAATTTTATAAAAATACACAGACAGTTAAAACAACTGCATCTGAAGTAAATTAAGGTTTTTATTTTTTTTTCCCCATGGTAGTGAACATAGAATTACATCACTACTACTCCATAACATATAAAACACATAAAATGGAGATTAATAAAATAAATATGTAAAACAATAAAATATCACTGGTACAAAAGTTTAACTTAAAATAATCCATATAAAATGTTGGGCAAATAAATAAGCAAACATAAATAACAGCAGTGACTTTAAAGTCCTTTTGTACAAATGTAATGAATGCACAGTATATATATATAATAAATATATATTGTAACAGTGACAAATAAGTTAGGCAATATGGTATATACTTGGATTAAGTTAACTAAAATGGCATACATAGAATTGGTGCAATTTAATTATTAATGAACAATTGCTTGAGTAGTTAATCTGTTGTCTTTCGCAAAATCGTTATGTGGACTACTAGGCAATGAATTAATCCTTAAGCTATTTTGAGATGTTGTAACATGAACATGATCTTCACTATTATAAAAATCAGTATTTTGAAGAGTCATATCTTCGATAATAAAATGAATCTAGAAAAACAAGATACATATAAATTAGTATTACAACATAATATATAGTTTATACAGTAGAAGGTCTTATAACACAATTTTATAGGTACATAATGCACAATTTCTTATACATAAACAATGAATTTTGTAAATAAGAAACATTTTGTAAAAGACTTATGCTGTAAGAAATAAGTTGTTATTTAAACATTTGTTATTTAAACAGTTGTTATTTAAACATTAAACATTTGTTTTTCTGTATCTCCTTAATTTGAAGCTTTTCAATGAAAAAATTGATATCATTACATTCTTTTTTTTTTTTTTAACGCATATTGTAATGAATGATTTGATATAGGTATATATAGACTATGTTTATAAAGCAAATTTCGCAATGAAAGTTATGATCCACCCAACTTCTGTTTCAAGGAATATACAATAAAAATACTCTACTCTGTTTGATATGTTTCAGACATATTTGGCCATGTTTACAGGGTAAGTTTAATGACGCGTGAAATGTGATCTATATAATGCACAACATTGTGTTTTTAGATTAGCATTATCTTCTACTGTATTAACAAATCTATACAAATGTATTAGCTTTTATTTAAATTTTTATTAATTAATAATATAAAATTATTCATTTAAATGTGAAAAAACAGAAACAAATGTTGGTTTTCAATTAGCAAATTTTTCATATTAGTTAATGCCAATATTTGCATCTATAATTTTATTATTATAGTAATTAGTAAATGTTTCTTAACACTGAATGACACACATCCCATGTGCTTCTTCTTGATTTAAATCCACCAGATGAAACTCAACTTAGACTGTCAAAGTTTACAAAGTTGATTTCTAGACAACTAACTAGTTTCCCATTTTATTACGAAGACATCTTTCTTACTCATTATGTCATTTTACATAACTACAATCAACAAAATTTAACAATATTTCAAATATTTTTCCATGCAATCGATGAAAAACAAAGCTGAAATAAATCTGTGATAAAAAATGTCTTATTAGTCTGCTTGAGTTTCCAATTAAAATAATAATTTCATTGATAAAGATGGCAATTTGTGCTGAAATGCTATGGACATCAAATAGTTCATTGATTATGATGTCTAAGTGATCAGAATCTGACAAATAAGAAATGTTGTTAAAATGGACTTGATAGAAAATTATTTAGTTATGTATTTGCTGGATTTCAACGCAACTAAGGACCTTTTGGACTAATCTACTAAGCCAGATGCTTTGAAATTACATAACATGATGTTGGAGCAGAAACATTTCATTAGATATTGTCCATCACAAGATTGTTGTGGATAAATCCCAAAATCATGAAATTTATCCCCCTCATTGAAATCTGTGTAAGGAGGGGCACAAATACTCCAGACTGTTTCTCTGTTAGCTAGAAGAATTCAGAGGCCAGGTGACTAAGGAGATACCATAAAATTCCGATAGTAACCCCCCCACACACACAAATATACCTTTCTCTGTAATCTTTAGATGTTTCCCTTTCCCCAAAACCTTCCATTCTCTTGGATATTATAATCTGAAGTTTTTCCTAAAATTTCAGCTTTTTAAAAGTTTCCAATAATATCACACCTTCTGATTTTAATGATTTTTATTTATAAAAAAAGGGGGGTTATAATCGGAACTTTACGGTAGATCATTTTAGACTAGAGTTCTGCCTCAGGACAGATAGTCGCATATACTATTTTATGAATAATCTGGGTAAATTGGATAACATTCTTTTTCTCCATAATAACTTAAAGCAACATGAATTTAATTACAATTACATAAATATTAAATACTCAAAGTTTAAAATTTTATAAGTGAAAATTACTTGTCTTTCAAAATATATTTGTTACTTCATTTTACATTTTGTTATATACAGTCAAGATATTCAGAACAATGATTTTTTTTTTATAAGTTAGTTTTAAAACATTTGAAATATTGTTTATATTGTGGCACTAAAGTTTAGTTTAGAATTAGACATATATACTAGTAATTTTTTTACTTCCATTACCCGACTACCTTAGGTAACTGAAGTACTGTATTCAATCAAAAATTTCGATATTGCGTTTTCACCTGATTTACATGTTTTAAGGTTGCCTGAGTACAAAAAAGTGGCTTTTGGCAACTGTGTATACATATGTGAAGAATATTCTGACTATGATAGCTCTGAAACTAATAAAGATAGAATAAAATTTCAGCATTAAGATACATCTAGTGTACAGATGATTTTGCCAAGTTTTGGTGAAAATTGAAAAAATGGAAGTGAAATCGTAAATCCGTATCTCAAAAATGCCTCTAAGGATTTTTTTGAAAGTTGCTATATAAATATCCTTTCAGATGTCCTTTTATATCTACTAGTTGGTTAGTTCAGGAAAATTGATAGGGCACTCTGTACAAATAGGTGAGTTTAAAGTCTCCTTTACATTCCTTTACAAACAGCTCTACAGATATTCTTCAAACTCGCCCTTAACTTTCTTTTAGATGTCCTTTCCTATACAATTGTTGGTTTCTAGTAAATAGATGAGTTTGTCAAGTTTTGGGGGAAACCGAATATGCAAACAAAAGTCAGAATCTCAAAAATGGCTCTAATGATTTTCTTCAAATTTGCTACATAAACTTCTTTTTAGATGTCTTCACAAGTACATTACTACAGGAAAATTGACAAATGCCTTGATTAGGTAGGTCCATTTTATCCTGGAAATTAATGTTTCAAAAAACGACTCTACCAATTTTTTTAATACTCTGTTATACATATTAGTTTGACCTTTACATGCAAAGTATTGTGTATCTGATTTCTTCAGTCAAATTTATGTCTTCGACCACATTACATGGTAATATTGGATCCATTGTAGTTTGTAATGGAAATTGTGTGGTTATTACATACCGATTTCTTATGTAATATTTAGTTCTCTGAAAGATATATTCAATAATATATAGCTGCATTTTGTGTAGCAAAATTTTAATTCAGTTTCTTGTGTACCCTAAATTAACAATGCTTTGCAGGTTGAAAGTGATTTTGCTGGTCAGATGTAGGTCAAGATCACTTGACCCACAGAAAACTCTTATTTTAGACTTAGCAGAATTTACAGTATTTGTATAATATGCAGAAATTGAAATGCTATTTCAGTAAAATTATAAATTTACTAAATTTTTATGTTTTTTTTTTTTTTTTTTTTTTTTTTTTTTTTTTTTTTTCAGACTATCTAAATCTGTACAGAATAAGAACTTTGTAAGACAGCAACATAAACAGCAAAAATACACTGTGTATTTTTGCAATTTATGATATTTATTTACCAAGTTCTTACTCTTAATAATTCAACGGTATCTAAATAACCTTTAAATCTCATTGGTTTCGCACTGAAACCAAACATTTAAAAAAAAATTTATGCAACAATTTTTCAATATTTTTTCTTTGTTTTAATCAATTTTTAAACTTTGATTCTTTCCCTGTTTGGTAGATAGCAGAACTAATTCAAAATTTGACAAATGATATTTTGGATGAAGCCGTGTGCAGATGTCACTTTAAATTTCTTAATAGACACGAGTGTACCTCATTTTTTACTTTTCACCTGATGAAGACCGGTGGCTATTTCTTCATAACATTAATGGTGCCATGATCATATAGTATTTAGTACATTGTGTTGTGCCCACAATAACCCAGGTTCGAATTCTGGTCACGGCACCATTAATGTTAGGGAGAAAAAAGCATTCCATCTAGCAAAAATCCTCCTATGCTCTTTTCTTTTCTCCCTAATAGTTTTGACCTGTAACTCAAGTGAATTTTTGTAATTTATAGTATTTATTTACAAAGTTATTTGTTAATTAAATTAATTATTATTTGAGTTTAATAAGGTTAACTTATAGGTGTTTCAAATATTATCTCAAAAATAAAAAATATTTTTTTGTTCTTTTCCTTTTTACATAGTTATGGTCAGCTACATGTTTTATAGCAATTTTCAAAAGAAAATATGTAGTGAACATTAAAAGGTTATCAGTTATAGCCAACATCTACTGACTAACACAGCCAAGAGGTTAGCACTGGTTATAGCCAGCATCTATTAAATGCAGCACATTTTAATGCTGATTATAGTCAGCATTCATGAAATGAAGCACAGAGGCCATCTAATGCATCTGTTATAGCAAACATCCACTATGTATACAATTCCAATTGGTCAAATATTATATGGTCTTCAAAAAGCATCAGGCGATAATTCGTGATTTCATACAACAGCAATCAAGTATTATTCTTGGAAAGTTCTGCAATAATTCCAATTGTTTATATTTGATGAATTGGTAGATTTCATCTGTAATTAATCAGTAAGTACTGGAGATTGAAAAAATCTTGATAGTATAACTGAAAGAACAAACAGCTTGTTAGCTGGTGGCATACTGATGGCTAGTTCCGTTAGTTAATAAATGAACCGTATATATATATATTAAGTTATTATGTTTTAGTGAAAACCATTATATATGGTGGTTAATAAATAATTTTTCACCATCTAATGAATATAAAATGACAGTATTTTATAAATGTAATATTAGTACTATTAAAATCTGTGTGTGTGTGTCAATTCAAAACTTTGTACAAAATTATAATTCTCTAAGACTTAAGCCACTGGTTTGTCAGACAAGCAATGAAAATTTATAAGAAAAAATCACACATAATTATTATTATAGCAACTTAAATACATACCTGAGGTGAAGAAATAGATATACTCTGCATCTCTTTTGTAAAAGTAAGAATAAAAAAGTCAAAAGATATCACAAGGATCCATTCTGCACCAGTACTAATAATATGAGCAATAAAACCCTATAACAGAAAGGAAAGAAACTATTTGATTGATATTCCTTCAACGAACATATTTATATACATTAAAATTTTCAAAAATCGAAAACATTTCACAGCACAAAACTGAGAGAATTTATTTTTGTATTCACACTTATTAAAGTAAATTAAGAAATTGTGAAGTACTGCACTTTTTTATAATTTGGGTGATAACTATACTTCAGTCTATAAAACAACACTAAACTTAGTACAGTGTGTCTGTAAAGTCATGGTGCACTTTTGACTGGTCAGAAGAAAACAACGAAACAAAATAGAAATATGAAATCTTCACCAAATAAAAGGAAAACTTCCTAAGTTTCATACCTAATCAGTGCAGTTCGATGTGGCTTCCATTTGTTGCCCTACACACTGATGACCTACCAGAATGGGGTTCCTCCAACTAACTGCTGGTATCCTTCAACTGTTTATCCCACCAATTAATGTTATTCCAATGTGGTGGCGATTCAATGTGCATGCAGCGATATTCACGTAGCACTTTGGTCAAGGATTCCAATTTAGCAAGCCACAGAACACATTGAACTTTCCTAATACGAAAACTAATACGGAAACTTGGAGAGTTTCCTTTTATTTGGTGAAGATTTTACCTTTCTATCTTGTTTTCTTACTTTCCTGTGACCAGTCAAAAGTGCACATATGATTACTATTATGAAACATTATGGTCATATAATTCTGGTTTTAGGGTAATATAATAAGGGCACTGATGAACTATGTCTTTAAAAATATTATATGCATATTTTATTCTATTAGGTAAAAATAGACCAAACTTATTCCAATATGCATGCACTAAATATAATAGTATGCAACTGAAATTAGAAGAATGAAAGAAAATATAAATCAAAAAGTAATATTTAACATTTTACCTATTAAAAAAGAAAAAAAAAAAAGAAGGAGAATTTAACGGACATACATGTATTTAAACTGCTGACAAGAAACATGTTATTGTAATTCCTGAAAATGCTTTTTATTTAAAAGCAAAAAGCCTTGAATGTACACAATTTTTTTTAAATGATTTTAATTAAATGTAATTATTTTAAACTATGTATTTCCAAAGTGTTTTTTATTATAAATTTATTATAAAAGACATACAAGGAAATCATCAAGCATCTATAGTTTTTTAACCTGCAAATGAGGTTAGATTGACTTATTTTTTCTCTCCCTCTCCCCTCCTTTTTTTTTAAATCTCCAACCAAAAACAAACAAAAAAACAGAGGAGGTATTATAAATTTGAAATTACAGTCTATTTTTGTGTGCATGTGTGTGACATAGTAGTTTTCAAACAAATGAACAAAATATTATTATTATTATATGAAAGAACACCGATTTAATCAAATTAGTCCTTGGCTATTTTTAAATTAATTAATTTATTAAACTCTGTTTTATTTATTTATTTTTTCCCACTTTACTCTGATATTTAAAATTTGCGAGCTGTTAATCTTCAAACTTCAAACACATCTTAGATGATAAGTCGCTTTTTTTTTTTTCATTGAAGTATAAAAAAGCTTTTTAAAAAAATATATCAATCTTTGACCAACTTTAATAAAAATAAAAAAATTGGCTATCAATAGTGATCACATTATGTGCAGTCTGAAAATCTCTAAACTCAATAAAATATTAGATTTTGTAGAAAAACATTATATTAAATTCACCAGTTGACAGTTTTTATAAAACTAGCTTTACACTTGTTAAGTAAAATATGTTGACACTATTTTCTAATTCTTATGAACAGAATTCAGATAGAATTAATTATATGTCCAATTTTTCCCTCAGTTTTTACATGAAAATTTAGAATTTGATTTAGATTAATATATGTAATGGTTTAAATATATCAAAATTTTCTGCATTCCATTCTATATATAAAATTTATATTATTCAACCCGGCATTACTTGCGCTAATCGTACGTGCACTTGCGACCCTAGAAATGGCTTTTTCTTCGAAGAGAAAAAAACAAAATTCTGGAAACACCTCTTATGTGTTGTAGGCAGGACCAGATTATGGCACGAAACACATGGGGCACTGGCCCAGGGCCTCCAAATTTAGGGGGCCTCATTTCCAAAAATTAAAAAGTAATAGCACATTTTTTTTTTCATTATATGTCTATTAAAAAGAAAAATTGATTAAAATTTTCTTTCTATATTTTGTTAGAGAGCTTAAACAATTATTAAATTTTGTGACTAATTTTCTAAACATTGGCTGATCAATATGCTTCATTTTTTTGTTTTGAACAAAAAGCTAATGATTTTGTTATAGGTTGTTAGAAAAATGAGGAAATAGAAGGTACAGTGTTGCTAACACTATCATTTTGTCCCCGCTAAAAGTACACATGAAAATCCGCTAAACTTTCAATTGTCCATAGTGTAGCACCAGTGCAATGTAAAATCCAATCCGCTAAACCTTTATTTTTCCCCATTGATCGTGTCAAAAATCCACAAAATTTAGCGGAAATTCCGATAAATTGGCAACACTAAGAAGGTATAATTGAAGGAAATTTTTTTTTAAATGCAATATTTTTATTTATTTATTTTCATATTTGAGAATAGGTCCTTTTGACAAGCTCTTTAGAGCAGGGTAAGGGGACTTCCAAATAGCATCAGTGCCCCGGGTCTTCAAAAAGCATAGTCGGGCCCTGGTTGTAGGTAACCTTGATTTCAACTGAACTGGGTGCCAGTCCATTTCAGTATTAAGGGGTAAAGTTTACAAAGCTTTAATAAACTGATTGGGCCTCGGAAGCCCAGCGTGAGTAATGTACGGTTAAATGATTGATGAATACTACTCTTCATAACATTTACTTATGTTTGTTTAAGGAAAAATGAAAAAATTCATTTATTGAGTACAAATCAAATTGATTCCAAATGACATTTTTAGAATTTAATTATATATTGCTTATGTGGAATATAACTCTTTTCAATAGCAAAGAATGAATTAAATACATACACCATCTTCAGGATTCCATTTCATGGGATCTTTTCCATGAAATCTGCTGTGAGCAATGATTCCAGCCACAAGTGCTTTTATAATATTAAGGAAACACTGGTCAATTTAAATGAATGTTTTTAAATCCTTGAGAAAAAATGTTATAGAACATGTAATTTTTAAAACACTGACAAAACAAATATACTGAAGGCATTATGAAAAAGAAATGTAAAATTTTATATGGTGGAAGACAAGAATAAAATTTGAAATAATGAAAACTTTGAAAAAAAAATAATGAATATTCCAAAGCAAAAAATGTTTTTTTTTTTTTTTTTTTTTTTTTTAATGATGTTTATTCAGTTATTATATAACTACTTAAACAAATCAAGAAAGAAATTTTAAGGGAAAAAAAAAAAAAAAGATTTACAAAGCAAAATCACATTTGTTATATTTTTGAAAGTTTTTACAGACATGCTTTCACATGCTGATTTAACAACTTTCTTTCATAGGAATTTTAAATAAAAAAGATTATGTTTATAAAATTTAATTAAATTAAAAAATAAAAAAAATATTTCTGTCTACCTTCTTGACCTCATATGATTTTTATTTTTATTTATTGATTTTTATTTTTTTCCAGCTACGTTTATTAACCATGCCTTTAGAACAATACCACTTTTCAGCTCCTTTCTTACTAAAAATAGATTTTAAAAGTATGACAAATTTTATATGTTTGTGTATTAATATATAGATTTTATAAAATAGCTGTATATTACAGCCATCTTACATATATATACATGAAAGGATATAAAATAGTCAAATTTAATTTAAGAGAAATTCTACTGAAAAATTATAAACCTGTATTCAAAATTAAAGAATTCGTTATTACTGAACTGTCAATCATAAGGCTAAAAAAACAATTAAGAGTTTAGGATTTCGAGAACAAAAAGCGAGAATATAAACAAATGGAGAGCTTTTTTATCAGGTAAACTTTGCTAAATACACTTTGGGGTGCTGCTCTTGTGGTGAATTGTGTCGCTTCGGCATTTTCTATGAGACAAACAGTGAACTCCCCATTCAGATTGTCTATTCCAGACAAAGACTGCATCTCTGTGTATCTCCTCAATAAAGAATAATTAATTATTTCATGCCCTTTTCATTTATGACAGTCCCTGTTAATATACTACATATTTATAAAATATATTCCTGCACAATTTAAAAAGCTAAATGTTTACAAAAATCTGGAGAAAATTTAATCTGCAAATGTTAATTATAAAGAGAAGACATACAAACACAAATAAACAACATTTTTCTTTATGACCAAGTATATGTCTTTTATTACTGTATTTTTAAAAGGAAAAAAAAATCTGAAAAACATAAGCAATTTAAAAATTTCATATCAATTTCAGATTGAAATAACTATATAATAATATGCATTAAAATAACCTATATTTCTGAAATTTAATAATTGCAACACAAAAAAGGATACTTGTGAAAAATGCAGCAGATAAAACTAGAGATAGGAAAACTCGTAATCTTGCAACAAACAAAGAATTTAATAATGGACACACATAATGAGAGATTATAGTCTGTAACCAGGAATATAATGCTGCACATCCAAAGGCCAATAAAGCACCACACATATGGACAACAATTACAGTAGTTTCCTGAAAATATCAAACACGTCAAGAACTTAGTTAAATATGATTACATGAATAATTCTGTATAAATAAATATATATATATCAGGTCATTAAGTACAAAATGTTTGATTTTTAAGCACAATTGATGTTTACTACACTCCTACTCAAAAGTTTAGCAAGATTTGCAAACAATCAGTTTTTTTTCTATTTAAAAATTTATCTCTCAATGGGCATTTAAAGAACTGGGTTTTCCTCATACTTTTCAGTAAAGACTGGTTTAAGACAACATTTAGGGGGCCGGTAACAAATTGAGCAAAATCAATAATTTAATTTTAGGGGAAAAAAACAACAACAAAAAAAAAAAAACAGTTTTCCACTACAAAATTTTCTGAAAAAAAAATTCAATAATGTTTGTGATCACCCTGTATCGTTAAGTGAACGAAATAATCTACAACTTCAGGATAAGTTAATATAGATCCAGTTCAATTTGTGGATTAATTTGTGTGGCGATAGCATATTAAATAACAGAGATATAGGCATTTATTTTAAAACTTTCAGATAAGTTGGAAAAACACTTTTAAAACAATATACTGCAATCGCAATACAAATATGTTAAATATCTCATGAAATATGAGCACTTTTATGAAAAACGTTTTCACTGTGCATGTGTGAAAGATAAAAAAATTTATATTGCACAGGTTGAAAGCTAGATATATTGGGCAACTTTTTTCAAAAAAGCAGTAAAAATTAAGCAAATTATACGAAAAAGAATGAGCTAAATTTTAGATATTTTCCAAGAGTTGAAATTTCTTATGGGGCTTTTCACATGCTGCGTAATTAATTTAAAGATCCAATTATTTTAACCACTTAGTAAAAGTTCTTTTTTGTGAAAAACCTCTTATAAGCTTGTAACTCTAAATTATTTTTGTTTATTTACTGATGTTTATGAGATGGTAAGGGGTTTTTCACAAAAAGAACTTTTGTAAAGTGGTTAAAATAATCGGATCTTTAAATTAATTACACGGCATGTGAAAAAAACCCTTAAGAAATTTCAACTCTCTCATTCTTTTTCATATAATTTGCTTAATTTTACTCTATTCAAATGCACTTTTGATAAAAGTTGCCCAATATATCTAGCTTTCAACCTATGCAATATATATATTATTTTATTTATTTATTTTTTTTTTTTTTTAATCTTTTGCACATGCGTAGTGAAAACGTTTTTCATAAAAATGTTCATATTTCATGAGATATTTGTATTCCGATTGCAGTATATTGTTTTAAAAGTGTTTTTCCAACTTATCTGAAAGTGGGAACAATTTTTGTTAAAAACTCTGTGTATTATAAATAAAAAACATGCTGATTTTTTTTTAAGTTTTAAAATAAATGCCTATATTTCTGTTATCTCACAAATTAAACTGGATCTGTATTAACATATCCTAAAGTTACAGTTCATTTCATTCACTTAACGATACAGGGTGATCACTAACATTATTGATTTTACTCAATTTGTTAGTGTCCCCCTAAATGTTGTCTTAAACCACTGTATAACATGAGGAAAACCCAGTTCTTTAAATACTCAATGTTTGAAAACATTTCATCAAGAGATAAGTTTTTAAATTGAAAAAAAAAAAAAATGATCCTTTGCAAATCTTGCTAAACTTTTGAGCAGGAGTGTATATCTCCAACAGGAAGTATGGCATTTATTTTAAAGTACATAAGATTATTATCTACATAGTGTTGTTATCATAAAGGTAGCATAAGGGTTAATGTCATCGACAAAGAAATCTGTAGGACAAGGTATGATGAGGCTGCAAAATGCAGCTTCCAAAACTTTTGGAAGTTAAAGATCTTTCCTCGCATTAATCAATCCAATGCCTGAAAAAGATGATAATCAGGTACTACCAAGTCTGATAAATATGATGGAAATGATATAGAGTTTAGTCCTGTAGTCTGTACAATGCTTGGTGCAAAATATATAGAAGAGAATTGTTTCAGTAAGAGAATTGACCTATCTTGATTAACCATTTATGGCTGCTTCCTCTGAAGCATATCATCTAAATCAGGGCACGAAATTTCCGCTCGCCAGCTCGCCATTGGTGAGTGGAAATTTTACTGTGGCAAGTAAAATTTTGGCCTAAATGTAGATAAAATTCTTAGAGTGTACGGTGCTACAAAAATATATACATATATAGATTTAAAAACATAAAATTTTGCTAATCTTAGGTAAGATGACCAGACATCCTCTTTTTAAAAGGACAGTCTTCTTTATCAACGCCCTGCCCTCTTAAACAAAAAAAACATTACATGACTAAAAAGTCCTCTTTTTTATATTTTTCGTCCTCTATCCTCTTTTTCAAATAATAAGGATTTAGTCCTTAATTTAAAAAATTTCGCAAAACTGGGAAGCTCGTTGGCTATATCGAACGGTGAACACTAACTTTCTTCTGCATTAGGTTCGCAAAAGAACAACTTCTAATAAACTTGCCAAAACATATTATGGTTTATGTCTATTCAGATTATTCGAATCACAAAGAAATAAAAGTATTACCCATATTTGTATGGTTCTTTGATCCAGAACACAGAATCACTATTGAAATTGTTATGAAATCAATAAGGTGGTGTTACTGTTCATACACAGTGGGTTGACGTGTGTTCTCATTTATGCATAAATAATATTTAATAAAGAAGCACCACAAAACTGACGTAGTAAAAATTATTACTTACAAACTTTGAATAAACACCATAATATTCCTCATAAAAATAGGCCCACCAGTGACCGAGAAGTTCTGTCCTCGAAGTTGGTGTACGTGAGACGCTGGGTTCGATACCTGGTCACACTCGTAGGCTTAGCCATTAGGCGTTAGGTTTCTACTACTCAGGCCTAGAGCCCTAGTGCAGACAACTGGCCTTAATAACAACACTACCTCACAAAAATACGAAAAGTTAGTTGAATTCATTTTATGTCCTCTTGGCAAAAACCCTCCCACAAAGCGACTTTTTTCTTCAATGAACAAAATGTAAACATGGGAAAAAAATCCCCTTTATATACCTACTTAAAAAACTTATTAACTACTAAGACTAATTTAGGTTATACTTGTGAGAACTTTTATAAAATGTTGATAAAGAATGACTGTTCGTTAAAACAAATCGTTTCATCTGCCGAATATTAATTTTATATTTTCATTTGCCAATTTTATTTTTTCTTTTATGATTAGGATTTTAATAAAAAAAAAATGTCTACCAACTTTTTTTATGCAACTGCATGAATGTACCACAAAAAAAAAAAAAAGTTTTTGTCTATAGCAAATATTAATAATTAAAAAGCAAATCTATATTGTCATCTCGTATCCGTATATTATTAATTTAAATTAAGGTGTACTGATCCAAATTCATCATTTGCAATAAAATATTATCCACCACTTGTGTGAAGTAGCTTTTGAATAGGTTATTTTATTCATTTACATTCAATTTTGTGTCCTCTAAAATGACCTCTTTTTCAAAATTGAATGTCTTCTATTTTCTTATTAAAAAAAAAAAAAAAAAAAAAAAAAAAAGACATTGCGTAATTTCTCCTCTTTTTCCAATACAAAATTCTGGTCACCTTATACATAAAAAATAGAGTAAGTTAATCATATTTTGTGGTGAGTAATTTTTTTTTTTCAGCGAGTGTAATCTAAGTTGAAATTTCAGGCGCTGGTCTAAATCTTTACAATGAATGTCTTTTATAATAGATTGACCAGGTTTCATCTCATAATTCAAAATGTCACAAACTTTCGATTTATACACAGTTTAACAAACATACTTTTGATAGATAACTATGATATATTCAGTGTAAAACAAAAATGAAAATTTGAAACAGTAATCACAATCCTGTAATCACCAAGATTTAAAGCTGCACCAAGTCGAGATATTTACTTGCAAATTTCATACTATCAGCAATCAGATATTTCATACATAATAACTTTATATACAGTATGACTTTATATACATCTTTTACACTGTATGTATATACATATACTAGGGGCATTCAAAAAGTAAGTTGCACTCAAACAATGTATATTAAAAAATACTTTATTGAGAAGTGAATTACAGTACAATTCATATACAGCATGCTATTTCTCTACACAATCTCTCTCTCACTGAAGGCATTTGTTGAATTAATTGTTAGATACTCTGAGGCTAGAAACTTTCTACTTGGTTCCAGAGCCAATTAAGAACAGAACTGGAGTCAGATGATAGAATAAGCCCTGCCAACAGATATTCCCTATTACTATGCAATGCGCTCATTCTGTGATTGCTGAGAAAAATTGTCTTCCACCCACCACATCATGCCTGATTTGCTCACTGTTGTTGGCCTTCAGAGCTTTTCCGGATTGGTTAACTCTGTGTGATCATTTTCAAATTGCTGGCACTATTTTACAATGGTTGAATGTAACACTGCACTTGACCCATATGCTATCAAACTCCATACTCATGCAAAGTTTTGCCTACAAAAATCAAAATGTTCCATATATTTCAACAATGGAGTAAGTTTTAGCTGATGAACTATTTTCTTTCATACATGCTGCAATGGTTGACACTATTCAAATGAAATTGCTACTCTTTGGAAGCTGGAGAGCTTAATTATCATCTGTGCAAGCTTTACTCTTGTTTTGCAAGGCTGTCTTATGTAGGAAAAGAAATGTAATTTACTTTTTGAATGCCTTTAGTATATATATATATATATATATATTAAAATTTTAATATTGGATAAATAAATGCTCTTAAACTATTAAAAAAGCTGTTATTAAACACTCAAAATCATGTAAAATTTTCAAACCCAAAAAACATGTTCCAAAGCAATACTTAAATAAATTGCTGCATTGCTTATCACATTGAGTTTTTTATTTATTTATTTGTTTTTTACTATGTTGAATTAACTCTTTTTACTTTCCCACATAGCAAACTCATAATATTTCAATGTAATTTAGCTAGCATAAAGTTTCTTAGTTATCTAATTAAAATCCCTGACAACTAATAGACTTGTCCACCTCTTTCTTTAAATAGAAATGCTTTTAAAATCTTTGAGATTGTTTAAAATTCTTTATTATGACATCAGAAAACTGACAATAAATACTTAGAGAAAAAATAAATACCACAGTTAATACCACTTTGAAATCACTAGAAAAGAGCAATTAACCCTTTCATTCCCAATTTTTTCACTCCATAAAACAATAAATCTTATATTCAGTTATAAATTTATTTCAAAAGTAATATATATATATATATATATATATATATATAATAAAGATGATCTATTAAGCATAGTAGAAGCCAAGCAACAGATACAAGATCACTGAATCACCAATGACCAATAAGATTTAAGAAAAAAAAAAAAAAAATCATCAGTGGATGAAATACACTAATGTAAAGAAACCAGATCTATTAATTAACAGCCTGCAAAACAAACGAATCAATAAAGTAAAACAACAAATCTTAACTTAAAACCATAAACTTATCAAAATTAATGAAAAAACAACCCAAGAAACACAAGATAGGAAGAAGGAGCCAGGTGGCAAGACTTGTCACTTGCCTGTGGGGTTACTTTACGCCGGCAACACTCCCCCAGCCTGCCACAACCAGAACAGGAACCATATGGATTTAAAAATGCAAAATTTCAAAGCAGATGAACAACAATGAAACCACGAAGCCACAATGAAATTCACCGATTGATCACATTGTGTTTAACAGTATAATTAGAACATTAAATATAGTTGACAACTCAAAAAGGAAAAATCTGAAATTTTATTGGAAAATGTTTGCATAGTAATACAAAGAAAATGCAACAAGCCTTCTACTTTTTTTTTTTTTTTTTTTTTTTTTAAATTTAATTTCACAAACCCACCCAACCATCCAGCCTTACAACACCACCCCACCTCCGTAATCAAACATCTGCCCACCCAACCGCTACCTTTTTTATTGTCTTTTATTATTTTATAATTTTTTTGTTGATATACACAAGAGTGTACACATCTTTTTTTTTTTTTGTACTGACAGAGACATGGTTAAGGATATAAAATAGAAAATACAAAGTTTTTAGGAAAACCCATTTTAGCAGTGGCTGTGATCAGTTTATTAATATTCTTGTTTTTAAACTTTGCAGAGCATAAATTATTAATTCGAAATAAATGGTTAATGATGATGTTTCTAAATACCGAAAGATGCAGACATGAATTAAAATGTGTAAATAAGTTTACATTAAAACAAAAATCTTGCCATTTGTCATAGATATCTGTGTAACGTTTATTACCATCGATGATTATTTTGAGATCTAAAAAGTTAATTAATTGATTAGTCAGAGTATTTTGAGTTAGCTTTAAATTAGGTGGATAATTGAAGGAAAAGCCATTTTGTGAGTTCTTGTTGAGATAAAATACAATAATATCATCGATGTAACGATAAAATCGAACATCATCATTGCAAATTTGCTTTTCATAATAATAAAGATAGAGATCTGCCAAAATACTGGAGCTACAACCTCCTTGTGGGATGCCTAATTGTTGCAAATAGATATCGTTGTTGTGGAAGATATAATTATTATGGATAACAAAGTTAAGAAGTGTTTTAAATTTTTCTGCTTTAAAATTGTAAGGAAGATTAATTTGAGCTTTATATTCTTGAAAAAGACTGTAAATGATATTACTAAGATCTGATAACTCAATATTATTGAAAAGATCTTGAAAGTCAAAAGTCATAATATTGTCTATTGAATCGAGCGATTTGATGTATTGAATTAATTGAGAGCTATTTTTAAGACAGTGTAAATTATCAACTTTGCAAGTACATTTGTAAATTTGTTTTAGAATATCCAGTAGAGCTTTATTAGCATTGTTGTTATAAGTGTTACACCCAACAGTGACAGTGCGAAATTTAATTGAAGATTTGTGAAACTTAGGTATGAGAACTATATAAGGATAATTAAAGTTATTGAAGGGAAGTTGAAGTAGTTTATAGCAATTATGTATTTTTCGGTTATTAATAATAAGGTTATTATTAGTTAAACTGAAGATGTTACTATTATTGATTGAAGAGTTTAAAATAGAGAGATAGTAGGATTTACAAATAATGGCATAATTATTAGGTGATTTGTCAACATAAGTGATCACAAAGTCATCCTGTAGTGATTTGATCGAGTTAAGAAGTACAGATTTTTTAAATAACACCAGATTTGAAGAATTGATAAATAATGCATTTTTGATTTTTTGTAACACTAAAACTTTCCATTGAGTGAAGTAGGCAATAGGTTTATTATGAGTAATAGATATTTTATAAATAAATAAATCTAGGTCATAAGAAAACTGTTGAAAGATTTGTGGAATGCTAGTTTTAATTGAAAGTCTAAATTTGGTGCCAAATTTCATGAATTTTTTTAATTGATAATTATCAATAATATTGAGATTACCCGTGATAATGTCCATCATAGGCGGCTGGTGCACTAAAAAAGTGGGGGGATCAGAATCAAAAGAGGTGCGAGTGGGAGGGGGATGTAGTGGGGGCGGGCCCCTAAAGCTTATTTTTTTAATTTGTAAAATTCAGCCATAATATTGGATTTTAACTTCATTATTGATTAACTACATTACTGATTAATTTGACCTTCTCTGAAAAATTCGGGGCATGGCCTAAACATCGGGACGAATTTTAAACCGTAGACTCCCTCCTTCCATATCAGTTCTTATGAAATAGTAATATGAGAAAATTATAAAACGCTTACTTATTAAGTCAGTTCTTTCTTTAAACTCGTGATTTCATGAATGATGTTGTCACAAAACGGCGTACTCTCAAACAATGAGAAAGCAGGTCAGTAATAAATTTATTTATTTGTTACTGAATTATATACACTGTACATCCATATTGCAAATTAAAAGTAAGATAGTCTGCGATTTTTGTTTTTCGAAAATTGTTCGATTACCTTAGTAAAGTTAACATCTATGGTATTTTCAATCTTTAAAACAGCAAGTGCAGAAAGCCGCTCTTGACACATTGTGTTTCTAAGGTATGTTTTCAAAGACCTTAAGCATGAAAAGCTTCTCTCACAGGATGCGATGGACACAGGTATTACAAGGAGAATTTTGATTAATTTTGTCAGACATGGAAATATATCACTGAGTTCATTTTCTACAAGAAAATTGCATCTTTTATGCAGTTCTGATATCTCTGTGGATAATTCTGTGGAGTCGATGTATTTTTTATACATTCTCTGAAAAATTTGTATCTCTCCTTTTACTTTTTCCAGATCAAGATCATATGTTTCAGAGACTTTTTGAATTGATGCATCATTTATAATCTTTGATGGATCGGAACATGTTACATCTTTTAGAGATTGAAAAATATCCAATTCATTTTCTTTGAACTTTTCGTTGATTGTGTTTAAAGCAGCATCTATAACTGGAAAAGCAATTTCCATTCGATAGAATGATTTAACATCTTGTGACATGCTAAAGGAACCGCCGCCTAATTTTGAAGACACCCTTCTAGAGCGTGGAAGTTTTGGAGGAGGAAACGATTTTGCTTCACAAATATCGTTTACATATATCCACAACTTTTCAAAAAAATCTTCACTTCGGAATTCCTGCAAGCATTCTTTTGTTGTGTTAACCAGTTCTTTAACTGTTAAAAAAATTAGCGATTTTGATTGCAAAGCTTTTGAAAGTATATCTGTAGTTTTCAAAATTCTTTGGATCAAAAGTAGACAAAAAATAAACTGGAAACTTTTAATGTTGTTCAGCAAAGCTTCAGCTTGCGATCCATTTTTAGGATCAGTTTCTGATATTTTCTGTAGAGTACCTATGATTTCATCAAAATTCTGCAACACAGTATTGCAAGCTTCTACATGACAATTCCATCTTGTGTCACTTAATGACTTAAGTGACTTATTACCGCCAAAAAAGTCTTTGTTTTCTAAGTCTTCTTTAAATAAAAATGTTCTTTTTGTTGACGCAGTAAAAAAGTTGTGCAGTTCTTTTAAGATGGCCATAGAATTTCTAATTTGTGTTTGTTTGCTACATGCGTCAACAATGCACAAATTCAAGATATGGGCATAACAGTGCACGTAGAAATCTAGAGGATTTTCTTGAAGAATTCTCGCGGCCACTCCTTTATAACTTCCCCTCATATTTGCTGCCCCATCGTAGCATTGAGCCCGAATTTTTGAGAGAGGAAGTCGAAAAATTTCCAATACATTTCTTATCAAAATTGCTAGCGTTTCTCCTTCAGTATTGCGTGTTTCGAAAAATCCCAAAAATCTTTCATGCACACTGAAATCTTCTGGTGTGACGTACCGAATTACAAGAGCAACTTGTTCGTCGTGAGCTATATCGGCCGTTTCGTCCACAAGTATTGAATAACAATCCCACTTAACTGCTTCACTAGCTATTGCTTCACAGAGGTGTTTGCTCATGAGCTCCAAAATTTCGTTTTGAATTTCCTTACTACTGTAAGAAAAATATTTTTCTTTTTTCGTAAAGCATTTTTTCACCAGATCGTTGTCTTTTGAGCGGAGATTTAACAACTCCAAAAAAGTTCCTTTGTTACTGAGTCCTCTTTTTCATCGTGTCCTCTTAGCGCAATGCCTTGTCGAGCACAGAACAGCAAGGTTTCACAAATCGACTCTAGATATTTTTTGTTTTCTTCGATTTCGGACGCTCTTTGGGAAATTAACTGGACTGTAACACTTCCTCTTCTTAATGAAGATTCATATGCCCGGAGTCTTTCAATAGATGATCTGTGAGCTTCACTGCTTTCATGGCTTTTAAATTTTTCAATACCTTTTTTCCAGTTTTGAAATCCTATTTCCGTGAAAGTTTTTTCAGAACAGCCTAGAACTTCATTTTTAAACAGTCGACATGGGAAGCAAAATGCTCTGTTCACTTCTCAGTAGTACTCTAACCATGGAAATTGTTCGAACCACTTTTTCTGGAATTTTCTTCCATTATTTACCGGATAGTTAAAGTCAAGAGGCTGGTGCGGGCCTTCGTTTATTTAATTTTTTCTGTATTCATAATGGTTGGAAGTTAATGTGCTATCAACTGTTTTCAGTTCTGAATCCAAGTTATTTGCACTGAGACTTGACGTTGGCATAGGATCAGCCCGAGTTTCCTCGAATTTTAAACCGTCATATTTTTCATCCTCATTTCCATAACTAAGCATGTTTTTACCTGCATTTTCTGCAACTGAAATCTTACGGAAACATGAACTAATGGTAGATTGGTTTTTAAGTCGCTTTGCTTTGATAAACATTTCGAAAACAAAGATGAAACAAAGATTTCAAATCAGAAAAACTTAGGCTGCACTGTCAGCACAGCATACTGCTTCGAATCCGCATATGAGAAGAAAATATTCACGTGACCCTTACACCTGGCTGGGAGTAGCGCGAATACAAAGATTGCAGTGGACGAATTTATTTTTCACTTGGGTAAAGAGGCATATAAGGGGAGAAGAGAATGGACGAATTCATTTGTGGATCGTGCGGGGAGTTTCTATAGTGGAAAGTTAGGTGGGGAGATAAGAGAAGAATCAGGGGTTGGCTTTTGCCCTGTTGTATATTTCCGGGAATGATTGCTGCAGGGTCAGAAACAGAAAGAAGTGCTTAATGAAGGTAAACGAAGCATAAAGAAGCTTTACAGGCGAATTGTAAAAATTTAGTTTTTAGTTTCGTGAAATAAACCAGTCTACAGACTCAGATAAAATGAAAAACTTTCTGCAAACTCAAAATCTAAAGCAAAAATTTTCTGAAAAAAAAAAAAAAATGCTCCTATTTCATACCTGCCAACTTAAAACTGGTAAAAATTAGAACATTTTAGGAAAAACATCGGCAAAAATCAGAAAATATTTTTGAAAAATCAGAACATAAAAAAATAAGAAAATAAAAAATCAGAACAATATTGAATAATAATAATAAAAAGAATTTTTACTCAGAGAAAAAGAAAATAAATGCTTTATAAACATAGGAATTAAAACTTATCAGATTACTAATAATTAATTTTGACATTTTTTGAAAGCCAATCGCATAGAAATTTATTTTATTTTTATTTATTTTTTTTATTTTTGTCTTTTATCAATATCGTGGAATCTAGCATAATCGGAAATTATGTTCGCCTTTCTAACAAAATTAAGCTTAAAATAAATGAGATAATAAATAAAATGTTTCAAAGAACGCTACATAAAAAAAAAAAAAAATCGACGAAAATTTTGACGTGCAAGTGTAACTCACAGCCTAACTAAACTAAACAAACAGCATAGCATCTCCTTTTCTCTTGGGTCCCAAGCCGGTTTTCCATTCAAAAGGCACCCCTTGCATCCAAGCACGGCGCGGTGTGCAAGAAATACCGAGCGCCGATTAAAAACTACCCGTGATTAAAGAAGAGAAAGCTGATCGCTTCTTATTCCTCTCCCTATTGTCCTAAAGCGGCCGCGGCCTACCGCAGCCGCGGAAGCCTAGACTTCGGACTTTGGAATTAGCGGGAAGAAAACAGACAGAACCACTGCTCTTATCAGTGCTTCCTGCTTTTATTAGCGTTCGCTAATAATGTATTGCACGAATATAAAACACAAATGAATAGTAGCCGTACGATTTTTCCGTGATCGCTGTTTGCAGAAAAAATTTCCGTAAGCTCAGCAAATTTTTCGCGATGTACGTTCGTGTATATTATGCGGGTCTGCCAGTCTACACTGTGATCGATTTTTAGACTTTTATTTTAGACTTAGAAAAGTGAGGGGGCATGGCCCCTTTACTTTTGAAAGTGAGGGGGCAGTTGCCCCCCCTGCCCCCCCGCACGAGCCGCCTATGGTGTCCATGGTCTCTGTCAATAAATTTTGAGAAAGAAGGATCATTGCATTTACAGGTTACAGTGTTAGTAAAAGAGGTAGACTTAGATACGGAATTATAATTGAATATCTTTCTGCCAAGAGGAAGAGGATATTTGAAGGTACGAGATAGATTTAAATCTTTAATCGGAAACAAACATTCTTTGTCATTAATGATAGACGTAATGTTAATACTGTTCAATATTTTATTTGTAAAATTCACAATTAATTGAGTATTTGTTTTAAATTTGTTGGGCTTTTTATTAATTTTTAAATTAAATTGTTTGATTTTGTACATTATAATATCATAAAAAATGTCTGAAAAATGTTTATTATAGGATTGGCTTTGAAAGACATTCAGAAAGTTTACTAAGTATTTCTTTTTAATTGCAAAAATAAATTTTCGAATAATGAACCAGTTATAGTTAGATAAGTAATTAGTCTGTAGATCTGAAATGAGTTTAATATATACATATATCACAAGTCTTGCCGCCTGCCTCCTTCCTTCCTTCCTATCTTGTGTTTCTTAGGTTATTTTTTCATTAATTTTGATAAGATAATGGTTTTAAGTTAAGATTTGTTGTGTTACTTTATTGATTTGTATGTTTTGCAGGCTGTTAATTAATAGATCTGGTTTCTTTACATTAGTGTATTTCATCCACTGATAAATTTTTTAAAATCTTATTGGTCATTGGTGTTTCAGTGATCTTGTATCTGTTGCTTGGCTTCTACTATGCTTAATAGATCACCTTTATTATATATATTATATATAGTAGTAATACCAGAGTACGAATTAATATAGCTAACAAAGAAACTGACAGGTGTTTATTTATGTTTAATATAACCACTGTTGCCATTAAAAATCATAACTTTTCAATAAATAAAAATATCATAATTTTGGAAGAAATACATATCGTAATTAATGAAAATACAAATCATAAACAATTAAAAAATAAAATAAAAAATATTTCAAACATTTAATTTACTTCACCCTTTTTATCACAAATTACCGTATTTTTGGAAAAATAGTTTGAAACATTTTTATTATATTTCTTTGCTGCATGAGAAACATCTTAAATAAATTTAGCTTAAACTATAGCTTAACTATAGGAAAAGCTTAAACTATAGGGACTTTGAAGTTCCAATGAAATCCTGTAGTAAATTTAGGCTATATTGTGAATTTTTTTTTATGGGACTTTAAAGTCCCGGTGGGATACAAAGGGTTAAAATATAAAACAAGGTACATACTTGAAAATTTGCCAAAACACATACACCAAAGCAACCTAGCCATCCTATAAGTAAAGCAGCTTTGTTCATTCTTAATACCATAGTGAATTCTGAAGATAAATGGTCCCTATAATGTTGTTCAATTTGCTTATATCGAATATACATTAATGTAGCCACTGGAAAATAAAAATATATATATAACACAGGAAGAGCAAATTTAATCCAAATAATATACAGTAAAATATAGTTATAAAAATGAGCAAAAACACTATGTTTTAAATAAACAAGTCAATGTTTGTAAATTACATGGTGCAGCATATGACTAATTATGCTACAATTCTTGTTAAATGCACACATATTATTTATAAAAGTGTAAAACACTCTAACGTTACAAATTGACACTACCCTAGCTTATATTAATTGCGCTATAATAATTTGTTCCAATGAAGAATTACTAATAACCGAATTAACTTAAATTATCAATGTTTGCGAAAAAGCTGGATATAACAGAAATTTAATATGCAAATACCGTATTAAAAAAACCTCAATTACATAAGTGATGCACAAACAAGAAAACCAAAAATTATAAACTTTATGCCGTACAATAAAAGTGCAGTTAAATAAAAATGAAACAGTCAAATTAAATATCAATATACATATTAAATCTAATAAAAATATTTTCCAGCGATTCCATGATGAAAAAGGCAACGATGATCAGTTTGAGACCATCTGCATTTATCAAATTAATTATGTAAATACAAATTGCAACCAAGGTGCATACATCAGGATGACAAATAAATAAACACAGAAAAGAGCACCGAAATGACAATTAAATTTAATAAAATGACCACAGTACTAAAAAAAGTTAACCCAAAAGATGATTTAAAATAAATTTTAATAATATAAAAAAACTCATAAATTAAATTAACAACATTACACATTAAAATACGAAATGCAGAGGTATTAACCAATCCGACTGCTTGTAACAATAATAATCCAGTCCTCATCGATGCCAAATGATGCTTAATGCTCAATCTCAGTCATATAGAAGAGAAAAATCTCACAGCCAAAGACACATCTGATGAAGCCACGTGAATGGTGGCAAAGGTTCATCATATGAAGTTAATTAAGGTAAATAAATCAAAGTTATTTAAAAAAAGCTATTAACAGTTAGCTTTCAGAAACTAAAATTCTTTAGTATTATGCCTTTATCAAAATTATTAACTTCAGTAATTCTTGCAATGGCAACGATGCGGCAGGGTTTGATAGCCAGTGGTGAAGCATGCTTAAAAGAGAAGTAAACAGAAGCCACAAGTGCAGAACTTCTGATACCGCAAGCACCAGTGAGCAAGCTGGGGTGCCCCAGCGAAAACGCGCTACGGCCTACAGAACATGAAGTATGTAAAGGTTTTTTAGAATTAAATAATTATACCTTTAATTTATAAAATATCATTCGCTTTATACTTTATATATTTTACAATATAATTTTTATATGTTCTACAAAATATTTTTAATTTTTATACTAAATTTGTATAATATTATAAAAGGAATTTGGTGATACAGTTAGAAAACTATTTTAAAGAATAACACTGTTAAAAAAATGCAGAAAAAATACAACGTAGACAAAATTAATAATACGTAATACGTAAATAAATTAAAATTACGTAGACAAAACGTATTTTACGACTTTTTTTCTGAAATTACAGAGAATTTCTGTATTTTTTCTGCATTTTTTTAACAGTGAACAGCTTTTTATTTTTCATTTATTTAATTTGAAAGAGTTTTTTTTTTTTTTTTTTTTTTTTATTTATTGGAAAAATGGTAATATAGTACAAAGAATTAAATTTGTTAAAATTTAAGTTCAATTAAAATTTATTTAATTCTTTTTGAAGGAAAATCTCCTTTTACTTTCATTGATTACATTGGTGGGAATTAAATGCTAATATAGTGTAAAGAGCAAGGGATATAAAATACATATTCAAAAATTAAAATATTTAATAGATGCTGAGATACAGCCATCTTTAAAATAGCAATTCTTGAATAATAGCAGCTACCCCTGTCACCGATGAATACTCAAATTGAAGTGCACAGGAAAGACATTTCTACAGACAATGGGTACCTGGACCCGATACAGTGCAGGTGGGATAAGCAGCGGGTAAATAAAGTGAGATTTAGAATGATTTCAATACCATAAAATCCCGAAAGTAACCCTTCCTTTTTGAAAAGCAAAACGGATAAATTTTAGGTGGGGGGGGGGGGGGGGGTTATAATCAAGATTCTTTAAAAAAATGAAGAAAAGGGAGGGTAGGTTATATTCAATGGAGGGGGTACTTTCGGATTTTACAGTACTTACTTAAAAGGAAATATTAAAGGTAATTTCTTACATTAAAGGTAAAAAAAAACTGTGTAATGATTCCATTGATAACATGCATCTAACACTTTATGAAAAATTAGTTAAATTAGAAATAATATATAAATATTAAAACGTAATTCAATGCCAAACTTAACTTGCAAAGCCGACGTACCGTAAGTGCGCCCGAAGATTGGATGTAGCTTTGTCGGATGGAGAAAAAAAAAGGTGGGGGGGAGGGGTTACTTTCAGGATAACGGAGACATTTCACTTTCAGCGAGAAAAGGGAGGGGGGGTTATATTCGATGGGGGGGGGGTTACTTTCAGAATTTTACGGTATACATATATATTTAGTTTTTATTTATAAAGTGATATTAAAAAAAAATATATTTATTTATTTATTTTTATTTTTTTTTTAATTCAATTAAATATAGTGAGCAGTAAACTGGGCAAAGCCTGCTAGTATATATATATTTACTTGCGAATATTTAATTAAAAACTACAAATAATAAAACATTTCTTATTTATTTTTAATTTAATTTAATTTATTTATTTTTCATTTCATTTTACAACGAAAAAGAACATTTTTAATAGAATTACTTTAGTCAAAAGTAAAAATATGAATGGAATAATATACAAAGCTAGAAAAATACAATAAGTTAAAAATTGTTTTTCCGTTGCATGTTGCATCAGAATGCTTATTCTTGAAAAGAAAATAAAACAAAAAGAAAGTGATTTTGCACAAAATACTTGAAAAAATACACACAGTTTGAAGTAAAAAACCTTAGTTTGCTAACACAAAATGCTGGACAAATTAAGACAAATTTTACAAAAATTACACAACGCTGCAGATTTCACTTTGTTCACCTTTTGCTGTATTTTTCACATTTTATAATTATTTTGACAAAAAAAAAAAAAAAAAGATTATCTCTGTCTTTTGATCCTTTATTTCTTGTATTTCTGTTATCCCTTTTCTCATTACATTTACAGTCATGTCTATTGATATGACTTACTTTTTCTTAATGTTCATACCTCTAGTTACAAAACACTTTGCGCTGATAATTACAAAAAATAAATAAATAAAAAGAGGGGAAATAAAATTGTAAAATTACATTTTTAAACTTATTTTGAAAGATTTTTAACTGATATATAAAATTTTCAAAAAATAAAATACTTACATAAGAAAGCTATAATATTTACAGCTAAACTAAATATACAACTCTCTGGTCTGAAAGTTCCTGTGTCGCTAATGTAAGGAAACCCAATTTCAACATGGCCAAGTACAACAGATATACAATATCTGAAATATAAATTACTTGATAAATAAAAAAAATCTATATATAATATAAACATTGTATAGCAATTTGTTTGTAGAATACAAATGCATTATTTGGAAACATTCAAAACACAGAAAAACTTTTAATTGTCAATTAGCAATGTTTTAAGTGTTTTTAAAACTAGTGATTTAAACTATTCATAATCAGGATTAGCAGACATAATTTCTTTAAAAGGCAAAAAAAAAAGGACCTTCCTCCACTCCCCTCCTTTTTTTTTTTTTTTTTTTTTTTTTGTGAGTGTAGGTGTTTTTTACACACACTAAAAGACTCCCATAAACAAAGATCTATGGCTTAAAATAGATTCTGAACTACTACGAATATCTATGACAGAATCAAGATTGGCAACCTGGCAACTAAAACATTGAACTTGGCAACTAAAGGCAGGATGTTAATTATTCGGTTACCAGTAGTAAAAAATTATATTGTTAAGAATTATTTAAATACAAAATAAATTGCATTTTTTATATATAAATTACCTGTTTAGAAAATAAATAAATAAAAGTTAAATTTAAATACTTAAATATTTTCCTTAATTAATTTTATATACAGTGGTGGACATAATTATAAGACACCTATCTAATTTGACAAATAGTGAAAGAAAAGATTCAGAGCTTAAAAATGTTTTATCAAATACGTCAAAAACGTAAATTTATTCTGTTATCATATATAATTATTTTATATTAATGAAATTTTCATATAATTTAATGAAAAAACTTAAAAACATAATGGACAAAATTATAAGACACTAACCATTTTTTCCAAATACAGTGGTCAACATAATTAGCAGACACTAATGGTCCAAAAGAAAATCCTCTAACATGGTTATTCAATATTTGGTGGAGCCGCCATTGTTTTTTATAACATGAAAGATGTGATTCGCCATCGAATCTATCAATTCTAACAAAATATCGCAAGACAGTTCTTCTCAAGCACATTTTATAGCATTCTTTAGGTCTTCGACACATATAAACTGCCTCCCTTTTAGGTAAACCGCACGAGCTAAGATCTCTCACAAGTTTTCGATGGGATTTACGTCTGGGGAGCGAGAAGGCCACGAGAGAACATTGATACTTTGCCCTGAAAGACACTTTTTTGTTTCGTGTGATGCATGAATCGGCGCGTTATCGTGCTGGAAAGTGTAGTTTTCGCCACAAAGAAGTTTACCGTATATGGCTAGTTGATCGTTAAGAAGATTCTTATACTTTTCGGAATTCATTCTTGAATGCACAAAAACAATATCTGTTTTCCCTTGAGCCGAAAAACCAGCCCGAATCATTACTGAGCCTCCACCCATTTGGTGGCTCATTAGTACATGAGGATACTTCCGTAAATCATACCAATAATATTGAAACCCATCAGGACCATCCAGGTTAAACTTTTTTTCATCAGAAAATGACACAGAGTACCATTTGGAGGTCCAGGCCATAGTTTATTTAGCGAAGTTTAGACGCTCCATTTTGTGCCGGCTTAGAAGCGATGGTTTTTCCTTCATTTTTTTATATTTCACATAGGAAGCATTATGCAACATCCTGCGAATGGTTCTCCTTGAACAATTCAGTTTCAAAGCATTTTTAATGCCTCTAGTGGTCATCTTATTCTGTGTAGCGAGCGAAAGCACATGGCGTCTGTCTCTCGAGGACAAGCAAGGAGCACGTCCAGATTGTTGAAAATGTATTATTATATCTATTATTTATTTTATGAATATTATTATTATTGGATGGCAACGTTAGTTAACAAAAAAAAATATGATACTTGGTCTCGTTTAATCGAGAGCTCGTGTGTATTAAAATTTTTAGAATAAGTAATTTACTGTTTTAGAGCAGTAGGTTTTTCCATTGGGAATAAAGTTTTTTTTTGTATTTTTTAAATGATTTCTTTTTGTAAATAATATTCAACGTAGCTGTGTTCTTTTTTACTGATATTTGAATTTTAAGAAGAAACGCAGTACATGTTATTCAATTGAGTAGCTGCTTTGAAGATAAAAGTGTGAATATTTCATTTACTGGCGTCCGTAGATAACACAATTTTTTAGAAAGCAGAAGAAAATAGTGATTTTTTCTTAAGTAGCTTTAACATTTGTGGCGTCTGAGCGACAGGAAGTAGCAACATGTTTCAAGCAATAAAAGGATTTAAGAAAGATGATTTGATATATGTGGCATCTGAAATTGGCGAAGAAGTACCAGCCAATGTTACTATTTCAGGTTTAAAAAATATTATATTGAACAGTGAAGAATACAAGAAAGATGCTGAATTTGTTCAAGTACTATTAGGAAATGCTGTTGCCGAGCGAAAATTACAAGAGCAAGAAGAAAAAATGAAACAAGATAATGAATTTGAAAAAATGAAACAAGATAATGAATTTGAAAAAATGAAACAAGATAAAGAATTTGAATTTGAAAAAATGAAATTTGAATCTGAAAAAAATGAAAGTTGAAGCTGAAAAGGAAATCGAGCTCGCTAGAATTCAAGCTCAAAGTCATGGTGAATCTGTTCCACTAAATTATGTACCTGATTTAAGCAATTCAAAAAGGAAATTTACGTTGCCAAGATTAGAATTTAGACAATTTGGCGATGACTTGAAAGATTGGCTTCCTTTTTGGAGTCAATTTGAGCATGTGCATAAAGATGAAGATATCGCACCGGAAGATAAATTTCAGTATTTAGTGCAAGCCACGGTTGCTGGTTCCCGTGCAAGAAGTAGTTGAATGTTTTCCGCCAACTGGCGCCAATTATGAAAAAGCGATCGAAAGCCTGAAATCTCGCTTTGGAAGAGAGGACCTCTTAGTCGAAGTATACGTTAGACAGTTACTAAAATTAATTATTTCTGTTCAAATTAAGGAAATGTTTTCATTAACTTCTATGTATGACAAACTTGAATTGTATCTACGTGCATTGGAAACATTAGGTGTAACCACGGATAAATGTGCATCTATATTGTATCCCATGGTTGAATCTTGTTTCCCAGCTGATTTTTTAAAGGCTTGGAATCGTAGTAACATTTCTCATTCAAACACTGATGCTAAAGAGAAGTTGAATAATTTAATGGAATTTCTCAAAAAAGAAGTTGAAGGCGAAGAAAGGATATCTTTGGCAGTAGCTGGTTTCGGTTTAGGAAAGAGCCAAGAGAACAAACCTTTAAAAAGGAAGCAATGCAATTTTGAAAAGTAAAGTACCTACTGCTGCGGGTTTATTAACGGCCACTTCAAATAGAGAGGTGAAGAAATCTTGCGTTTTTTGTGATGGCAAACATTCAAGTTCAGATTGTTTGTCAGCTCAGAAAATGAGTTTAGCAGAAAAACAAAAAATAATTAAAGATAAGCGTTGTTGCTTTGCCTGTTTATCGCCAACTCACACTGTTAAGAAATGCCGAGCAGTTCTAAAGTGTGTGATCTGTTCTAAAAAGCATTTTCCTCTAATGTGTGATGTACTTGATTCACAAAAAAGGGCTGTGGAAAAGAAAGAAGAAAAATCTGCAGAAAATGATGTTAGTATGTCCAATTTCAACAAACGAAGTCCAAAGATATTTCTTCAAACCGTGAAAGCCAAATTGGTCTCTGGCAATAAACAGAAAACTGTGAGATTGCTCTTTGATTCTGCATCCCATAAGTCGTATATTCTGGAAAGTGTAGCCAAAGAAATGAATTATATACCTATTCGCCAAGAGAAAATGGTTCATTCCCTTTTTGGCGGCGTTATCACTAACGAGGTCAAGCATAACTGCTATAAAGTGACATTGAAACATTTGAAAGAAAATTTTGGCTGCAATTTCGAAGTTTTGGATCAGTCTACAATATGTGAAAATATCAGACCGGTTTTTCAAGGCCCTTGGATAAAGGAGTTAGAAGAAAATGAGATTAATTTAACGGACATTGGTGTCAAATGTGAAGCAATTGATATTCTCGTCGGAGCTGACGTTATGGGAAAAATGTTGACTGGAAAAAAAAAGGTCTTATCATCGGGTCTCGTGGCTTTAGAAACATACTTAGGTTGGACCTTAATGGGAAAAGTACTGCCTGGAAAAGCCTCGGAAGAAAACTTGGCGATGTCAGTGTTATCGCCATATGTAAATGAAGCTGAAATCTCAAATCTATGGAAGTTGGATTTAATTGGAATCTATGATCCTATTGAGAAGAAGTCCAAATACGAGACTGATATTCAGACTAAAGAGCATTTTTTAGAAACAGTGGCAATTAATAGAGAGGGCCGCTATGAAGTTTGTTTGCCATGGGCTGATGATAAGTCGCCTTTACCTGACAACTTGAGTTTGGCGAAGAAACGGCTCGAATACACAACAGCAAAGCTTATAGTGATGAACATGTATGAAAAATATGAAGATGTTCTTCTGAACTGGATTAATGAAGGCATAATTGAGGAAGTTCCCAAGAATGAAGTAAACTCTTATGGCAATTACTTACCTCATCGTGCTGTAATAAAACCTAGTAGCAGCACTACTCCAATTCGCCCAGTGTTTGATGCTTCAGCTAGATTAGCAAATTATCCTTCTTTAAACCAATGCTAGGAATGTGGTCCTAATCAAATGGAACTTATCCCAGATATTTTACTTCGATTCAGGGAAAAAGAATTTGGCGTTATCGCTGACATTAGAAAAGCTTTTCTGCAAATAAGCATTCGTAAAGACGACAGAGATTTCCTGCGTTTTTTATGGTGGGAAAACTTAGAAGGTAAGAAACTAAAAGTATTTCGCCATACAAGAGTTGTTTTTGGTGTTAAATGCAGTCCTTTCCTTTTGGCTGCGGTAATTGAGTATCATATTCGGCGTTGTAATGAATTTGAAGAATCTTTAAAGAAAAGGCTTTTAGAGAGTTTCTACGTAGATAATGTTGTTACCAGTGTTAATAACAAAGAAGAATTAGATAAGTTTATCGTTAATTCTAAAGCTTTAATGGCCAAAGGTTGTTTTGATCTTAGAGAATGGGAATGGTCTGGCGACTGTAATGAGAGTAATTCTAAGAAAGAGACTCAAGTATTAGGTCTTATTTGGAATAAAGAGCTTGATACATTGAAGATTAACATGAAATGGTTAGACAACATTAATATGGAAAAATTAACAAAAAGAACTATGTTGTCTGTCGTCCACAAAGTTTTTGATCCTTTTGGCTTCACCTCACCAGTCATGCTTTGTCCAAAAATAATGTTACAAAAAGCATGGAAACTAGGAACGAGTTGGGATGAAGAGATAACTGGTGAGCTTCATAAAGAGTTTATGCAGGGGTTTCAAGAACTGAAGTATTTGTCTGATATACAGATACCTAGGTTTATTCGAGTATCTTCCGAAGATTTAGGCAACTACACTATTCACACATTTGTTGACGGAAGCAAAGATGCCTATGGTGCAGTTACATTCCTTAGAGTAGAGGATGCTAATCAAGTTAATTTATTTTTGCTTGCAGCAATGTCTCGAGTGGCTCCGTTAAGAGGTGTAACTATACCTAGAATGGAACTTCTAGCTGCTGTAATTGGAGCGAGACTGATGAATTCGGTTATTGAAGCTCTTGGTTGGAGAAATGTTATGACTCATTACTGGAGTGATTCTACAACGGTTCTTGCATGGATACAACGAGAAGAAAATTGGTCCGTTTTTGTAAGAAATAGAGTGCAGGAGGTCAGAAAACTGAGTGATCCAAACGGCTAATTTATAAAGCACATGTTGAGAACTGCCATGCTGGTGTCCAGATACTATTAAATATACTTCGAGAAAAGTATTGGATTCTAAACGGCAGAAAGGCAGTGAAAAATGTTGTAGCCAGCTGCACTGCATGCAAAAGATTTCGGTCAAAGAACTTGGAAGTAATCAGTCCTCCACTTCCTGAAAACAGAGTTAAAGATGCTGCAGTTTTTCAGATAACTGGTGTTGATATGGCTGGGCCATTATTTCTCAAGGATAACAAGAAAAGCTGGGTTTTAATTTTTACTTGCGCAGTATACAGAGCAGTCCATTTGGAGCTTGTTACTTCTGCTTCAACAGATGCGTTCTTAATGGCTTTTAGAAGATTTACAGCTCGCAGAGGAAGATGCTCTACTGTATACTGTGACAATGGTTCAAATTTTGTAGGAGCAGCCAACTATTTCAAGAAACTAGACTGGGAACGCATACGAAAACATGGAGCTGTCAACTCTATTGATTGGAAGTTCAATCCCCCAACTGCTGCTTGGTGGGGCGGTTGGTGGGAGAGATTAATTCGAATTCTAAAAGATCTCTTGAAAAGAGTATTAGGGCTGGCACGTCTCGATTACGAAGAAATGATGACGGTTTTAGCTGAGTGTGAGAAGGTAGTCAACTCAAGACCTCTTACTTACATCTGTGAAGAGGAAGCTGTAAAACCAATTTCGCCATTGATGTTCATCCAAGATATGCATGAATGCAGTCTTCCTGATTTAGATGCTGTTGAGCAAAATTTTTTGTGTAAAAGGCTCAAATACAGACAAACCATTCTCAAAGATTTACGAAGCCGTTTTAGATCTGAATATCTTGGTGCTCTTATTCTACGTAAAAGTAAAAGCAAAAAGTCAGACAAACATACCGTTACTGTTGGCGAAATTGTTATGGTGGGAGCCGATAATAAAAAGAGAATCTACTGGCCTTTAGGTCGTATCACTGAGATTATACCAGGTAAAGACGGACAAGTACGACTTGTTAAAGTGCAAATTTCCCAAAAGGAGCTCTTACGCCCGATTCAAAGAGTTTATCCCCTAGAGATAACATCGTCTGAAGATCTTCCCACAACGATGACTCTCAGTAAAGTTAAAGAATCAGATAACATCTCCAAAGTTTCAGACAGTACTACTAATGAGCAAATGAAGTTTAGTAGAGTTGGCCGAAGAATTAAGGTGCCGGAAAGACTGAACTTGTAGATTATATTAGATATTGTTGATCATTCTTCTATTTATTTTACATTTTCATTTTTATATTTTTTAAATGTAATGTTGCCATCTTTGTACCAAAGTTGTTTGACTAATAGTTTTTATGTTTTGATTATTATTTATAATCAAAAGGTGGGAGGATGTTGAAAATGTATTATTATATCTATTATTTATTTTATGAATATTATTATTATTGGATGGCAACGTTAGTTAACAAAAAAAATATGATACTTGGTCTCGTTTAATCGAGAGCTCGTGTGTATTAAAATTTTTAGAATAAGTAATTTACTGTTTTAGAGCAGTAGGTTTTTCCATTGGGAATAAAGTTTTTTTTTTGTATTTTTTAAATGATTTCTTTTTGTAAATAATATTCAACGTAGCTGTGTTCTTTTTTACTGATATTTGAATTTTAAGAAGAAACGCAGTACGTGTTATTCAATTGAGTAGCCGCTTTGAAGATAAAAGTGTGAATATTTCATTTACTGGTGTCCGTAGATAACACTAGTTTTTAGAAAGCAGAAGAAAACGGTGATTTTTTCTTAAGTAGCTTTAACACAGATCTTGTAATCACCGATCAATTAATTCCTCTTTTCAAAAAATTTCTAATTGCGCATCTAGAGCATTTAATAACTTTTAAAATATTATTAATTGAAGCACCAGTTCCATTTAATCTCCAAATTTCGCGAATTTCACTTTCTTTTAATTCTGTACCTCGTGGCATGTTTGTAAATGCGTGAAGTCGGTTATCGTCTGCTTTAGTTAACTGCTGACGTTATAAAAGCATGCAGAAAATTTGCATATTGCACATTATTTTCGAAAAAAAAAGCAGGTGTTTTAATTAAAATGTTAGGGTGTCTTATAATTTTGTCCATGGTATTTTTAACTTTTTTTATTAAACTCTATAAAAATATCATTTCTGTAAAACAATTACGTGTGATAACAGAATAAATTTATGTTTTTGGCGTATTTGATAAAACATTTTTAAGTTCTGAATCTTTTCTTTCACTATTTGTCAAATTAGATAGATGTCTTATAATTATGTCCACCACTGTATACATATAAGTTCCTTGTTTCATAATTGTCTAATTAGCCCTAGTATTCAAAAAATGACATAGAGCAACAAACCACAATAAATAAATCTTGTCTCCATACAGGGCCCGACTTAGCCTAACTGGGGCCCAGGGCAAAAACTTATTTGGGGGCCCTCTTTTGCTTCACTAATTGGGCAAAAACTTCTTTGGGGGGCCCCCTCTGCTTCACTACTTCAGTAATGAAGAATCAAACTTTATGGAGGTATTTAAATCTTTCACCTCATTATAAATATATAACAAGAAAATTGACTAGAACCTAAAATAGCTATAAAGTCCCCCTCCCCCTCCAATGGTCAGACGAAATGTAATTCTATCCATTTTATTTCTGATTGTTAACTTTGTAATCTAGCTGCGAAAAATTCATTTCCTTGCTGACATTAGGGAGGAATTCAGCTAAATTTTCGCAATTATGATGGCTCAATTAAGTTGGATTTTACACTATACTGATATTGTTTTAAAAAAGTTCATTAAGGAAGGAAATGTAAAATAAACTTTTTATTCGATTTGGGGGGCCCCTTCTTATGTGAGGGCCTGGGGCAACTGTCCCGTATGCCCCTGCATTAGTCAGGCTCTGTCTCCATAGCTGTCTTGAATTTTACACATGTGCAATCTGAAAAATAAAAGTGATTATTACACTTTCTTTATTCTGAACCTTTTTTTAATACAGAATTGAGAACATTTCTTTTTATTATCAGTGTTATGTTTTATTTCCTTTAAAAAAAATGTAATTCTAAATAATGCATCTGTTTAATTTTTAGCTAAGATACTTACGTAATTATAAAAGAACAAGGGATCAAAATAAAAATAACAACCGGCAAAATGTGAATCTTCGTTAAAACCATCGCCTGAAACAAAGAAACTAGATTATAGGAATTATTAAACAAAATATATTAATTTTTTCACAAAGTATCATTGCACAATTTAGATTTTGATCAAAGTACAAATAATTCACAATAATAATAACAATAGTAATAATTAGCAATAATAAAATATGCATCAAAATTTTAGTGAAAGTAAAGATAATTAATGATGACATTTTCTTCAATAATGCATCATTCAATAAAATATTACAAAATGTTTTAAAATTAATTTTAGAAAATTAAATGGTAGAATTGTTTTGCTGTTGCTTTAGTATGATACCTTAGCTTCTTTCAATATTTTGTAAAGCAATAAGAAAACAATTCTATTATTTAACTTTCTAAAATAATTTTTTTAAATTTTGTGACAGGTATGACATTTCACGGAATGCTTTATATATTACTTTACAAAATCTTTAAAAGGACTCTCTACTTATCAGGCCCTGACTTACGGCAGGGCATACGGGGAAAATGCCCTGGCCCCCCCTTCTGGAAGGGGGCCCCCTACAGGCGAATGCAAAAATTCTGCAACCTAAAGACCTCTTATACCACTGCAAGCCCCCCCCCCCCCAGAATAGGCTTGCCCCAGGGCTCCAGGTAGTCTAAATCGGGCCCTGCTAATTATTGTCACTGGAAGCTAAAGACTATGTTATTTTATGAGGGATTTTACTGCATTATAACTTAATAACTATTTTAAAATCTTGTTTCTACATTCAGAAAATTTGTTGGTTTCTAAAAGTTGATTTTTTAATATTTTATTTAGAAACTGTAAAATGTGAATTTTCATTTCTCTATCTAAAATTTTGTATTTTAGAGCTTTAAAATAAAATATTAAAAATTAAGAAAATCAATTTTTAGAAAGATATAACTTGTTTAACAATTATAAAAACAGAAATTTAAAATATATATTAGTTATTAATAACATATATTCGGATAAAATTCCCCAAAGAACAACATTAGCTTTGGATTCCAGCAATGATAAGTAGAGAGTCTTCTTAAGAGCAAGAGGAGACTGTTTCGATGCTAATGCACAATTAGCTCAAGATGTAAAATTCAATTTCTTAACTATTTATTTTAATTAAAGACATTTAGAAATAAAAAAACCTAACATTACTTCGTGCGTCGTTTTAGATCTTTCAAACCGGGTACCTGGTCCTCTTCAGAAACGGCAAACTTCTGTGTTGGAAACTTCTCAAGTTTCCACAGAAGTTTGCCGTTTCTGAAGAGGACAAGGTACCCGGTTTGAAAGATCTAAAAAACGCACAAAGTAGTGTTAGGTTTTTTATTTAAAAGTCTTTAATTATAAGTTTACTTCGTTTTTTTCTATTGATTACAAGTATTTATTTTAATTTGACTGAAAATACAATTCTGTGACTGTGTAACTTAGAATGCTAGTAAGTATACTCAGGGGTGGATTTAGGCTTAGGCCCATGAGACCCGGGCCTAGGGGCGCCAAATTTTTACAAGTGATTAAATCTGAATGGTGGAGGCGATTAAATTTTGAAAAAGAATTCTGGTTTAAAAGATAATCAAAATTGAAAAACAATTTGAATTTTATTGACTATAAGTACACTTTTTAAGACATTTTCACACATTACTGTTTTTTCCATACTAGTTTGAATGTTTGCAATGCATAGATATGCACTATAATTGTACGATTGATCAGACAGACCCACCAACGATCTACTACAAAATGCTAATACAGCGATGAAATAGCCATGGAAAGATTTATGTTAAGGTCCACAAGACCGTGCGTAGCGAGGTAAAATTTATAAGCCTATTAAAATTTGAAAAAAGAGTTGATTTTAAACAAAAATTTAAATATAAAAAGCAACTAGATTTCAAAACCAATTAGGTTTTCATTCGACAGTACAAACAAGTTTGAAATATCTCTGTTGCGATTCAAATGTGCATTCATTTCATAAGTAGAATTATTTTGTTAAAATAATTATCTAATGATTTCTTTCATTTTTATTTATGAACTGATTGTTTTATGCAGTGTTGCACAGTGACTGATGTATCAAAAAATAATATATTTTTCCTTAGTTATATTAATTTAAAATTATAATGTATATATACAGAGTTGCAAAATATGAGGCCAAGGGTGCAATCTAACTTAAATCCACCTTTGAGTATACTCTTTAGCTTAGTTAGTTAGGAATAACAATTAAACACAACCCACTATTAAGTTAAAAAATCATAAAAGAAACCAAAGCCTATTCTAAATAACAGATATAAAAATATCTTACAAAACAAGATTTTAATTTTGGACGACAGGATTTTCTTTTTTTTTTTTTTTTTTTTTTTTTTAAGTCTATTTTCTATATAGATACAAATGAACGTATGTTTGTTTGTTCTTTATGCATTACTACACCATTCAGCCGATCACCATGAAACTTTGGGAAGTTGTTGAATACACTCTCACGAAGGTTTCTAGCATATATATATATATATATATATCTATATATATTATTACTTTCCGAACACTATAGTGAGGAAAGTATTGTAATCATGTCAAAAATCCGAATTCGAGATTTTGATGTTTCTATACGTTTTGAGGTTCCCTGAGTCCGTTTTCACTATTTTTACGATGATGTATGTATGTGTGTATGTCTGTGAGTGAACATGCTAGTGTCTAAACGCTTTGTTCGATTAACCTGAAAGTTGGCACGCATATTGTAAGTCACCATAGTACGAACCCTATAGATTTTGGTGAATCTAGCACTTATAGTTTTTTTACAGGGACACAAAGAAAAATTCTTTATCATTATGGCCTATGGGAGCAAAATCTTAAAAGTGCGATAGCATCTAAACGCCTTATTCAATTGAGCAAAAATTTTATACACATATTATAGATCACAAATACTCAATCTGTATAGATTTTGGAGAATCTAGCACTTATAGTTTTTTTACAGGGACACAAAGAAAAATTCTTTATCATTATGCCTATGGGGCCAAATTTTTAAAAATGTGATAGTGTCTAAACGCCTTATTAATCCGAGCAAAAAAATTGTACACATGTTATAGATCACAGTTGAACTAACTGTATAGATTTTGGTGAATCTAGCACTTACAGTTTTTTTACAGGGACACAAAGAAAAATTCTTTATCATTATGGCCTATGGGACTAAATTTTTAAAAGTACGATAGCATCTAAACGCCTTATTGAATTCAGCTGAAAATTTATATGAGTATTATAAATCACTGTTGCACTAACTATAAGCATTTTGGTGAATCTAACATTTATAGGTTTTTACAGGGACACAACGAAAATTTCTTTGTCATTATGATCTATGGGCTCAAAGTTCAGTAGCGTTAAATAAAACAACGTGTAATAGATGGAGAAAAATACTCAAACACTCTATTATGGTTTTCTCTCTTTTGTTTGTTTAACAACTACTCTTTCTTTACTTTATCTACAAAACTGTTAATTACTCAATGTTCGGAAAGTCGAGTGGAGTCACTCGAGATTTTTTTTTTTTAATATCGCCTCCCCCCCCCCCCCAGGGACAAAAACGGGATCAAAACATATTTTTCACATTTACTTTATTTCTCAATGAAAAAAATAAATATTCAAAAGGTTTTAACTTCAAGATATTAAAACACGAATATCTAAAAAGAAATTTTACCCCATATCTATGTATATAAAAGAGTAAACTCACTGATTCACTGGACTCAACACAGACGTGGCGATTCCATGGGAGATACAGTCAAAAATTTTGGTGAGCAGGTTGATTTTAGGACCCTGACCCCCACTAAGACGGGATTTTGCAAAATACCCCCCGTTCTTCCCCCCCCCCTAGGCGGCAGAAGGCAAAAACACCTTTAAAAAATCATTTTCTGCGATTTTGGATTCTTAAGTGGGGGAGGGGGTAAAAATGATTTATGGAGGCAAATCTAGCAAAATAATACAGATTTTCGAGTAAAACTCTACCAATAACAGCACAAAGATATCAAAAAAAAAAAAAAAACCAAGTGTCTTCTTGAGGATATTTCCAAAAACTCATTTTTGCGATTTTCAATTTTGGCAGGAGTAAATCTGAGCCCCCCTTTTAGCGCTAAATTTGTCCGGGGAAATAGTATGTAGGAGCTGAGGTCAGAAATTTTAGTGTATGGCTTATTTACGTGTACTCAATACCCATTGTAACGGGATTTTGTGAAATTCCCATCTTGTCCCTGGTGGGGGTGGGGCAATAAACACCTTTCCAAGCATAATTTTGCTTCAAATTAGCTCAGTAAGATTAATTTTTATGTGCGGGTTGTTTATGCATTCCCAACACGCACTACAATGGGATTTTATGAAATTTAGCCCTGCGCAATTCTGTTTCACTTATCTTAGAATGGCAATTTTTGACGTGTGGGCTGCTTATGCGCACTCAACACACACTACAAAGGGATTTTGTAAAATTTCACCATAGCCCCTTGGGGGTGGGGGCAAAAACATGTATCCATGCACAACTCTGCACTAAATTATCTTAGGATGGATATTTTTTATGTGTGGGTCGGTTATATGTATCAAACTCAAAATATAAAGCTATTTTGCTAAATTCCCTCCTTTAAGAGTGGTGTGGGAAGGGGGTAAAAAAACACACTTTAAAATATAAATTTCCTTCAGATAATCTCATGGATCTCAGTGTCAATTAGATATGTATTTGCAACATGCATTATAAAGGGATTTTGGGAAATTACCCCCCCCCCCTCTCTCCTTTTGGGGCGGGTGGAGCAACAAACACATTTTCAAGCTTAAATATGTTCTAAATTACCTTAGAATGCCAAATTTTGGTGTGTGGGTGTTGATTAAGTGTACGCAATATGCACTTTGATGGGATTTTGCAAAACTTTCAACTTCACATAGAGGGAGGGGGAGTAAAAAACAGGTAAGGCACTGCCGAAGGCATTGGGGCTGCAGGAAATTTCGGATTGGCTAAAATTAGCTGGTGCGGTTAACCTGGCATAGGTAATTTCGAATTCATTGGCGCTGAGGTAAGTGGCTAATTTCGCAAGGTAAATTTCAGATTTGACCTTTATTACTAAAAGGGTTTCTCTTATTTTCAGGAAATGCAGAGCAACCGCAATTTGTCTAGTTACACAGAAGTAACAGAAATGTGTTACAAAATTATAGTATGTACTTAAAACCAAGATAAGCAGTAAGTAGCTATACTTTGTTGCAGAGAAATACACATTAATATAGTAAAAAAGAAAATGTTGCATTAAGCAATGTGAGTGATGAGATATGTTATTTTTATAACATTAGATTAATTCTGTTAAATAAGTTTGTTACTTAATTTGCACTCAATGCAAAAACTAATTACACGTATTTTTGTGTCTTTTAATAATTACATTCAAAAGAACACACACAAACAATACTAGAAAATATAATACACTGAATTAAGAAGGATATTTTTTAAATTTGTTCAAATAAAAATTTCATAATCTAATATTAAAAAATTAAACTTTTTCTAAAATGCAATCACTAGATAATGTAATACCTGAATTAACATATAGATATTTCTTAAGTTTGTTTAAATCCCTACGACAGAATTTAGACGACACAGAGACATTGTTGCAGGAAAAAAATTGTCACTTGCAGAAAGATTTGCCCATGAAAATAAGATATTCCTAAATTTCAGTAGAAAATAGAAATGTGTGTTTTATATTTAACAATTCTTCAGCAGTCCACTAATAATACTGATTTCTTTATAATTACATATGTATATATTATGTGTAAATAAGAAAATTCAAGATTGTCTTGCAGAAAAGACTTGATTGAACAAGGCTTGTCACAGAAAGCATAAAAATATTCTGTCACAGAGGATTTAAATGAAAATTTTGTAATTTAACAATATTATTTCCCCCCCCCCCCCCAAAACACAATTATTAGAAAATATAACACTTTGAACTGACATGGACATTTTTCAAGTATGCTGATAAATAAATAATAAAATAATTTAACACTAATATTTTTAAACTTTACCGAAATACGTTTACTAGAAAATATAATAAAATGACATGGATATTTTTCAGATAAGTAAAATAATTTAACCCTAAAAATTTCAAACTTTTCCAAAATACATTCACTAGAAAGTATAGTAACACAGATATTTTTCAAATTTGTTCAAATAAGAATTCTATAAATTAATATGAAAAATCTCAAATAAACATAATGCTTATTTCAGAGTAGCAATGAATAACTGTAGATTCTTTTCGCTTTTCTGATTTTTTAAAGGGGAAAAAAAAAAGACAATTTTACAAAAGATATTACAAACTTGAGACCTAATATATAATGCACGGAATAAATAAATACAATTTTTAGAAGCATATTACAGATACATAGATAATTGAATAATTTACTCTTTCTCATGATAATAATTATACTAATAATAAATATGTATAATAAACTTTAAAACCACCAAAAAACACTTCTTTTGTCACAATCGTATTACAGATGTTGTGAGAAAACATTATTTACGGCAATCTTTCATGTTTATGGTACTACTTTAATTTAATTAAATTCCCAATGGAAAAAAAAAAAAAAAAAAAGATTTTTTTAGAAGAAAGGAATTAAATATTAGTGTACCAAATTAAACATTATAAATCTCATTACTTGCATAAAATAATAGGTTTAATTATTATGAAAAATAATTAAAGCAAATTTTAGAAACTTACTTACTTTAACAAATTTAAAACGTCCACGTCGAAGGGAAAAATATTAATTTAAAACTATTTAGCATGAATAAGTACTATGATCCAGTAAAAAAGTCATGCAGCAATTACTTTTTAATGCGATAGATAAGCCGCGTATGATTTTTTTTTTTTTTTTTTACTATTCTTTCTTTTTTTAGTTTATTTACTATCACTCTGATTCAGAGAAGAATGACTTTTCAATGATGTACTAAATATCTCATTCTATATTAAAGATCAGAAATAATACTTTGATGTTAAACTTTAAGTAACTTAAAACTGTGTTTGCTTCGTTCATTAAATAATTATTAGACACATTATAAAATTACACATTAATTTAAAATACATGTCATAAGACTTCCTCAAGCAGTTGTTTTTGTTTTTGTTGTTATTGAAAATGAAACTACGTTACTGTCATCAATAGTTAGATTTTCCCTAGGAATTTCCCTCCACAAACAAGAGTTTTCCCTTCTTACACAAACATTTTAGTAATGATGCCATCTTATCATAACTATTTTACTAATTACATTACTGAGCTAAAATAGTAACTGGAGAAAATGCTTGACTGATTGGTCGTTAGTTCTGTTCATTTCTGTTTTAAATCGCACTAGGGCACAGACTAAGGAAACACTTAGACCCGGCAAGGCGGTTCTAAAGTGAAGTCTCAACTGTAACCGAGCCGCCATACTGGTACAAGCAAAACATTAATGCGTTTTTCATACAATTGTATTGGTATTATTCTATAAGGAGTATTTTTAGATTTCAATGCGTAAAATATGCTTGTGGAGGAATTAAAACTATCTCTGTTTACACATAATATGTGCCTATAATTGTGCAGAAATCGATATTATTAAGTAAACAGTTGAAGAATTCTTAAATATAAGATATCGGTTTCGATTTTCTACTGAAATTTAGGAATATCTTATTTTTATGGACAAATCTTTCTGCAAGTGACACTTTCTTTTCTGCGACAATGTTACTATGTCACACAATTTCTGTCACAGGGTGTATTGAGTAATTATGCATTAAAAGGAATAATGAGGGTATAATGAGCCTTCAGTTTTTGTATATTTCATAGGTCTTACAAGGTTGTATTTAAGAGGGGGGAGGGGACAAATTTGCCAATATTTTGAGATTTATTTTGTATAAGCTTTTTCGAGTTTGCTACAGAATAACATAATCAAAATGCATATAAAGCAAATTTTTTAGATATCTGCAATGATAAGTTCTTTTACACTGCACTGTAAAAAAAACTTTCAATGCTACATATTGCATTTTCAATAGTGCATTAAAATGACACTTTCAAATTTCATGACAACTTTGTATATTTATAAAAAGTTAGAGCTCGGTTAGTCAAATTCAAATCGATAATCAGTAAGGGTTTTAAAAAAGCTGATAATTAATGATGAATTTTTATAAACAGTCAAAATTTGTCGAAATATTCTGAAACATCAAATTAAATGAATAGCTTGCTGATTTTATTGTCTTGTACTTAAATATATATATGTATACAAAATACTGAAGAAGCTGAATATTTTAATATTGATGCTTCAAAGATTCCATTAAAAGAATGTGAACAAGAGCAAGTTACTATAGTTTGGTATTTACTATTATTTATGTATGTAATTGCAAATGAATTAAAGTTGACTTCATTATTATTTAATCAATATAATTACAACACTTTGTAAAAAAAAAAAAAAAAAAGGTTTTTCATGTTTTTCTCCAAAATATGCATAAGTGCGGGCTAGAACCCCTTAGATAGACCCCTTCTTAAAAGGCACCCTATCTCTAAACCCTAAACCGTAACACAGTCAGTTGGCCTTATAATGCTAACACAAGCACCGGGGAAGCTCAAAACGTGTAAATATAGCAAAAACTGAAAATCAAAAATTTGACCCCAAAATATTTCCTCTGTCATTATATGAGTTAGAGAAAGTAAAAATTAAATACTATATTTGCAATTTTTATTATATAAATTAATAATTTAGATATATATATAATTAATATTATAAATAATTTAAATGTGAAAATATATTTAATTGTTCTAGTCTGAAATATTAAAAATTATGAGAAAAATGGGATGACAATGCCACCATGTTGAGAAAATTGTTCCCCAAATGTAATCAACAGCAGTTTTAAGTCAAAATCTAACTAAATATCTAAATATGTTCACTGGTTTGTGAGATGCAGCATTCACAAAATTTGTGGCATACAGACTGACATTTATTTTCTAAAAATGGTCAAATCATGATCGGGTCATCATAACACAATTAAATCAATCGAAAACTGGAGGTCGAAAATTTTTGTACTCCAGAACAATGCTTTCATCTTATATAAGATGAATATATTTAAACAGCTTTATTTGACATATTTCTGTGTGAAAGGAACAAGACAGCCCTCCGACCCCAATTTTGATGAGATGTATAAGCAATTTTAGTCGGGTCATTAAATTGAAATGAATTCTCAAAATACTATATCATTAATAACAATTTGAAAAAAAATCTTACAAATAAATAAATAAATCATTGAAACTTGTCGAAATCTAAGTTGTAGTGGTTTTCCTGCTCGCCACGCATCGAGTCTGAAGCCCCCGATGCCTTTGGAAGCACCTTACCTTTTTACTCCCTCTCCCTCGCTGTGAAGTTAAAAGTTTTGCTAAATTCCATTAAAGTGCATATTGCATATACGTAAATCCACACCCACACACCAAAATTAGCCATTTTAAGGTAATTTGAAGCAGATTTAAGCTTGAAAACGTGTTTTTTGCTCCACCTGCCCCAAAAGGGAGGGGGTAATTTCTCGAAATCCCTTTATAGTGCTTGTTGCATACACATAGCTATCTTTCACATCAAAAAATCGAGATCCTGAGATTATTTGAAGAAAAATTATGTTTTAAAACGTGCTTCTTACCCCCCTCCCCCCACTCTTAAAAGAGGGAAGGAGGAAGGAATTTCGTAAAATCTCTTTATACTTTGAGTTAGGTACGTACAATGGACCTACAGTTACACATGAATACATGTTTTTTGCCCCCCCCCCCCCTAAAGTGCGATAGAATGGACTTTCATAACATCCCCTCGTAGTGTGTGTTGCGTATGAATAAACAGCCTAGATATCATAAATTTGCCATTATAAGATAAGTGGAACAGAGTTAATCATGGAAATATGTTTTTTGCCCCAAAGGGGGGGGGGGATAGGACGGAATTTCAAAAAATTCTTTTGTAGTGTATGTTCAGAACACATAACCAATTGACATATCAAAAAACCACTTTCCTGAGATAATTTGGAGCAGAGTTACTCTTAAAAAAGCGTGTCCCCCCAACCCTTAAAGAGGGGGAAGGGGGAAATTTCGTAAAGTCCCTTTATAATGCGTGTAGGGAACGCATAAACAAAACACAAAAATTAATCTTACTGAGATAATTTGAAGCAAAGTTATGCTTGGAAACGTGTTTATTGCCCCCCCCCTCTCACCCCTAAGAGGGGAAAGGGGGGAAATTTCGCAAATACCAGTTACAATGAGTGTTGAATATATGTAAATATGCTACACACTAAAATTTCTGATCTCAAATCCTATAGGTTTCCCCTGACAAATTTAGCGCTAAAAGAGGGCTCGAATTTGCCCCCCCCCCTCCCCACAAAAAAAAATCGAAAATCACAAAAAAACAAAAATGAGTTTTTGGAACCATCCAACGCTTGGTGGTTTTTATATCTTTGTGCTGTTATTGGTAAAGTATTTTGCTAAATCTGCCTCTGAAAATCGCCCCCCCCTTAAAAATCTAAAATCCCGGAAAATGATTTCTACTGAGTTCAAGTCTCCCGATCTGCAATTTCTTCACCGTGAAGTAGTTTGAAGCCGAATTATGCTAATAAAGGTGTTTTGCCTTCTGCTCCCTGTGGGGGGTGGGGGTGGAGTATATCGTAAAATCCCGTCGTAGTGGGGGTCAGGGTTCTTAAACTAACCTGCTCACCAAAATTTGTGACTGTATCTCCCATAGAATCCCCACGGCTGTGTTAAGTCAGTGAATCAGTGAATTTACTCTTATATATACCGGGTGATTCAAAATAGATGTTACAGCGATTATCTCGTAAACTAAGAAAGATAGAAACAAACTTTCAATTACAAAATTAGTGCAAATTAAGAGCAGATTTCAGATATGGCATTCTTTTGTACAAGGGGCTGTATACATATTAAATACGAAATTTAATTTTTATACAGCCCCTGTTATCATATGACTTATATTTAGAAAAATATTCTCCTCGCTCCAACAATCAAAATATAAAAAAAATCATCTCTCTAAGTCAAAATCTCACTGAGTTATTGCAATTTGAAAATTCTAGCATTTTTCGCCAAGTCCTAAGGGGTTGTATCAAAAGTGAGAAATTGTAATTACTATTGCTTTTGTAATAAGGAACACGTTGATCAGCGTTTGGGGGAGAAAAAAAGAAAAAGAAATCATTCAGGGAAAGACGGCTATTTTAACCTGTTATGTCTCTCTTTCCCCTAGTGAATACACAAGTGAATACACTCATTGATAATTTAACAAATAAAATTTATGAATAATTTAAGTACTAAAAGGGAATTTTTAAATTCATTTTTCTTTCTTTATACATTCTCTTACTCATATACACGGTGTAGAGAAAGAATTGTTTTTGAGTCAAATTTCCGAAAATTTACTTTTGTTATATTTGCACGTTTTCAGATCCTCTGAATTCAAAAATTATGTTTTTAGCGGTTGGTCTCTCTCTCTCTCTCTCTCTCTCTGTGTGTGTGTGTGTATCTATGCGTTATTAGAATATCTCAAGAACAAATAGTAGCAGAAAATCCAAATTCGATATTCTAAATACGTATCATATTGCGGTGCTTCACTAAAGTATTCGTTACGATCAGACAATTGTTTGTTTACAGGGTCATCCAAAATAATTCAAATACATTACGTCTGTGAGCGAAATTTCTCATATGTACAGTGTGACATGTATAGACTGCCTTAAACAAAATGAAAAGAAAAAAAAATTTATACGCATAAAAGCATGTTTTATGTAGATTCTGGTATAGCAACCATTCATCATTCATTTACAGGGTTACCCAGAGTATTTCGATATATTGAAGCTATACTTGGAAATTGCTGGAAGTGTATTTCATTTTGTGTTACTTGTTTTACATATAACACTAAATTTACGTACACAAAGTCATGTGTATATAGTTTATAGACAATATACAGGGCTACCCAAAATTAAGGTAAACATTTATTATTATTATTATTATTATTATTAAATGTAATTGGTGTAAGTGTTTGCTGCGTTTTTTTTCCGAAGAACACTGCTGACACAGAACGCGAAATTAATTTCTCATACCCATACTGTAAACAAAGTAGCTTTTGGAGAGCGATTTTCTTTCTGTATAATATCACATTTTGAGACCTCCTGAATACGAAAGGTAAATTTTTATTCGTTGATCTGTATATATATGAATTATCAGCATAATTTAAGAAAAAATAATCTGGTGTGCCACTCACACGACTTTCTCTTACCCTGAAATTTAATACCATAAATACAGGTTGGAAATTAAGAGGTAACATAAAAGTACTGTTATGTAAACCTATGTTAAAATAATTAAAATTAGGCTTCGGAAGAGTTTTATATGATAATTAGTTCTGTGTGAGGAGGGATCTCCTGAAATTATTCGTTTCCTGAAATTATTCGATGCAGGCAATAACCAAACTTTAAAAAACTTGGCTTTGGTAATAAGGAAGCCTTAAAACGTGTAAATACACAAAACACAAGCGATGCATATTTAGCTTTAAAACATACATTATTTATCATATGTCTATGAGGAATTCATTTCGATTCCTGAGCAGCTTTCCTGGACATGGTAAAATATTATAGTAAAGCACTTTCACTAACAATAAAAAAGAATATTATAGCTTAAATATTTGCAACCCTGTATATCTTTTGAAGAATATGTACAAACCACAAAGTGCACCTAAATATAAACCTATAGTAATAATATACGGCACAACCTAAAATGCACTTCCATCAATTTTCAGCTATTGTCGCATTATAATCTAGTTATTTTGTGTAGCCCTGTAAATGAACAGTGAATGATTTCCCTTCCATATTCTACATGAGGCATATTTTTATGCATATAAAAAATATATATTCATTTCATTTGGTTTAGTGCAGTCTATAGGTGTTAAACTCTACTTACCTGCAGTTTTCCCCATAGACGTAATGTATTTGAATATTCTTGTGTGTCCCTGTACACGAACCATTTACTTCCTCTCAATAAGCATCCGTGTATGATACATATTTAAAATACTAAGTTTGGAATATCTGCTGCTATTTGTTCTTGAGATAAACTGATAACAGACAGACACACACACAGACCAACCTCTAAAAACACGATTTTCATATTCAGGGGACCGCAAAACGTCTAAATATAACAAAAACTCACTTGTTTTTGGCCCAAAAACAATACTTTCTCCACCTTATGGGTATGAGAAAGTAATAACTACAGGAAATGCGAATTTGGTACTTTGGATTCCATATCTAGTTGCCACTTGAAAAGTTGATGAAGGTTTGCAAGTTTCAAGTAAATTGATAACAGACTTGATTTTTGTTTTGATAAGTATAGGCACTATAACTAAACGGGGGTTGAGAAGGGCGGTAACCCCCCTGACATAGAATTATACATCTATACCATATAATATTCTATACAAAACAATATTTTAGAATATTAACAATAAGTATGAATTTCTTTATGATTTTTACAGTTTAAAGTTATTTAAATGTAATTTATAAGAATATCTGTCCCAAAACGCAATACATTGGCATTTTTTGTGCGTTCCTGTACATAAACCAGTTGTAGAGAATTAATTAATGCCATTTTAAATAGGGAATATCATATAGTAAACCTGAATAACATATATCATTTCTGAAAATTTCTAAAAATATTTACAGACGCTGGGGGCGGGCAGACGGACAGATGGACAGTCAGACAAAAAAAAAATCAAATTGAAATCTTATCCACAGTTAAAAATTGTTAGAAAATGTTTAATGTAAACGAAAATGCAATTCCAGCAAATGTCCAATAATAACCCTTAACGTAACTGAATATTTTTGTGTGACCTGTAAATCTAATGCTAATCGTACTGTACTGTACAGAAAGCATTATTTTGTGCATATGAATAACATATTTGAATTTCATTAATATTTGTGCAAAGTAATTAAATTTTGGTTTATAGAAATATCTTCACATAGAACGCAATGCTTTGGAATACTTTCGGGTGTCCCTGTATACAAACCAGTGATGGTGTTTACTCCATTTCCTATAGAAAATATCCGATAGAAAACTATAATAACGTATTTCAATTTTATTAATATATGCATAAACTAAAGGTATTAAAATATGGTTTATAAAAATACCTCTCATAGAACACAATGCTTTGGAATACTTTCAGGTGTCCCTGTGCGCAAGCTAACAGAGGTATTCACTCCATTTTCAATAAGGAACATCCGATAGTGAACTCAAATAACATATATCAATTTCAGAAAATTCTATGAATATTCACGGGAGATAGAACGCAGACACACAGAAAGACGGATGGACAGACAGACAAATCGAAGTCATTAACACTTTTCAATCTTGCTGGATTTGTTAAAGAGCCGAAGTCATTGAATTTATCAACCATGATGGAAAGTGGTAAAAATAAAGCGCGAAAATTTCACACGGTTTTGCTAGTCTTTTAGTTTTTTTCCTCACTTAACGTGTTTTAATTTGCAGGAGACCCCCTAAGAAATTTAACTACTAAATTTTTTAACAATACGAAATGATGTAAAATTGCATTAAATTCTTAAAACAGTTGATTTCCCGTGTTTGAACGATTTTAGTTGCTATTTAAAAAAAAAGGATCTTTTTTTAATTGTTCTCATCTCATAGATATCCCCTAAAGTGACCCGAAAAATAGATGCCAAAATTGAAAAAAAAGTGGTGTAAGTCATCATTTTAAAATTGCAATAACTCAGCGAGATTTTGACCTAGAGAGATGATTTTTTTTTTATTTTGCTTGTTAGAGCGAGGAGAATATTTTTCTAAATATAAGTCACATGATAGGAGGGACCGTATAAAAATTAAATTTCGTATTTAATATGTATACAGCCCCTTTGACAAAAAAAAAATGCCATATCTGAAATCTACTCTTAATTTGCTCTAATTTTGTAATTGGAAGTATGTTTCTATCTTTCTTAGTTTACGAGATAATTGCTGTAACATCTATTTTGAATCACCCGGTATAGAAAGAGATCCCCCCCCCCCTTGTTGTCAAAATTTTTTAGATATTATGTAATATCTGTTTTTAATATCTTGAAGTTAGAACCTTTTGAATATTTATTTTTTTCATTGAGAAATAAAGCAAATGGGAAAAAATATGCTTTAATCTCGTTCTTGCTAACCCCCCCCCCCCCTTCTCCCTGGGGATGGGGCGATATTTAAAAAAAAATTATGCCAGAAATCTTCGCGGGAGTGTACTCGACAACTTCCCAAAGTTTCATGGCGATCGGATGAATGGTGTTGTAATGGATGAAGGATAAACAGACAGACATGCATTCGTTTTTACATATACAGATTACATTGTTACTGGTTTCTTGCTTGTACCAATATGGCCGCCGGTTGCTCTAAGCGCCTTACAGTTACTTCACTTTTCCCCATTCAAGAAAGTCGTCTGACCGGGTCTAAGTGTTTCCTTAGTCCACGGATTAGGATACAGGATGACAAACTAGATAGGGCGGTCAGCGTGGGGAACGGAGCTTTATTTTCCGTATTAATTCAGCCAGAGCCTCCTTAAGTAGATGCCTTCCACGCGCAGCGAATCCTAATGTTAAATTAGGCAACATTTAAAAAACAAAACTAACGCTAGGTGACAGCACCTACGCAGAGCAACAATTTTCTTCTCTTTCATAGATAAGTTATATTTTTCATATAAAAATCTAGCTATTAATTTCAATTTAAAGTCCAAAATTGTATTTTTTTCTTCTTTTAATTTGAAAAAATGATGTGAAAGTGCTTTATCGTAAATATTTTCAAAAAAAAAAATTCAAATATTTATATTTAAAAAAGTATAGGGTTTAATTTTCTTCGGAAGTGGACAAGACCTATTTTAGCTTTTCAACTAATTGAATCTAATAAATAACACCTTTTTTAAAAATATATTATTAATTAAAAAACGAAATTTAAAATTAAATAAGCAAAAACATGGTATGTCTATCACACGATTAAATTATTTTTTATATATTTATTCAATAAAAATTTCAATTTTTTTAAAAATTTAGATATCAGATGAAAGTTTTGTTTATATAAATTAAAATCTCTGAACTTTAAATGAGTTTCAGTTTAGAATGAATAATTTATAATGATAAATTATTAAAATCATGTCTTTTTTTTCTTTTTCTTGGTCATGTCCTTTACGTTACATTTTTACCTTATTAGGTGTGAATTATTTTTCTTAAATCGAGAATTTTATATTATTTATAAGAAAAATAGACCAGCACATTAATGAGATAAGTTAACATTCAGTAATAAAAATTGGAGAAGAAAACAATCTGTTGTCTAGTCCGTCACAAAAAATAAATAAATAACCATTAAGATTTAAATTTTTAAAATTAAGGATTTCTTGAGTATAAGTTTTCTCTCGCACGAAGTTTTTTTTTTTTTTTCCAAGATTTTATTAGCTTTACCAGTTCCGAGAGTGTATGCTTTCGAAACTGATAGACAGTTTCGAAATAAAGTTGTGTTATGTTTACATGTTTTGAGGTTTCCTGAAACGAAAAATAATGTTTTTAGCGGTTGGTCTGTGCGCGTCGTTTGTCTAGTCTATCTCGGATATACTTGGAAAATGCTGAAAGTGTATTTCATTTTGTGTTAGGTGTTTTTCATATAAGATTAAATTTAAATGCACAATCTGATGTGCACATAGTTTATTGAAAACATACAGGGCTATTCAAAATTAAGCTAAACGTTCTTTTCTGTAGAATGTAATTGACGAAAGTGCTTTGCTACACTTTTTTTTATGTCGACGAATACTGTTGAAGAAGGAAAATTAATTTTTCGAACCTATAATGTAAACAAAGTATTTTTTTGAAGTTCTATTTTCAACTCAGGTTTTTGAATAAAGTGACGTTTTGGGGTTCTCTGAATACAAAAAGCATTTTTTTTTCTGTTTTTAGTGATTGATTTATATGCATATTTATTATCAGAATAACTTAAAAACAAACAAATGCAGAAAATTCACAATTGTATTTTAAAACTCGTATTAGGTTTCAATTTGAAAAAATTGATAAAGATTGGCAAATTTAAGGATAAATTAATAACATCCTTGAAATATTTTTACTTCCATTACCCTACTACCGTAGGTAATGAAAGTATTGTGTTCGGTCCAAAAATTCGATATCGAGTTTTCCCCTGATTTATATTTTTAAGGTCTCATGAGTCCAAAAAAAGTAGTTTTTGGCAATTAGCCAGTATATGTGTGTGTGTGTGTGTATATGTGAGTGTATGGATGTGGAGAATTTCTATTTCAAAAAATCAAGTCATCTTTCTGTTATACCTGATAACTTTTCAAATCAGTAATCATGATATTTAATTTTTACATGAATTTTTAATTCCATATTCCATTTGTGTGGTAAAAGGTTAATAAAAGTAATGTTATGAATCTTAAAACTTAATATTTTTAAAAAGAACAAAAGTAGAAATAAAAATGTTCTATTTTTTCTTTTCAATATTCCCAACACTTTTGTATCGATTTAACTGAAATAATCAAATTTTTATACGCATTTACACAAGTCTTTAAAAAACAGTGGTATTAAAAAAATATAAATCAATCTTGTTCCTATATTGGAGTATTTTATAGTTTTATTCATAAGTTACTAATGCAATTTATGAATAAAACTATAAAATACTACAATATAGAGTTACTTCAAAGTAACTAATAACAAGTTATTTTTCTGTATTCCTACATCAATAAATAAAAATTTCATTTCATTTTGTAATAAGCATAACTATTTTATTTGTTAAATCTAACTTACTAACAGAGGTGTCAACCCTTCGAATTTTTATATCATAATTTCTTTTAAATTTATCCTCGTCTTAATCACAGAATTTACGATAATAAATAAAAATAATGTTTTTTGTGAAAAATATTATTGATATTAAAAAATCCGGAGGGTTGGTAATTTTGCATTAAATACTTATGCAGTTTACATACCTTGTCTTGAAATATGAAACCGTGAAAACTTATATTTTCACGGCGACTCCGATTTACAAAATGGAACGACGCAATACACCATGCATATTATATAAAAAAAAAAAACTCTCACATTTGTTAAATTAATAAAACGTAAACCATGAAGAACTCAATTGAATCGCGGGAAATAAACAGAACTTTACGACTCGGTATCAAGCGCCATCTACTGGCTATGTTCTTCTTGTGCTGTTGCCAAGTTTTCGAGCGACTCGCTAGGCATCTACTTAAGGAGGCTCTGATTCAGCCGAACAGAGTAAGCGATCCGATCGCCGCCTGGTGGTAGTATCTTTGAAACTCATCGGAAGAAAGGGAAAGCCCGCCCCTTCGGCTTCAGTCATCCAACGAAGGAACAGCCAGAAATGTAAAAACGCGCTGATTGGTGTATTTTCGAGATTTGGTCGCCCTCTATCTGTAAGATGATTATTACTACCTTTCCGTAACATTAGTAATACATCCTTCTCTTTTAATCCGTGCCTTAGTCTGTGCACTAGGGCTAACACAGACAATGATATATTTGTCTGTGATACTGACAAGCGGATTCAAGAAGCAGCTACCTATCAGCCACAGACCAGAGCCTCCTTAAGTAGATGCCTTCCACGCGCGGCGAATCCCAATGTTAAATTAGGCAACATTTAAAAAACAAAACTAACGCTAGGTGACAGCACCTACGCAGAGCAACAATTTTCTTCTGTTTCATAGATAAGTTATATTTTTCGTCTAAAAATCTAGCTATTAATTTCAATTCAAAGTCCAAAATTGTATTTTTTTTTTCTTTTAATATGAAAAAATGATGTGAAAGTGCTTTATCGTAAATATTTTCAATAAAATATTCAAATATTTATATTTAAAAAAGTATAGGGTTTAATTTTCTTCGAAAGTGGACAAGACCTATTTTAGCTTTTAAACTAATTGAATTACAACATATCAAATAAATAACACCTTTTGTATATCTGTATATATATAAAAATTACGTGTCACGATGTTTGTCCGCGATAAACTCCTAAACTAAGGAACCGATTTTAATGAAATTTTGCACACTGTGTGCAGTTTGGTCCAACTTGAGAGATAGGATAGTTTTTATCTCAATTTATTGTCACAATATTGTTTTATTGCAATTATTTGTTAATTATAGACCTTTGTTACAGTTGCTCCAAAATATCTGTGAGTTCCATAAGTTTAATTGTTGCCAAAAAGAAAAAGTACGAGTTCATTTTCTTTCAACGTAAAAGTAAATACATTTAATCAAACGTGAACGTTAAAAAATTATAAAAAGTTAAATTATACATCTCACGAAAATTGACGTCATAATCAATTCAAAGATTTCATTCGCATTGATAAAGTATGTAGTTATACACAAGCGAAGTGTGACGTCACTGACCATCTGTGAAATCAAGAAAAATATTTCTTATGTTAATCCGCGTTTGTAATGATCGATAGATGGCGCTCTCTGAACTACAGTTGTTAGTAAATATAACTAGCTGGCTTCGCCCGCTAGCGGGTCAGTATTTTCAAATGAATCACTAAAAATAATGAATCACTAACAGAAACTTTTAGTGTTAAGAAAAGAAATTTAAAAAAAAAAATAATTTCTGATTGGGTAAAAAGTCGGGCCGGGTCCCCACGCGCTGCGCGCGTATTTCTTCCCTGGCCCTACGTGTCCCCTAAAAAAAATCATTTCTGATCGGGTAAAAATGCGCACCGGGTCCCCACTGCCTTCGGCAGCGCAGTACCGTGCGCGCTGCGCTCGCGTATTCCTTCCCTGACCCTTCGTGCCCCCTAAAAAAAATCATTTCTGATCGGGTAAAAACTCGCACCGGGTCCCCACTGCCTTCGGCAGCGCAGTCCCGTGCGCGCTGCGCGCGCACAACTTCGGGGATGCACGCGCTGCGCACGCGTATTCCTTCCCTCAGCCTTCGTGCCCCCTAAAAAAAAAATCATTTCTGATCGGAAAAAAATTCGCACCGGGTCCCCACTGCTTTCGGCAGCGCAGTCTCGTGCGCGCTGCGCGCGGTGCACGCCTATTTCTTCTCCACCCTTTCAGGCCCTCTTAATTAACCTACGTATACCAATTTTGAACGATCTAACTCATTTGGCTGAAATCCAAAAGAAAACGTAATCAGGACACCTCAAAACGTGTAAATCTGGTGAAAACTTTCGATAATTTAAAAGAACTTTAAAATATCTTTCGAATGATGTATTAAAAATAATTGAATCATAATTAGAAATTCAAATATTGAAATTTGAAAATATTACAACGCCATCTGGCGGTACAAATTTCTGTGTTCCACTGTTTGATTCCAATTCAAAAAAGCTTTCTAATGATGTCTTACTTATGAAATTATATTAATTAGTAGCTGAGATGTAAAAGAAAACTAATTCAGGACACCTCAAAACGTGTAAATCTGGTGAAAACTTTCGATAATTTAAAAGAACTTTAAAATATCTTTCGAATGATGTATTAAAAATAATTTAATCATAATTAGAAATTGAAATATTGAAATTTGAAGATATTACAGCGCCATAAAAGAAATATGATTCAGGAGACCTCAAAACGTATAAATCTGGTGAAAATTTTCGATAATTTAAAAGAACTTTAAAATATCTTTCGAATGATGCATTAAAAATAATTTAATCATAATTAGAAATTGAAATATTTAAATTCGAAAATATTACAGCGCCATCTGGCGGTACAAATTTCTGTATTCCACTGTTCGATTCCAATTCAAAAAAGCTTTCTAATGATGTATTACTTATGAAATTATTTTAATTAGTAGCTGAGATACAGAAGAAAATTAATTCAGGACACCTCAAAACGTGTAAATCTGTTGAAAACTTTAAGTAAAAAAAAGAACTTTAAAATATCTTTCCAATGATGTATAAAAAATAAATTAATCGTAATTAGAAATTGAAATACGCGCATTAGAATATTGCAATTTTTAATCGCAGAACCAATACATGTGACCTCGCTGTTTTTTTTTTTTTTTTTTTCTTAGCTTCCGTGGAGAAATGAACCTCTTTGAACAGGTTGCCATGGTGATCTACATTATTTGATTACGGTTTTCATTTCCGAATGAAATAAAGCTTTTGCAATGGTTTAGAGACTCAGAATTTCACCGAAGACTGCCGCGATACTGAAAATTAAAAAATTTATAACTCATTCAGTTTTTGAAATTTTCTCTCAATCTTTTGGGAGTTAAATTATGAAAGCGAGATGTATATACAAAAAAAATAAATGATTTATCTCTAAACGCTTTTGAGTTATAAAATGTTTTGCGAAAAAATCGATGTTTCGTAAAATCTAAAAATATGGATCGGTAATCCGTATTTTGTAAAAATGTTTATATGGTTCGAAAGAGGATTAAATGGCCTTTCTTTATATACCAGTTGTTAAGAAATGGAATTGTTACCCTGTCGTACAGGGCGTTTCAAAAAAGTCGATCGCGAAAAAACGAAATTTTCGACCCTTTTTAAAACTTTTTTTAAAAATATAAAAAATCCGTATTTAAAAAAAAAATATTGTACCGTAAGAATCGGTAATAAATGCTCTTTCTCGTCGTACAGGTGTATTTTCGATATTTCCAACAGATCGGAAGCGATCGCTTTTCAAAAACCCACGAAATTTTCCCTCTTTCCTTTTTCTTTCAAGGTAAGCGGTGGTGGTAGAAAATGGCGGTCGCCTCCGATTTCGAATCGTTTTTTCGTTAGACAATGGTCGACATTTTAATTAATATTTCCTCTAATTAGGGTCGCATCGTTTAGCAAATTACATATCGTACATCTGCGATAAATTCTCTGTCCGACGGTACCTGTTCGAAGTCCGTGCGACCGTTAGCGGCGGAGCCTTTTCCGTTTCAAGCCGTTTCTCACAGACACACACACACAGAGACAGACAAAAACACACACGCGTACAGATTTTAATAATATAAGGAGATAGCCACGTGTATTCTTTCTCCGCCATTACATTATGGAAAATCGATTGCATAATATGATGATATGCAGTGGTGTGATAATTTCACCTTAGCCCACCAGAGGGCGAGCATTTCATTACAATCGCGGATCGCCCATTGTATTTTTTGTAAAAAATTATTAAAAAACGAGGAAAATTATTTCCGGATTTTAATCCCCATATTTTTGTATAGATATGTATTATTTATCATGTGCATACGTTAGATTGAGTTATTTTGCTGTCAAATTGACAAAATTTTAATTTTAAATTTCAAAGCTCTGTCGTCCTTGGAGTTTTTCGTATTTGGCGATCAAAAACGTAACACGAAAATATACAAGCTAGATGCATATTTTCGTAATATGTATTGTGCGAAGTATTGTTTCATATTATTCATTACTCTCTTAATATAAGTTGTTAAAATAACCATGATTTTTGAAAGGAATTAAATGTGTGCGTCAGATAATTTGGCGATATTATTTTTTTTCCGCCAAGGATGATAGATATGAAATTTATTCCTCTGCAACATGTTAATCCGCGTTTGTAATGATCGATAGATGGCGCTTTCTCAACTGCAGTTGTTAGTAAATATAATAGCCACGTGTATTAATTATTGTTCTTTCTTGTTATTCTATCATTGTTTCAGCGTGAAAGCTATCAGTGGTATGATAATTTCACCTTAGCCCACCAGAGGGCGAGCATTTCATTACAATCGCGGATATCTTATATCAGATACATTATGTATATGCTACAATTTATTTCACGTGACACGTGTGTTAAAAATTTATCTACGACATAACCTTGCTTTTTCAATTTTTGTTGCATTCTAATCTGTATCACTCCGTTTTCTTTAAGAAATTTGTGATCTATACATAACGTTCTAAATAAAAAGTAACCATTTCAATATTTTAAAACATATTTAAAAGTCTGTTTTATTTAACATTAAATTTTAAAACTTAATTTAAAACTTATTTAAAAGTCTGGAAGAGTTTAAGTCTGTTTATTTGTTTTGTAACGCTAATCTCTATGATGAAGATGTCTGAAGATGTCGAGTTTTGGGGGTACATACAAACGGAACGCTTGCAACTTCGATGACGTAAATTTTGCAAGTGGTTTGCAAATAGTCATACATTTGGAACGCTTGCAGGCGGTGACGTCAACTTGCAAGAATTATCGATTGCGATGAATGATAAACCAATAGGAAACAAGAATACACGAATCGAACAATATTCGACAAAAAATTCGAAAAATTCAGTGGGTTTTTGTTTTTGTTTATTTGTGACTTTTGAGGATCGCTATAATTTTTTAGACATTACTTACATATTATTGACATTTTTATATTATTTTATATATCAATGTATAACTTATAACCATTTTAAATGTGGATAATAGTGTATAAATAACCAGAATAATTTATTTAAATTTCAGAAATACTCTGATATACTACTAACAGACCATGATACAACTTTGTATTAAACATTTTCATATTTTTCCTCTGATTATTCAAAAGGATTGGATATAATTTTTTTTTTTACTATTTTTTAATACTAGTGGGATAATCTTGTGCACTGTCCTTTTTTGTCATAAGGCCATGTATTAGCTTATCCTTCTATGTAAATATTACTAAGGAAAATAATCTTATTCTGTGATTAAATATTACTTAGTCCTGAATTTTCTAAATTTCATTGTTAAGTAAACACATGGACTATGGTTGTTCAGAGAATTACTTACTGTAGTAGGAGTTCATCTTACAGTCCATCAGGTAAGTTTGATTAAAATTATTATTTATTTGTTTATAACGTTCAATATGTATTTTTCAATACTTGTAATGAAAATTATTAGAATCATACTCATTATGAATGCAACTTCAATATTTGCACTGAAGGGCAATCCAATGCATAGTATTATGTAAAAAGCGCGAAAAGGATATCCCATCAGCTTATTGCCTTTATTTTATACATACATAAAATTTCAGGAGGGGCTGCAGTCCACCAGCCCCCCCCCCCGGATACGCCACCGTTGCAGTGGTTAATATTCAGATGTATGCTCACTTCACGAGCATTATAATAAAAAAATAAATAATTAAAAAATAAAAAGAACTTTTTATATAGCGTGTTTTTTAATTTTCTGTTAAATCATATAAATTCTACCAAAGGCAGCGGGAACACAAAACAATTGGCTAAAAGTATTTAACACGTTCATGCTGGCGCATTTTGTTTACATGTACATAGACTACTCAAAAGTATCCGAACACTAGCCAATAATTCCTATATTAAAAAAGTACACTTACTGTTTTGTTCAATAAATACTTGTCGAATTATGTTCTTAGACTGACTAAGAACATGACTCGACAAGGATTTATTTAACAAAGCAGTATTAAGTGTACTTATTTTGGCCAGGCATTATTGCTAGTGTTCAGACACTTTTCTGCCGACTGTAGCTGTGACACGCCGGTGTGAATGTGTTAAAAAATGTCATCGTTTTATGAGTTATTCTAAAAGATTCAAATATCTAGCTAATCAAGAAATTATATGATTGTTGAATCATATAAATGCTACTGAAGGCAGCAGGGACCCAAATCAATTGGCTCAAAGTATTAAAAAAATGCATTGTCTTTGTGTTCTGAGCTATTCTAACAGTATCAAATGTCTAGCTAGTCGGGAAGTTAGTTAAATAAATTTTCTGTTGAATCATATAAACACTAATGAAGGTAGCGGGGAGACAAAACAATTGGCTAAAGGTATTTAAAAAATGCATTGTCATCGTGTTCTGAGCTATTCTAAAAGCTTCAAATGTCTAGCTAATCGGGAAGTTAGTTAAAAATTGTTTGCAAGATTTGTACTGGACAAACAAAAAAACAAGCAAACAAGAATAGGAGTTAATAAAAACATGGTAAAAACGAAAAGAAAAAATCACTGAATATCACTAATTCGTTGTGTATGAATATCTGTACTGCATCAATTACTGTCATACGCAATTTACTTTTCTAAATAATTTCAATTATTTAAAAAATAAGTAAAATAACTCAAAAAATAATTTTTAAATCTGAAAAATGCATTAAAAAAAAAAAAAAAAGCATGATTCAGCTGGGCTGTGAAGCAAAAAAAAAAAACAATAAGAAAGTTCTGAGACATGTAAACGACGTTCCAATACAAAAAGTTTACTAGTAAAAAATGTCAATACACTTTTATGACACATAACTGTGTCATGAATTACCAATGGGTGCCTTATAGTAAAGCTTAGTCAAATGCAGGTCTAATTTTGTGATTAAATTTCAATTGAATATTTCAATAAAACCTTATAAATTTAGAATTTTTGACTAATTTAATAAACATTTTTATATTAAATATAAAAAAATAACACTACAGAACTGACATTTAAAAGTAATAAGTATAAAAAAAATGAATAAACACCATAAAAGTAATTTTGTGAAAGTTTGTTTTCTTTTTATTGTTTTATTTGTTAAATCCCCCCTCCCTTTTTTTTCCTCCTCATTTTTTGTGTCCTTCATTTCAAAATTTTTTTTATTGTTTAACCCTGCCTTTTTTTTTTATGTGTGTGAAGTGCCCCAACATGCATGCAAAGCATAACATATGTCTCACAATTTATCCACATGAGAGGCATTTGCGTCATTTTTTTTAATGTAAACTTTGTTATTTGTAAGTTGATTTTTCTCAAATGCTGCATTTTTGTGTCATTTTTCCAACCCCGGTACAAGATACTGTTATTTAAAAAACTTATATGTTTATTAAGAAGACTAACAGTTAATAATTTTCTTCGCTTTGAATTCAGCATATCACTACTATTTAGGTATATAGTAATATTTTCTAAGAATTTTCTACATTGAAGTAAACCACTGTTTCTAAATAGTAATTTTTTATAATTTTCATAATTTAAAATAAATAAATATAAATTACTAAATATAAATGATACTATTCAAAAAGAAAAAAAAAAATCAAAGCAGTCTTTGGATACTGCCGATAGAAGTGAAAACTAAGTAACTTGTGAATTGTATCATCGAGCTATTAGATTATTATTTTCGAATTATTTTTGGTTTGTAAGGAAGTGTTTATGATCTGTATTATATAATTCGGCACAATATTTGTAGTTACCCATATTAAATGAACTAAGCCTTATATTACGTAAAAATATTGATTACTTATGAAATTATTTTAATTAGTAGCTGAGATACAAAAGAAAACCGATTCAGGACACCTCAAAACGTGTAAATCAGATGAAATCTCGAATTCCACTTTCGATAATATAAAAGAACTTTAAAATATCTTTCGAATGATGTATTAAAAATAATTTAATCATAATTAGAATTTGAAATATCGAATTTTTAAAATATTACAGCGCCATCTGGCGGTAGAAATTTCTGTAAGCTACTGTTCGATTCCAACTCAACAAAGCTTTCAAATGATGTATTACTTATGAAATTATTTTAATTAGTAGCTGAGATACAAAAGAAAACCGATTCAGGACACCTCAAAACATGTAAATCAGCTGAAATCTCGAATTCCACTTTCGATAATATAAATTGGTAAAAATATGTTTCTTCTCATGAAAAGCCTTCACTGACGATGACGTGAATTTCATGATTTTTGTTCACCCAAAAGTGCTCAACGCGCCTAAAGAAGTTTTCACTTCAAATGGAAAACCTTCGCTGATGACGACGCAAGTTTCATGATTTTTGTTTACCCAAAAGTGCTCAACGCGCCTAAAGAAGTTTTCACTTCAAATTCTCAATCAGGTTTGACACTGATGATGGTAGGCTACAGAAACTGCAGTTTGGTTTTAACACTTTTTTACATTGGTGTTTTTAGCATTATGTAAATACTTATAGTAAATTGTTTATCATTCTTGATAATAAAAAGGTAAATCCATGAAATAAATGATATTTTTAACACCAGTGTATTAAACTTCAGTATTTAGGCATCATTAATTAATCTGAAAAAGAACTTGTTTTGTCAATATATTAAAACTGACATAACAGACAAATTCTAATTCAGATGTTTATTCGTAAAACTAAGAAGAAATGCATTCTTCATTGATCAGATCAACATTCACCTGCCAGAATCTGGTTCAAGACTGAAGTAAATTTATTCATATTTTAAAATACTCACTCAATTTCTCAATAATAAAAACTATAAAAATTTGAAAAGTATATTATACTTACAAAAAACATAATCCTTTATATGCATTAGTATATTTTTCAAATAGACGACTGCTTCACTTCAGAAGAAGCACTTTTCAAGATTTTGTGCTTCATTGAACAATCTGAAAGAGAATTTAGTATGTTATGCCAATATACTAAAACTGACATAACAGCCAAATTCTCATTCGGATAGTTGTTCGATAAACTGGAATATTCTTCATCAGGTCCACACTGAGGTTCTTCATTTAGAGAGATTTTTAATTCAAGATTGAGGTGAATGCACTGATATTTAAAAATACTCATTCGATTGACGAGTTACCATACTCTTGATCATAACAAAAAAAAAAAAAAAAAAAACTTTCAAAATAAAATTATAAGTCTTTATACTTCTTAATATTTTTTTCTATCTTATAAAATCAGAATTTTTATAATAGTCTCTATCGAATGGTATTCAAAATATAAATCATATAATATTAATAAAATAAAATAATTGAGGGGTGAATAAAAATTAATTATAAATAATATTATAACATTACTTTAATATTTTGCTTATTCTTCAATTATTTAAATTTAAATAAATAAAATAATACTTAGATGAATATAAACATCACATAGAATTGGTGTTGCTATCATGCATAACATAAAATGTAACATTCTCAGTTAAGTAAAAATATTTATCATTTGATAATAAAACTTTTAATTTAAATCTTACCTTTAACAGAACTCCATTTGAAATTCAGCATTTATAACATTGTAGCATCATTATCCGAAAAAGAGCTTAATATGTTATGCCAAAATAGTAAAACTGACATAACACATAAATTCCCATTCAGATGTTAGTTCAATAAGCTACAAATGTTTTTCAATGTTTATCTCTTCAGATCTTCTCAACCACATATTTAAAAAATAAAATACATAATCATCTAATTTTAAAACTAAAATCAACACTCTATGTATTTTTATTGCCAATATTTAAAAATATAAATAGTTAATGAAAGATTTTAGTTATAATAAGCAAGACAATATAAAATAACTATATTGCAGTTGATTCTCTCAATGCAAATTTAAGTAGCATTTTAAATAATTTTATATTCATACATAATGGTTAAAAGTACAGAAATAACTGGGAGAGAAAATAAAATAAGTATATCTAATACCACCAATACCAAATCAGTCGTATGCAATTGTAAGTAAAATATAATCTACTCTTACAGCTTATGAACTTTTAATGATTTTGATTTTAATAATGAAAGTTGATATTTGAATATCGAGCTTACCACATACTGCAATTTCAATATACACTCTTGTTAAAGCAACATTAACTCTTCCCTTCTTTCTATCTTTTGCAGTTTTAGTCATCTACTCACTCCAAACCATGTAATTATAAGGTAATAAATTTAAGAAATGTTTAGATTTCAATGAAGATTGAAAAAATATGTTTATAACACACACACTTGACTTTCATACAAAGTGTAGCCTCCAAAATATTGAAATTATACTTTATTAAATAATTGAAATTTTATAGAAATCTAGAATTTAGCTTCAATTCTATTTATTTTAGTGTTCTATGAACTCAATACAAAGTATAAAACAATATAGACTTAATTATAAAAGTGAACATTTGGATGATGATGCAAATGTTAAAATTGTTCATAGAAAAAACATAACCGATTAAAATTAATTATATCAAATTCTTCAAACAGATAATTCACTTGAAACTAAAAAGAATATTTGAAGTCAGTTGACCAGTTAAAATGAACTGCAATAATATAATACTTCGGAAAACATACATATATGTGCATATATCATAATATAAACAAAACGAAAATAAAAAATTGAAACGTAGTTCGGTTACGAACTGTAAATAAACTTCCATTATCCCAAACTAAATAAATCTTATTTGTCTCTTAAAGAATTGATTTAATATCATGTATATATATATATGAAGAACTGATTAATTCTTCAAAATAATAACTCGCCATCTTTCACATTTGCAACTGCAAGTTGACTTACGAGAGGTGCAAAGCTCTTGCAGATTTGCAAGTGGGTTTGCTGTCAGTTTGCAAGCGATATGTTCCGTTTGTATTGAAACTTCCATTGCAAGCGGCTTTGCAACCGGAAGTGTTTCATTTGTATGTACCCCCGTGAAGGTAGGTAGGTGGTTGTTGCCAGCAGCTATCTCCCTCTCAACTTGTCCTGCTTTTCTGTTTTGGTAGGCGTATGCTTTCGCATGCATTCGGGTAGTTTTCATTCCATTTTCCTTGCTTCTTTTTGCTAGGTTTTTTCTCCGAATTAAGTTTCTCGGTAAGTTTTAGTTGCTTTTTTCCCCTAGTAGGGCTTATTTTTTTCTCCCAGTTCTGATATTTTATAGTTTGTTTATTTCTGTCATACGTACACAGTGGCGCAGCGACGGGGGGGGTCCAGCGGGTCCGGACCCCCCCTATGAGCTGATATTTTTTTTCCGAAAATTTATACGTTATGCAGGGCCTGATTATTGTAGTAGCAGGCGGGGCCTGGGCCCGGGCCCTGAGTAGCAGGGGGCCCTAAAACTAATTTCTTTGGTGATTATTTGATCACTATTTGTTCGGTGTTCAAAAATGTTGATCATTTTTTCAACTATTTTCACATCGTCAAGTACTGGCGGGAGTCTAAGAAAGCATGTTTGTCCCAGGCCTCATGTGAAGTTAATGAGTCCCTGGCATTACGTATAAAAATTTGACTAGAAATTTGTACAAAAATCGACATATTTTTACTTTCCAAACATACATACGTGAGGAAATTGTTGTAATCAGGCCCTGATTACCCAATAGGCAGGGCCAGATTATGGCACGGGCAAACGGGGCACTGGCCCAGGGCCTCCAAATTTAGGGATCCTCATTTACAAAAATTGAGAAGCAATGGCACAAATTATTTCAATATATGTCTATTAAAAACAAAAATTTATTAAGTTTTTCTTTCTATATTTTATTAGAGAGCTTAAATAATTATTAAATTTTGTGACTAATTTCCTAAACGTTGGCTGATCAGTGTGCTTCAGTTTTGCATTTGTCTTGAACATAAAGCTAATGATTTTGTTATGGGTTGCTAAAACAAATGGGGCAATAGAAGGTATAACTGAAGGAAAAAAATTGAAAAAATGCACTATTTTTATTTATTTATTTTTGTTTTTGAAAATGGGTCCTTTTAGCGAGCTCTTTAGAGCAGTGTAAGGGGGCCTCCAAATAGCATCAGTGCCCCCGGTCTTCAAAGTGCATAGTCGGGCCCTGCCAATAGGCACCAGAAGCATGTGCTTCCCTGGAAAATTTTGAAAAGGCCCCAAATTAAGAAAAAAATGGGCCCCGAATTGTAAGCTTGTGGTCTAAAAGCATTGTCTGATTATAAAACGTCAGTCCTACCTGACTGCACAACTATCATTTCTAGATTATATAGGATATATGCTAATAAAGCTTTTGCACATTCATTTATAATGGAATAATTTCATATATTGTGGTGAATATAGGCTTTCACCAGTTTATATCTTGGTACAAAAATCAAGTGAATTTGCTTGTCTATATTTTAAGCGAATTTACTTGTCCTGAATTCTAGGTAACTACAAAATTTAATGAAAAATTTATAAATTTTTCAAGATGTTTGTATGAGTATAGACCAAGAAGTCAGTGGGGGCCCCCAAATGGATTTGTGCTTCCCCTCAATTGTACGGTTAATCGGGCCCTGGTTGTAATTATGCCAAAAAATCCGACTGCAAAGAATTTGAAGTTTCTATATGATTTAAGGTTTCCTAAGTTCATTTTTGCCATATTTACGATGATGTATGTATTTATGTATGTGTGTGTGTGCCTGTGAGTGAACATGATAGCGTTTTTCCAATAAGCTGAAAGTGTGTACGTATGTTATAAATCATTTTAGCAACAACCCTATTGACTTTGGTGAATTTAGTCCTGTTAGTTTTTTTACAGAGACACAAAGAAAAATTCCTTATCATTATGGCCTATGGGCCCAAATTTTTTTTAAGTCAACGTCAACGTGAGTGCTTCGGAGTACCTGCAATTGGTTGCAAAAAATGCTCCATCGAAAGTATAAAAATTTTTAAGATGACTTTTTCAGAAAAAAAAAAAAGCCAAAAGGGTTTTTTAATTTAGAATTTAGACTCTAAAAATATTCCTCGCGTGAGCAGAGATTTTTCAGAGTGAAGCACCAGGAGCAAAAATAAATAAATAAATAAATAAAATGAAATGAAAATTTTAACTCTTTGCGAAATCCTAAGCGCAACAGAAAACGCTATTGCATGCGCTGACGAGACAAGTCCGGACGGCGGAAAGGAAGCGGGGGCTGAACAGGGTGTCCCAAAAAACACGGGAAACCCTTCGTTTGGAGTCCCACAATTAGTAAAAAAAAAAAGAAGGGGTGCATAAGTTTAAATAATTATAATAAAATTTAGAGAAAATCTTTAGTGAAATAAAATATAGAACGTATAGTGTCTAAATGCCTTATTCAGTAAAGGTGAAAATTTATACACAAGTTATGGGTCATTGTCGCACAAACAGTGTAGATTTTGGTGAATCTAGCATTTACAGTTTTACTAAAATGACGCAAAGAAAAATTCGTTATCATTATGGCCCATGGGCTCAAATTTTTTAAGTGCGATAGCGTCTTTGTAATGTGAGTGAACATTATAAGGTTTAAACGCATAGTACGAATGACCTGAAAGTTGATACGTACATTATAGGTCACCATAGAACGAACTTTAAAGATTTTAGTAAATTTAGCACTTGCATTTTTTTTTTTTTTTTTTTTTTTTTTTTTTTACGGGGACAAAGAAAAATTCTAATTATAGCCTTTGGGCTGAAACCATTTGAAGTACGATTGTGTCTAAATGCCTTATTCGACTGAACTAAAAATTTATATACACATTATAGATCACCATCACACGAAGAGTACAAATTTTGTATAATCTAGCACTTCTAGTTTTTTTTTTTTTTTTTTTTTTTTTACAGAGACACCACAGCGAAAATTTCTTTATCAGTGTATGGCTTATGAGCTCAAATCAAGTGTGATGGCCTTTTTCGATTGAGCTGAAAATTTGAAACTTATTATAGGTCACCGTCGCACAAACTGTATACATTTCGGTGAATTTAGCCCTTATATATTTTTACAGGGACAAAACAAAAAATTCTTTATCATTATGATCTATGGGCTCAAATTATTTGAAGTGCAATAGTGTAAAATTAAACAGTATACTATAAGGAGAAAAATACTCAAACATTGTATTATAATTTTCATTTTTGTTTATTTAACGACTTTTTTATTTGACGACTGGAGAAAGTATCCAGGAGCGGACTATATTATTCTTTTTTGAAAGAATGTTTTTCGGCAAGTTCGGGTGTAACAGTTTTCGGAAAACCTCCGTCAAAGTACTAAATTACCTTTTCAAGGAAGGTGACAAATTATTTTGAAACTGGAAACATGGGAACCTTTATATTAGCAGACTTCAAATTGGAGTTGAAATGCCTGTTTTCGATCTCTTTGCGGTAACATGTGTTGTGCGTGTGCGCTATTATTCTTCAGACAAGACGAGACCCCACACAGGTCGCCGTTGATAAGTATTCCTGAAATTTTTTCTTTGTTTGCATACACCTAGAATTTCTAAGAAAAAGGGGATTATAGACGAGGGTCAGTTTGGGAGAAGTTCAGAATCAATGAAAACATTTTAAAAGTTTCTCAGCTATAGTTACAGGTTTTGGTATTTTTTTTTTTTTTTTTTTCCCCTTCTCATTTTTCGTTTCACTTTGGTTTTTCCGTCTCACAATTTTCAATTAGAAATTTCATTCAAGTTATTTTTTATTAATTAATAATGAATTAATTACTATTTATAAACTATGAGTCACCCAGAAAAAAAAAAATTAAACACGCAAATTGTGTGAAAATTACCGAAGACTGGAATTTTTTTTTTCAACCGAAGAAGAAGAATCGCAAAAATCGCAAAAAGGGTAAGCATTTTTCTGTTCATGTTTTAAATGGTTTATAAATTCAAATTACAAATATTAAAAAAAAAATGTATCGGAGTAGGGTTAAGTTCGATTATCTTCTATAGGAATCAAAGTCTGAGTGGGATTCCCTCTGGTCTTTCTGAAGGATTCTAGTTCGTATTAATGTGAGTTTCGGAGAAAACAACGCAAACACTGTGCGGCTAGACAAATGAGCGCGACCTGGGTTCATTCAAAAGGACGATAAGTCTAGTTTTAAATGTCTTAAGTCAGTACTTAAATATATAGATTTAAATCAACAGAAAGTGTAAAAACTCAAACAAAATCCATCTCTAATTTTAGTAAATTAATCATTAATTTAAAGAAAATAAATTTATTTGCAAATATAAGATTTTCAAAATCCTGAAAGGGGTATAGGTAGTGAAACATTTAATTAAAAAAAAAAAAAAAAAAAAAAAAAAAAACCCTTACTGTTTTGGATAAATTTTTGATTTGAGCCAAAATTTATGGATGAAAGTAAATGTCTTTAAAATGACTTAATTACTTTTTTTTTTTTTTTTCCTTTCCATTGTGAGGAAAACAAACTTAACTGTAGTGTTGCACGAGATTTAAAAATTATCCTTGAGAAAAATGAGATGTAGATATAGGTTTACATTTTTTCCGTTTGGGGTTTGAACTGAATATTAAACTATTATGATATGAAGGGGGTCATTACAAATTTTTTATTTATATCTTTCTAACATAATGAATAAAGTAATTTTTGGCACATTCTTCGCCAGAAAAGAAAAAAATATGCACAGTTACTTTTTAAAATTACTGGCATAGTTATTTTTGTTCAATTACACCTAATGGATTCTAAGATATAATTTTCAATATTTATGGCGTAACAACAACACTTGTTAAGCTATATACACCAAAGTTAGACCAACAGTTGATATCATTGTTATCATTATTATTATATCGTAATTATCACTGATATAAAATTCAGCAAATTCCATGTGATAGGTTCTGGGGTAGAGCTTTCAAAAAGTATGGTAAAAAACGGCATAGAATCGCCAACTATTATTTCATAATCTTATCTATTCCATTTTTTTGAAAGATACACAAACTTAAAGAGGGTAGGGGGCATTCCCACCAGGGGGGAGGGAGGAAGCATTGCTCCTACATATACAATTTTTTCACCAACTGACTATCAGTGTTGCTTTTTTCTTTTTATTTCATAATGATTAATAAATAATAAATCTCTTTACGTACATTTATACGTAATTTTGTCCTATACCACCATGTTAAAAATTTAGAAAAAGTGGGATGATAACGTCACATGTTAGACAATTTCCCCCAAAATTTGATAGGCACTAATTTATGTCAAATTGCAACTATATGTCAAACTTTCTGAAATTCTGTACTGTAGTTTCTGAAAAACATTTGCCACAAAATTTTGTCACACACAGACATTTTCCAAAAATGCTCAAATCGTGCTCTAGACTTCTCAAAACGTGCAAATCCATCGAAAACGCGAACACTGTCAAAATTTTTCCCGAATCTAATATTTTCTTCTATTACATATCGAAGAAAGTAAAAATAAAACAATGAGACGATTTTTTAAAATATTTTTGGTCCATTTGCAGAGATTTCTTCTACATTTTGCATTTGAATCAATATGTTAATTTTATTTCGAAATTTGAGGATATAACTTTGAATCGTGTTGTTAGAGTAATCCCTTTTTAATAAGAAAAAATGCGATTTGCAAAAATCTAAAAGTAACTCGAAAAGTATTTTTTCCTTATTATTTAATTTAATTATTATAATTATATTAGGTATGGTAGGTTTTTCAGATGGGGTTGCACATGGCAACCTGAAACTAGTGTGCTGGGGCCACCACAAGACTTTCTTCTATATTTTCCTATACAAATTCACTAAGGAGAAATAATTTATTAAAATTATTATTTATTAAAATTATTTAACATGATGAATGCAAATGATTTTCATCTTATAGAAAACAAACACTAAATATCCAGATAAGACAGTTTTATTGTGTATAAATAACATCTTAAAAATACGTTTTTATAATGGTTATCTCACATATCCAGTTTCGTACAGTTGTATGCCATACAAGTTGAGATATAGCCTTCCGGTTTCGAGGAAATTTCCAGTATATCAGCGCCATCTATTAGCCTATAAGCATCCAACTTGAATCAACATAATGCCTCATAATGGCCTTTTCACATATCAAGTCTTATTTGATGATACGCAACAGATCCTGAGATATAGTTGTTCATTAAATTGCAGAAATCGCTGTGTAGCAACGCCACCTATTGAGCGGTTGACATCAAAAGTTGATAGTTACTAACTTATGTCAAGGTGCATCTACATATAAACTTATATGCAGTTCTGTTCAGTAGTTCCTGAGATAAAGCCTTCTTTTAAATTGCAGAAATTGCTGTATAGCAGCGCCACCTGTTGGCCGATAAGCATTCAAATAAAATTAGCACAATGTCACATAATGATATTCTTACATATCAAGTTTTGTTTGCGTATGCGCAACAGAACCTGAGATATAGCCCTCCCCCCCCCTTAAATTCCGGAAATCGTTGTTTAGCAGTGCCACCTGTTGAGCGGTTGACACCAAAAGTTGATAGGCACTAATTTAGGTCAGGTACATCTAAATTTATATGCAATTCTGAGCAGAAATTCCGGAGATACAGCCACAAAAGTTTTACCTCTCAAACACACACACACACAGAAAGACATACGGGCAGACAAACATTTTCTAAAAATGGTAAAATCGTGTTCTAGACCTCTTAAAACGTGTAAATCCACCGGAAGTCGAAGTTTTTACGAATCTAATACTTTCTTCTATTGAATATACCTTTTCATAATGGTTATCTCACATATCAAGTTTCGTACAGTTGTATCCTATACAAGTTGAGATATAGCCTTTTCGTTTTCGAGGGAATTTCCAGTACAGCAGCGCCATCTATTGGCCTATAAGAATACAACTTGAATCAACATAATGTATCATAATGGCCGTCTCACATATCAAGTTTTGTTTGATACGCAACAGAACCTGAGATATAGCCGTTTATTAAATTACAGAAATCGCTGTATAGCAACACCACCTGTTGAGCAGTTGACACCAAAAGTTGATAGGTGCTAACTTATGTTAAAGTACATCTACATATAAATTTATATGCAATTCTATCCAGTACTTCCGGAAATATAGCCTTCCTTTAAATTGCAGAAATCGCTGCATAGCACCACCACTTGTCGGCCGATAAGCATTCAAATTGAATCAGCATGTCTCATAATGACTTTCTTACATATCACGTTTTATTTGTGTATACGCAATAGAACCTGAGATATAACCTCCCCTTAAATTGCAGAAATCGCTGTATAGCAGCGCCAGCTGTTGCGCGGTTAACCCTTTCAGGCGCAGTGTTCCCGCTGATGGAACACCTAATTTTAATTCTCAAGTGCAAAAACTCATCCCGGAAATTTTTTAGGAAAAATTTACATTTATATCATAGCAGAAAAATCCTTATTTTTTTAACCTGAAATTTTAAAATTTCTATTATTTTAATTTTGTTCGTGATTTCCGGTGGCAGTGTAATTTAAATAATCCGAATCACCCTGCGCCGTAAAGGGTTAACACCAAAAGTTGATAGACACTAACTTAGGTCAAGGTACATCTACATATAAATTTATATGCAATTCTGAGCAGTAGTTCCGGAGATACAGTTGCCACAATAGTTTTGTCACACACACAGACAGACGGACAGACATATATTTTCTAAAAATGGTAAAATCATGTTCTAGATCTCTTAAATTATGTAAATCCGTCGAAAACCGGAAGTCGAAAATTTTTACGAATCCAATACTTTCTTCTATTGAATATACAAGAAAGTATAAAAGGGAATTGAACCAAAAAATTTTTATAAATGAAGTGAAAAAATTGTTGCCTGTATCAGTCTCATAGACTAAAAATACAAAAAGCTGTCAAATATATCCAATTTCCGAATAAACTTCGTACCAGATTTTTATATTAATGAGCCTTATTAAATAAAATCATACAAAAAACCGATCAATGATTTCTATAAAAAATAATTGTAATTTTAATAATTTAAATGATGGCAGCTATGAAAAATGCACATATAGGGCCCGATTTAGACAACCTAAGGCCCTAGGGTAACCTTTTATTGGTAGCCACGCTTGCAGTGGCATAAAAGCTCTTTAGGATGCAGAATACCTGCATACGATTCTAAGTGTGCCCCTTAAGGAAGAGGGGCCCAGGGCAACTGCCCACTTGCCTTGTAGTTAGTCAGGCCATATATATAAAACAGGTTTCAAATGGCCCTTCATGCCTCTTACTTTTTTTTTTCCTCTTTGGACCCCCCCTACGGAAATTTTCTGGCTGCGCTACTGTACGTACAGTGTACCCTGTTTTTGTCGATGGCAGAAGGGCGGTCACAGGTTGAGTCGCCTAGCTCGCCGCACTTCTTTACTAATGAAAATAAGTTATCTGAGTCGTTAAACATTGCTGTCAACGATGGCATTGACATTATTTCCTTGATAATCTCGGCCAAAAACGGCGCTTTACCGCAAACACACCCAAAGGCTCTAAAAGAAGAACTGGCAAAACCTGTCACCAATTGCAATGAGATTGATAGCTTACGTCTCACGCGGCATAATAAACTTTTCATTACCACAAAATACGTTCAGGTAGCCCAACAAATATTAAGCACAGAATCATTGCTTGGTATACCAGTTGACACGTTCATCCAGAGGGAAACAATCTCTACCAGATTTCTCCTTCATAACATCGATACTTCTGTATAGTGCTGGACGATATCAGAAATTAAATATCGCGATATATCACCAAGTTAATATCGATATTAGTGATATATTGCGATATTTCTTTCAAGATAGGAAAACATAGACATTTGTTATTTTTTAACAACATATGCACACGAATTTTAAAGTATACAAGTATAGAGTGTTTTCCATGTATTTGCTGGTATATTACTACCATAACTTTATCATAAAAAAAAAAAAAAAAAAAATCATAAAAAGTGAATCAATATTTTGTGTTTCTTATAACTTATACTATTGCTTTTTAGTATACCTCTGCATAGTTTATCCTCTATTCTTCCCATTTTAAGCTTTAATTATTTTAAAATCATATTTTAACATAGCTAATATGTGATCTGTGTTTTATTTGTACCAAGTATATCAAAATTCGTAATTCTACTAAAAATAAAGCTTAAGAAAAATTGCCTTAAGATGTAGGTATTAAATAAAAAGGAAAATCATTTTAAATAGTTTAGAAATGCCATTGGAATTGGATACACCTTTTTTGGTCGTAGAGAGTAATATTTTTTACTTAAAACTCTTATATGCATCCTAAATGTCAGTTACTTGTCATTTTTATTTTTGTTTCTGCTTACCAAATCATTACAATATTTTTTAAATGTATATGTGTTCAATTCACATTCGTAATAGTTTCACAACAATTGTAAATTGAATTATATATATATTATATATATATATGTATGTATACATTGTCAGTATAAAAATTATATTATTTAAACAATATTATGTTAAAGTTTCATTTTGTTACTTAAAGTAACTCATTTTGCATTTAAACCAATTTTATTTAACATGTACGGCTTAAAAAAAAAAGAAAGAAAGAAAGAAGGAAAAGGAAAGAGAAAAAATAAATGCTACACAAAAAAAGTAATAAACTATCCAATATTATATATTTCTATAAAGAAACTGTCACTGTAAAATTACTGAAGATAAAACTTTATTTTACATCAGTCAGATAGCACCCTTTCTCCCTTCCCATGTTATCCAATGGGATTTTTGTCGCGTCGTTTTATAAAAATATTTTATTAAAAAATGAACTTTTTTGAATTCTGTTTTTGAATATTACTCTTTGAAAAGGTCGTCTTTTAGCTTAAATTCTGTTTTTTTGAATATCACTCTTTGAACAGGTCGTCTTTTAGCTTAGTGAGCAATTTTTCGAAAAAATAAATTTTAATATTTTTTACTTATTGATCCACACTTAGAGTCCATAATTTACTTATTGAAATAAAATATTTAAACTAATTTTTTCGAAAAATTGTTCACCAAGCTAAAAGGCGACCCGTTCAAAGAGTAATATTCAAAAAACAGAATTCGAAAAACTTCTTTTCTGAATGAGATATTTTTATAAAACGAAGCAACGAAAATCCCATTGGATAACATGGGAAAGGAGAAAGGGAGCTCAAACAGTGATGCCAGATGGTCGAAAATTATTTCCCCAAACAGGTCTTAAAATTTCCCCAAATCAAGGGTTTTTTCGAAAAAATCCCCAACAGGTTTTCCACTAAAAAGAGGGGAAAAAAAACATTTTTTTTCAAAAAAGAATATCAAGCAGATTTTTCTGATTTAAGCTCAGATTTTTCCCCAAATGAAATCAATTTTTGAAAAAAATCCCCAAATAACAATAAAGCTATGGACCTTATGCATCCCGCGTCATTGCGGGTATATAAAAGTTTCTTCACCAATCACTGATCTCGAAACTTTTGTTTACTTCTCTATCAGCCAATACCAGTCGCTTAAATAGGTAAATACCCGCAGCCGTTGCCACTCGTTCATAAGGTCCATTGAAAGTCTCTAGTCGTAGGGATAAATCATTACGTTGCCAACATTGACAGAAAGTTGAAGAACTCCCCAGATTTGTCCCCAAACATTTTAGAATTCCCCAAAAAAGTCCCCAGAAGCTTCAAAAATCCCCAAAATTGGGACAAAATTACCAATCTGGCCTCAATCACTGAGCCCAAAGCGAGTTAACACATTGAACGTCGCATCTTATTGGCCAGAAATTATCCACACTTTGAAATAAACCAATATCAATGAACCAATAGCAGGAAATGAGCTAAAACAAAAGATATTGTATACATTCATATTGCCCTGTGCCTTGTCTGTGGTTTGGTTACTGTGGTATTACACCTACGATTCATGAGTGGTGATGTGGAATATTATCAAATACTAACGGTAGTATAAATTATTTCATATTATCGTTTAGGGTCAGTAATAAATAAGTCAATATATTGACTTATTTATTACTGCTTTATATACTGCGGGAAAAGCAGATGGCTTTCAATAAATACTGTTTATTTTTTTATTATGCGGTCGACTTATTAAAGCAGTGATATTTTAGATTTGAGGTTTCGCACGCAGGAATAAAGGCATAGGAAGTATATGCATTGTGGGAGTGCAGTGATCGTTTGGGGGTGGGGTTACACTTTTTTATTTTATCAGTGAGGGATGGGAGAAAAATAAGAGAATGGGTATTAGTATAAGATATTGCGTGCTCTTTTTGTTCGGGTTTTCGTTCGCTGATGGGATCGTTCGCTCGCTCGGAATGTTCGTTCGCTCGGGTTTCATTCGGGAATTCGGGTTTCATTCGTGATGCGCGGTAGCGCGGAATCACAATTCTTTTTATCCATCGTTGGCGTTTGACGGTGAGGCGATGTGCTGTCTGGGGATATATTGGCAGAGCAAAATCTTAAATATTGTTATCGGAATATTTAAAAAATATCGATACTTGGGGATATATTGATAAATAATCCAGCCCTACTTCTGTATCCTGTGCTGACATAGCGGAAGAGTTGAGTTACCAAGGCCTACACAGGCCCGGACTGGCCAGGTTGGCTGCTGGTCGGCGATCGCCGAGGGCCCCCGAACCAAGGGGGCCCCCAAACAACCCCTCAGAAAAATTAATATACTAATTTCTAATCAGCTATATCAAAATAATTGATAATTTATTTTTCAATAATCTTACGCATTTGCATCAAATTTTGATTCATCGTGTGTTGTACAATGCTGGAAAAGAGAAAAGCATCGCGATTAACCACAAAAAAAAAAAAAAAAAAAATGCGAATGTGTATTGAAGCTTTGTGGTGAAAACCCTAGTCTTTCTTGATTGTTTTAATGTAGAATGCGAACGCAGCTAAGTCGACAATGTTTCGTTTTTGGAACGCATTAGTATTGTGCAGAGTGTCATAACTATTTCAACATGAAACACGTGTACCAAAGTGGCGCGTCAAAAAGAAAAGAAAAGAAGAAAAAATCTATAGAGGTAGAAGAAATTTCAAAGTGTTTCAGTACTTGGTTAACTAGTTCAACTTCTGAGTTGCAAAGTCAAACTTTAAAGGAGAATAATGAGACATTAAATACAGGTAACTCTAATTAGTTTAATAGCCCAAAATTTCTATCAAAACAATGCTATTATTAAATTTTTTAAAATTAATTTTTAAAATTACAAGTTTTTAATTTCAGCGGAACATTATAAATTTATATGAAAATATTATTTAAGTACTGTCCACATATTCGGTATTTTCAGCCCGTATTTCTGTTTCTTGCTATGTGTTTTGTTTTTGACCCTAAAATCATTATAATAAAGCGTAAATCGAGTGACTGTCATCAAAGCTTCACTTTTCCCATGCCTGGCGGGTACTTTCAATCAAATTTATTTTTTCTAGGGAAAAGAAAATATTTATATATACTGTATTAAATAGTGGATTTTTTTTTTTTTTTCCCTATTGCTTTAGAATATAATGGAAGTTAAGGTATTACACTGAGTTTATATACTGGAAAAAAAAAGTAGCAAAACAATTCTCTTATTTCATTTTCATGATTAAATTTTAAAATTAGAGGTTCTGAATTTCGGATGAAAATTATAGATTTTATATAAAAACTAGTTGAACCCGGCCATGCGTTGCAGTGGCTCTAGTAGGCTTTACTTTGTTATTCGCTGGTCACTATATTTAAATGACTTCTTAAAATTCAATATCAGTTATTAATATAAAATTGTGTGTATCGTGTGCGTGGAACTTTCTGGCTATCATATCTTCGAAAATAATAAAGATAGAAATCCGAAATTTCAGAACTGATATCATTATGGCTTAAACAGTGTGATTTTTTGCCTAAATTTAAAAATATTTCTCGATCTCATTTTTAAGTAATAAACCACTCGTAATCAATTGGTATGCTTTTTAGTTCCCCATCATACTATGAGTATGGGGAACTTAGGTAATCGTGAAAAATTTCGACCTCAGTTTTTTTAATTTTTTATACGTTTTCAGGTGTGAGGAATCTGAAAATGACAAAATTTGTATGGTGTCTGTCTGTAGGGTGTCTGTTAGTGTGTCAGTCTGTTAGTGTGTTAGTCCGTTAGTTTGTTAGGCTGTTTACACAATATCTCACGAACAAATGATCGCAGAGAGGTCAGATCAGTTTTAAAATATTACTTTCAATACTGGCAAGAACCCTATTCATTTGAAACATTCGAATTAAAAAACTTCGTAAGTTATTAGAAATTTACCATTTTCTTAACATGGGAGAATAGGACGAAAATTCATTTAAACGTGCATGAAATGGAAACTTTCTACTGTAAAAAATGCCAGACCAGTTTTAAAATATTAGTTTTGATGCCGGAATGAACATCAGTAACTATAAATATGCTACTTTGAAAATTTTGCAAGTTATTGGAAATTTACGAATTTCTTAACATGGCAGTATAGGGCAAAATTTCACATCAATGTCAATTTTGAGAGATATTTTCATCGTAAAGATGCCAGACTACTTTTGAAATATTATTTAGAACACTGTCATGAATATTAATGACTATGAATTTTCCAATATAAAAATTTCATAAGTTATTGGAAACTTACGAATTTCTTAACATGGCTGAATAAAGCAAAATTTCACATAAACGTCAATTTTGAGGGATATTTTCATCGTAAAGATGTCAAACTACTTTTTAAATATTATTTTGGATACTGGCATGAATATCATGGACTATGATTTTTCCAATTTAAAAAATTCGTAAGTTATTTCGAATTTACGATTTACTTAACATGTCAGAATACGGCAAAACTGAACATAAACTTCCATTTTGAGGATCATAATTACATTAGACAACTTTAAAATTACATTTATGATATTTGAAATTGATTGAATACAAATATTCCTATGGGAAAATTTCGTAAATTATTCGTAATTTATGATTTTATCAACATAGCGAAATTGTAAATTTTTCATATAAATATGAATTTTGAGGATTATTGCATTGGAAATAGTAGCATGAAAACTAAACAACGGAATTGACCCTTATAAAATAAATTAATAGATTAGAATGAGATAAATATATCGAAGTGAACGGTGGATAGCCTATTAGGCAGGGATTTCATTCTGTCACTGTATCAAGCTTTGGTCAAATTCATTTCTTTTAACATGATTATAATATGTCTCACACTATAAATTTATGTGAACATAAATATGATGGGGAACTGAGCAGAGTGCATCTATGCCAACTAGTTTTTTTCTAGCATGCAACTATTTTAGGTATGGTATATAAAAAATATTAAAATATTTATTGTTAAAATAAGTAAACTAAATTAGAAAAGCTTAGTTTTTTACTCAACTATTTTTCAAGTGACAAGAAAGTTGAATGGGGTTTTTAGACATGTAAGCTAAATTTTCAAAAACGGCATATTCTAATATCCTGTTTCCTTAAAATTCCTTGGTAAAGGGGGGCCCCTTTTCGACTTCTAGCCGAGGGCCCCCAAATGAGCCAGTCCGGGACTGGGCCTACATATATTGGAAGCGAGAAGATTTATTCGTAAAGCTCAGGGCACGGATCATCCTACTTTGACTGTACTCGTAACAATCTTAGGCACGACCTTACCAGCAAATGTAAAACTTTGGTATCAAATATACCGGATTTCATTGTTTTATGATAAACCACGCCCATGTAGTAACTGCCACAGATTTAATCATAATCTTCGATCGTGCCGAATCAATAAGATATGTATCCAGTGTGCTGAATCGCACACAGAACCTTGCTCTTGTCCCACACCTAAATGCATTAACTGCAGTGGCAATCACGCTGCAAATGACAAAAACTGTCCAGTCTACCAACGCGAGTTACGTATCCAAAAGTACCGTGTGTCGGGGAGAAAGGGAAGAGAGGATACGATGCGCACATCGGAACTGATTAAGAACGGCGCTGGGCAGTTTTGTTTCAGTCGCTTTTCGAATCCGGACGAGGTACGAGGTATCTCAAGACTTTAAAATAAAATCAGAACTATTAAATATTCTAATCGTACTCATTATAGTTCCAGTCATTATTCTTAAATATGAATAAAATTCGTAATTAATTATTCAAGTCAAATAAACGATTCTTCAAATGTGGAATATAGTCTTCTAATTGTGTGGTGTGGTTTGTCGTTAATCTTCGGAATTCTGGCAGAGGGGTAAGTAGATTTAAACTTATTCTCATTTAATTATATGCTGATTTGTGTTTAAGTAAAAGTTGCAAAATTTGAATTTAAAATAAACTCGTTCGAAATCCTTAATCCGAGATTATAAATTTAATCAACCCTAATTCGAAATTCATAAATTGATACTTAGTCTAAAATTCTTGGTGGCTTCAAAGCCATAGTGGTCCGTCGATTCACGGAGGCTTAATTACCTATTAATTAGATAATTAATCGTAATTCGTTAAATTAAAAAAAAAAAAAAATTGTAAATTGAAAAAATTCTTTTGTTTACGTAGGATTAAATTATCTGTATAAGAACTTTAAAGTAAATTAAAATTAATTTGTTGAAATAAATCATTAATACAAGGTTAAATTGTTTTGATATAAAACGTAATTCAAAGTAGTTTCGCTTTCATGCTTACGTAAAAGTTTTGTTTTGAGAGAAAACGTAATTCAAAATAGTTTGGGTTTCAAACCGAAAGTTTCGGTTTGGAATTTCAGAAATAAACTTTCATGTTAAGTAATTGTTGAATAAATGAGTGTATGAGAATAAAAAGGGTGCATTTAATATTTTATTAGTTTATTTATTTCAGAGAAGAAAAAAAAAAAAAAAAATGTATTCTATTATGAGTTGTTTCTTTTCATTTGTTCTTATATTTTTGTTTTGTTTTACTTCCTGATCTGCAGAATAATAATTTAATTCAATCGATTGATTCATATTTAAATTTAATTGTTTGTAATTAGTTTACTCATAAGATGGGTAGAAAGGGAAAAACAAGGGCGAATGACACCGAACAGAGTGCGTTGTTCCCAAAATCTAATGAAGTGATAAAATTTGAAAATGTAATTAAAGAAATAGAATTTATAAAATCGAAAGTCAATGATTGTGATAAAGACGATCAAGCCAGATTAAAAATCTTAAAAGATAAGGTAAATGCACTGGAGGTTAAATTCGAGGAAATAGTTACAAATTTTTCCGAAGAGGAAAACGATGAAAATTCTGAAGAGGTGTTAAAGAATAGGGACACTCTGTTAGAATTATCCGTTGTATTAGAGGGTAAATCGCAATCAAATACTCCAAATGTAAATAATGATGCACGTACCAAACCCGGGACTTCTGTTAATTCGCATATTAGTCTTCCCAAACTTGAAATTCCTTATTTTTACGGGGATAATGAATCTTGGTTGTCATTTAAAAATTTATTTAAATCATCTATTCTGGATAATGACAGCCTTAGTGAGGTTGAAAAGCTACAATACCTCCAATCGTGTGTAAGAGGTAGTGCATCAAAACTTATTCGTGGATTTTCGTTACAATCGGAAAATCTTAAACACTGTTGGGAAATTCTTACTCAGCGCTACGAAAATAAACGTCAATTAGCTATAACTCAAATAAATAAAATCTTTTCAGTAAAGGTAAACAAAGCGGATGATCCTAAATCGTTTTTCAATTTAATAGATACTTGTAACGAAGCGGTGCGAAATTTATCGACCCTCGGATTGGAATCTAATCCTCTTAGCGATCTTATTCTTATAAATTTCATGATTTCAAAATTGGATTCATCCGTTAGGCATAGGTGGGAGCTCAGTCTAGAGAATACGCAAACTATTCCCGATTTAAATTCGTTTCGCACATTCATAGAAAGGGAGGCGTCGAGTCAAACAAAGCTTGAAAATAAACCAGGGATGTTTAAGAAGCCAGTTGAAGGTAGTAGTGTAAAAAAATCTTGTGTCAATAATTCAATAATAGTCAAAGAAAATAAATGCGTCGCCTGTTCTCAAGTACATCAATTGTTTAAATGTCCCAAATTCAATCGAATTAGTGTTCAGGAGCGATGGGACTTAGTTAAATCAAAATCATTGTGTGAAAATTGTTTGCGAACTAATCATCAAGTGCGGCAATGTAGAATTAATATTAAATGTAAAGTATGTGCAGGCTCACATCACACTCTTCTGCACATTTATACACAGAATTCTGCAGATCAGGGAGGCGGCCTTGTTACTACGTCGGTGGCCAATAGTTCACAATCTAATGCAAATTTTAGTAACCTAAAGGTGTTATTGGCTACTGCCCTTATAAAGGTTAGGTCACCTAACGGCAAAATTATTCAATGTCGGGCGTTAGTTGATAGTGCCTCACAAAATAGTCTCATAACAAAGGACTGCGTTGAGAAGCTAAATTTGCCTTTGTTTGGCACTTCTCATCGACTTATAGGCATAAACGGTCTTTCCGCAGAAACTGTTTTAAATTTTACGGAATTCTCATTCTCGCCATATTTCGCTAACGAGTATAGGAACTTAAAAGCGCTAGTAGTAAATAGGGTTACTGCCCCTCTGCCGAATTTCCGGGTGCAAACGACGTCTTGGCCGCATACAAACAATCTTCAATTAGCAGATATGAATTTCTTCAAGCAACAACCCATCGAAGTTTTATTAGGTGCAGATATTTTTGCGTCACTAATTTGTGGCACACCGATATCGGGAAGGCCAGGAGAACCATCTGCCATTCCCAGTTCACTTGGGTATTTACTCAGTGGCCCCCTCTCAAGGGATGGAATGGAACCAGAATCAACATATAGCTCATCGTTACACTGCCTTAACTTGAACGATTTTTTTGACAATCAGCCCATAATATCTTCTAAGAGTGAAACCGAAGCCGATCCGGCAGAGGAACTATATAAATCTTCCACCAAGCGCAACCCCGAAGGTCGCTATGTGGTGAAATTACCCCTCCATGATGAGATAGATTTGGAGGAAAGTGCCAACTGTGCACTAAAAATGTTTAAGAAACTGGAAAATCGATTTGCGCAGAATCCCAACCTAAAAAAGGAGTATGCTCAGTTTATGGGTGAGTACTCCGAACTAGGTCATATGACTATACTAAGGGCTGAAGAACTTAATCGCCAACCCAATTATTATATGCCCCATCATGGAGTTATAAATGAAAATAGTAGCACTACGAAACTACGGGTAGTGTTCAATGCGTCGGCCGTAACTACAAATGGCAAATCCCTGAACTCCAATTTGCACAAAGGGCCAAAACTCCAATCCAGCATTTTTAGCAATCTAATTAGATTTCGTTTAAATAAAGTCGCCCTCTCGAGTGATATCGAGAAAATGTTTAGGCAAGTTCTAGTCGCAGAGCATGATAGAACTTTCCAAAGAATATTTTGGAGAGCCAATGTGTCAGACCCACTTCGTATTTATCAATTGAACACGGTTACTTATGGCACAGCCTGTGCTCCATTTTTAGCCCTGCGTACCATATTACAGCTATTAAACGATGAAGAACCCAATTTTCCCGTAGCTGTGCAGGCTGCCCGCAACAACCTGTATATGGACGATTTCCTTGGAGGTGCTGAAACAATCGAAGCCGCTCAATCATTGGTCACAGACCTTCAGGCATTATTTAATGCTGGGGGTTTCAAGCTGCGAAAATGGGCTTCAAATTATGTGGAAGCTCTAGTTCAGGTCCCAGAGGCTTTAAAATCAACAAATCAGGAATTATCCTTAAACCCCCATCAATACCAACGTATTTTAGGACTAAACTGGAATTTAACATCGGATACACTGCAGGTTGGCGTCAACACAAAAGAAAGCGTCAAAACTAAACGACAATTATTGTCTGTAATTGCACGCATCTTCGACCCTTTGGGTCTGTTATCCCCTGCCACTATTCTTTTAAAATTGCTTCTACAAGATGTTTGGAAGCTAAAACTTGGTTGGGATGATCCTTTACCACCAGACATTCAAAACAGGTGGAACGAATTTTATGAAAAAATTGCTTCCTTTAAGGCCATGTCAGTACCCAGATTTTTAGACCTGAAAGCCGAACCTATTTACCAGATTCTAGGATTTTGTGATGCGTCAACAAAGGCATATGCTGCCGTAATTTATATACGCCCAAGTCAGAACTCATCTTTAAAATTGATTGCAGCTAAAACCCGTGTAGCTCCTTTAAAACCCATTACCTTGCCTAGGTTGGAGCTATGCGCGGCTGTATTACTCTCAGAACTTTTGTCAGTCGTCCAGAGCTCGCTGGATTATCAGGTTGAGGACATTCTCCTATGGACAGACTCAACAATCGCCCGTAGTTGGATCTTAAATCCACCCTTAAAGGGCAACACATATGTCCTACACCGAGTAAACAAAATTAGAGCTCTCACAGACCCCACATCATGGCATCACTTACCAAGCAAACATAACCCAGCAGACTGTGCAACCCGTGGGCTGTTACCCGACAAATTAAACCACTTTAACTTGTGGTGGTCTGGACCTGATTGGTCAAAGATTCCGGTCTCAGATCATGAGTCCAAGATTGCTACCTCAGTCCCATGTACAATTGTGGGAATTCCTGGACTAATAGAGTCAACTCCAAAGCACGAATCCGTTATAGAGGATTTGGTTTCAAAATTTTCATCAAGTAATAAACTTTTTCGCGTAATTGCATTTATGAAGCGATTTATAAATAATATTAGAAATGCTACAAAATTGAAAGGACCAGTCTCAGTACAAGAAATTTCAGAAGCTAGAAAAATTGTTATTAAATTCGTCCAACAAAGGTCCTTTGCTTCAGAAATCGCCCTTTTGCAGCGCGGCCAACCCGTGGCAAACAGCAGTAAATAAAAAAATCTCAATGTGTTTCTTGATTCAGAAAATCTATTGAGAGTGGGAGGTAGAATTGAAAAAAACATCACTCTGCCCTATGATACTAAACATCCAATACTCATACCTAAAAATCACCCTTTTACATCGACATTAATAAGACATTTTCACATGTATAGTCTTCATGGAGGTGTCGACCTAGTATTAAATCTCATTCGCCAGTCTTACTGGATTCCTGATGGTAGATCCACTGTGAAAAAAGAGCTTCGTAAATGTGTCACGTGTGCCAAAGTCCAACCGACCCCCATTCAACAAATGATGGGTGACCTTCCCAGTGCAAGAGTCAACCCTTGTAGACCATTTCAACATGTTGGCCTTGATTATGCAGGCCCTATTCAAACAAAGTGTGAACATAAACGAACAAAAACAAAATTTAAGTCCTATATTTGTCTATTCATCTGCATGAGCACCAAGGCAATTCATCTCGAATTAGTCACGAACTTATCAACTGAACATTTTTTATATGCCCTACAAAGATTCATAGCGCGTCGAGGCTATCCTACTGACATTTATTCTGACAACGGACGCAATTTTGTGGGTGCCAATGCCCATTTAAAAGGGCTAGTAAAGCTTTCAAAAACCAATACTATCCAAGACTTTGCCACAACTAGACAAATTCATTGGCATTTTATGCCACCTTACGGGCCTAACTTTGGCGGCCTATGGGAATCTTCCGTTAAATTGGCCAAACGCCATTTAATTAAAGCATGTAAAGGCAGTTGCCTATCGTTTGAGGAGTGTGCTACGATTCTAACTAACATTGAAGCCTGCTTAAATTCTCGCCCCTTAGTCCCACTTTCCACCGAGCCCAATAATTTCTTAGTACTTACACCAGGACACTTCTTAATTGGGGCTCCGCTTCTCCAGCTTCCTGAACAATCTCCCAACCCAACTAATCCATTTTGTACCAGTTTTTCTTCCAGATGGAAACTCCTTCAGCAGATCAACAAGTCCTTTTGGAACACCTGGACGAAATCTTACCTTACCACTCTACATTCTAGAGCCAAATGGAAAAGCGGTGTTACCCATCTGCATCCCGGAGAACTAGTCCTGGTCTTGGAACCTTCTATTCAGCCAGCACACTGGACCCTTGCCCGAATTCTGGAAGTCCATCCTGGAGATGATGGCATCGTAAGAATCGTCACTCTGAAGACACCATCTGGAGTCATCAAAAGACCGGTGAATCGGATTGCCAGTCTGCCATGCTCAGCCCCCCCCCCCCCGGAGGATGTCGGGGAGAAAGGGAAGAGAGGATACGATGCGCACATCGGAACTGATTAAGAACGGCGCTGGGCAGTTTTGTTTCAGTCGCTTTTCGAATCCGGACGAGGTACGAGGTATCTCAAGACTTTAAAATAAAATCAGAACTATTAAATATTCTAATCGTACTCATTATAGTTCCAGTCATTATTCTTAAATATGAATAAAATTCGTAATTAATTATTCAAGTCAAATAAACGATTCTTCAAATGTGGAATATAGTCTTCTAATTGTGTGGTGTGGTTTGTCGTTAATCTTCGGAATTCTGGCAGAGGGGTAAGTAGATTTAAACTTATTCTCATTTAATTATATGCTGATTTGTGTTTAAGTAAAAGTTGCAAAATTTGAATTTAAAATAAACTCGTTCGAAATCCTTAATCCGAGATTATAAATTTAATCAACCCTAATTCGAAATTCATAAATTGATACTTAGTCTAAAATTCTTGGTGGCTTCAAAGCCACCGTGCCACCCACCATCTCACGATTGCCGATGCGAGACGACGATTCTCAGAAAACGAAACCACCTCAACGAAATCATATGCCAATGCCGCTATCTTTTCCTCCCCATCTGTTGTTACCAAAACTGAGCTGGAAGAGGCCATGCAGAGCCTCTCTACCCACTTTACCTCCCTCATGCAAGCTATGGTTACCGAACTACAAAAATCTCTTCAAAGTTTTGTTAAGACGGCCATACAGCCGCTTATGGGTATCATCCAAGACTTACAAGTCAAACGTTCCCCAAAACTTCCTACTGGCCTTTCAGATGCTGTCGCACAACGACTCAAAAAAGCTCGTACAGACCCTGTCATCACCAACTCGGATTCTCTCAACATGGATACCTCATCACCAGTTGCTCTGGAGCCTCCTGGCCCCCGCCCTCCTCCTGAACCACCGCATGCTGTCTAGCTCCTGTGCCGTCGCTCTCATGTTTTCTGATCTCTGGCTGTTTTTGGGGGTAAGTCCTGATTGTTTTCTGCTGTTATTTGTTTTTTTTGTCATGTCTTCCGAGTTATTTTTGCTCCAGTGGAATTGTAGAAGTTTCCGTGCCAACGGTCATTGGCTACTAAACTCCCCCTCCCTTCACGCCCGTATTTTGTGTCTGCAAGAGACGTTTCTTTCCCCCTCTGATATTGTCTCCCTCCCTAGTATGATTTGTTACAGAGCTGATAGGTTATCTGCTCGGGGCGGTGGTCTGTTGACTGCCGTTCATTCTTCTCTTCCGTCCACAAGGTTTACTCTCCCTACTTGCCCTCTCCAGGACTTTGAAGCCCTTGGCATTAAGGTCTTTTTTGATTATTCTTGGTCTATAATTATTAACATTTACTCCCCCTCCGGTGCCCTCCCTGAGGGGTGGCTTTCTGAGATTGTTTCCGCCAGTGACTCCCCCTCCTTATTCTTGGCGATTTCAACATCAATGCCTGTGTCCGGTCTCCCCCCATCCCTGTTAGAACTCGTCAATTATTAAACTGGGTCGCCTCACAAGACTTATGTATTCTCAATTTAACATCTCCTACTCGCTCTAGCCCTTGCAGCTCCCCTCCCTTCTGGATCTGACTATGGTGTCCCCTCCGCTTTATGACAAATTTATGTTTTATGTCCATCCTGATCCTTATGACTCTGACCATCATCCAATTCTTTTATTCAGGAACTATAATTCTCCTCCCTCTGCTAGTACTAAAAAGTGCTACAATTGGTCGAAAGCTAGCGCTGCACTTAACCGTCGGGAGAACCTACCGAATCTCTACTACGAAGACTTTGAGAGTTCTTGTATGCAAGCTCTTTCGGACACTTGTTCTACCTTCCCTAAGGCGCATAACTCAACTCGTCCCTGGTGGGACAGCACTTGCCGCCATCTGCTTGCTCGGAAGCGAAAACACCTTCGCCTTGCTCGCTCCCTTTGCTCCAGAGATGAATGGCTCCGATATAAGCATTACGCTGCTAAGCTCCGGCGTTACATCAAGTATTCTTCACGATGCTTCTGGGACAATCTTTGTCGGGAAAACAGCTCCAACGGGAAAATCTTCAAAATTCTAAAACGGATGGCCAATCGCGAACTCCCTGTGGATGACAATATCATCCTCAATCCATTCCCCCTCACTTCTGCCTCTCTCCAAGCCCAGGCTTTTCTTCAACACTTCACGAAAGATAGCATTGAACCTCCCATTACGTACGATCTTAGTGATGGTGATCCTATTCTCGATGAGCCCTTCAGCATGGAAGAACTAATCTATGCTCTCAAGCCAAGCACGCTCGCCCAACAACTCCTGGAGCAGACGGAATCTCTCTTAACCTGTTAAGTAAGCTCTCTCATCAGCACCTGGATTCCCTGAGGAGTACATTTAATAACTCATTTAACACGGGTGTCCTTCCTCCTTCTTGGAAATTGGCTACCATTCTCCCCATCCGGAAACCCGGTAAACCCTCTTCCGATATTGCGTCTTATCGCCCCATTGCTCTCAGTTCGGTGGGGTGCAAAGTTCTGGAACGGATGATACTTCGCAGGCTTTTAGCTTGGGCTCGCCAACGGAACCTCTTTCATGGAGATCACTACGGTTTCATCCCTTCCCGGGACTGCACTGTTGCCCTCAGCACCTTTTTCCTGGACGCCTCTACTGCCCGTGCTAATCGCCACTTCGTTGCTGCTGTCTGCCTAGATATCAAGGCCGCTTATGACTCCGTTCAGTCCGACATTTTAATTTATAAACTCGCCTCTCACGGTATCCGTGGTAAAATGGGCCATTGGATTGCTTCCTTTGTCAAACATCGTGTTATCCAGGTACGCTGGAAGGCTGCTCTTTCTCAGGTCGGTCCCTGTAATCAGGGTGTTCCCCAGGGTAGTGTCTTATCCCCATTCTTGTTTATCATGTACATGCTGGATGTTGTCGAAACTCTTGAGGAGGGTGTAAATATTATTGTCTATGCTGACGATATTTTGGTTTATGCAATTGGCCCGGCTGAAGACCGTGCTCGTCAAAAACTTCACAACACGTTGTGCCGCATCAATACCTGGTGCTCGGCAAATAAGCTCTTAATCGGCCCTGATAAATGCTCTACTATAAATTTCTCCCGTTCCAGAGATCCCGGCCCTTCTATCATCCTTATGGGTTTCAATATCCCATGGAGCTCCCATTTCAAAATCCTCGGCATCTGGTTCTCCCGCTCTCTTTCTTTTGCCCACCATTTCTCCACTTTGAAAGTGAAGGCTTTCCGGAAAATCAACTACATCAAAGCGGTTGCTAATCGTTCTCGGGGGTTAAATAGCGATCATGCTCTGAAAATCATTAATTCCCTTATTCGTAGTGGTCTAGAATATGGTGCCCCCCTTTTTTATGACGCCCCTCCCTCTTCTCTAAATACTCTTGAGATTTGCTATAACGCTGCGATTAGGGTTGCTACTGGCCTTCCCCGCTGGACCCTTATCCCTGTTCTCCGCCGTGAGGCTGGTGTCGCTAGCATGACTCTTCGGCTGTCCCTCCTCACTAAGCAGTTTCTCCTCCGTCTTCTTGCCTCCCCTCCAGGCCTCCGCATTTGTGACTTAATCAGGTCCCAGGTACTTTGCCCTTCAGCGGACTGGAAGTGGGGAACTCCGCTTCAAGAAATCTGCTGCTCCTTAAATTGCTTTCGTCTGCAGGTCCTCCGTTTCGTCTGGCCCCTGCCCCCTAACTGCCTTCAGTTTAAGGTGGTTGTTGACGAATTCCCTTTCCAAGATCCTTCCATTCCTGACGATCTCATTGCGAAAGCCTGGAACAATTGGCGCTCCACCTTTCCCCTGTGCACTCTCTTGGCCACTGATGCCTCGAAAGACGATCACAAAACGGCTATTGCGGTGGTGGATGCAAACTCCACCTTTTCTCTGGCTTCTTTGGTATCCCATCACAACTCTGTTTTCACTGCCGAAACCCTGGCTCTTGTTCTTGCCATCTCCGAGGCTCCTACTTCTTACTCCCAGATCATAATCCTGTCGGACAGTCTCTCTGCCCTGCGTGCTCTGAACTCCATTCTCCTAAAGTTATACTCCACCTTCTTTCTGCTATCCATGCCTGCAATCAGCATGGGCACCACGTCGTATTTGCTTGGTGTCCCGGGTACAAGGGCATCTACCCCAACGAAAGGGCGGACAGCTTAGCCAAGAATGGTCCTTACACCTGCCACTCCATCCCTGGGATCTCTCCTGAAGATCTCCGCTCTGACTTAAAGAAATCTTGGCTCAATGAATGTGAATACAGTTGGTTGCAGAGTGATTATGCCTCTCCTTTTGAGTATCTTTCTCCGGACACTTCACTGTACCATATCATAAATAATTTTTTCTAGTTCTTGCAGATTAGCAGGGCCGGCTCGACCATATAGGCAAACTAGGCGATGGCCTAGGGCGCTCAAATCTAGAGGGCGGCACAATCCAGACAACAAGATCTATTTTATTTATTACTATCTAACGGCACTTCAGAATAGATAAAATGTAGTCTTGGAAACACAGCACTCATGTTGTGTGAAAATTTTAAACACTTACAATCTTTGTCTAGAAAGGACTAAAAGGTACAAGTCTGCTGCTATGACTTGGAAACATTTACTGAGTTTTCTTGGCGTGTTTTCAATTGGACATGTAAAAATGATGTAAATGGATAATCCTCGAATTGACTTTTCAGGGCATCAAATCAAAGTCAATCTAATTTATCTAATGAGAAGTGCTAGAGAAAGTGTCACAAACAACTGGCTTGATGTTACCATAATAACGATCTATTTATTTCAAAAACTTACAACGTCGAATTGAGTTTTGAAAACAGTCTGTCATTAAATCTGTCCATCTAATTGTTAACAGCTTTACACTATATCTAAAAGTCACCGAGTCATTATTTAATGGGGCTGTACGTTATTGGAACTATAAAGTTTTGACTTTCCATTCAAGGGTCTAAATTGTACATCATGTTTTTATAATTTTGAACTGACATAAAAAGAAAAAAAAATAATAATAAGATTTGAATGAAGCTAGCTCTAACTAGAAAGAAGTTTTAGCTCTTTAGACTAGGTGACTTTGTAGGGGCTATGCGTGGGGGCTTTTTGGAATTTTACAAAGTGATTCTGTTATAGTTTCTTTTTCTAGTAGCTCAACTTAGTAATAAAATGTGAAATTTCGTTTCCAGTACAGTTGATACTTGAAACTAGCTGTTAACAGAAAAAAAAAAAATTTTTGGAGTACAATTTTGTAAGAGAAAATTAGAGAAAAAATATCATTAGCAAAGCAAATTAGGCTCATTTGAAAAGTCATTTTCGTCCTAATCCTAAAGAAACACTATCAGGATAATAATTTGAAAAAACAAAATTTTTCCACCTGAATCTGAATAAGCAAAAATCTTGCTTCATCTTCCAAAGTAATTAGTAAAAAAACAATAGTTTGATATGAAAGAAATAAAGATTGAGGCTTTGATAAACAGAACATGGAAAATGCTTCCGGTTTCACTTTGAGTTTATGTATCCAGGGGTGTTTGTGTTCAGGGTTTACCCCTGATTTCAGGGTTTTTACTCAACCCATCTGTATTTTCATATTTCCTATAAAGTTATTTTTTGCTTTCATTGGTTATTTATTTGTTATTTAGGTGATATGTGAATGAAATGTAAAAGGATTGAGGGCTTCTGGCCTAAACAGTTTGAGTGTTATGTGATATTTTGGAGTTTTTTTTATTTGAGGCTCCAATTTTCAGGGTTTTTTCCTTTGAGTCACAATCACCTCTGTGTATCCTTTCAATGTGAGAAAAATCTATGGGTAATCTGCAGCGAATAGACGACATGATTCTCTGACTTCATTCAAAGTCCTGACGATTTTCTTTTATTTAACCTGTAGGAGTATTCTTTTAACACACAAACAGTGGAATGTAGCCTATCATAGCACAGCTTTTTCCCACAAACATTGAAAGCTCCGCCTCCTTCTAGTTGTCCATTCTCGACGAACACAAGCCAGATCATGTATAAAAAAAGTTAATTTCTTATTAGAAAATAAGTGAAGAAAGTTTTCGTCAGTACATAACAAAAGACGAAAGACGACACGCCAATGGTGAAAATGTGACCCAAACTCCACTACTAATGCACTACTAAAAACAAATTTTTTTCTTGGAAACTGTAAAAGTGATTTCGGATTTGATAAACAGGAGGCATTTTCAGAAGAAATTAACATTGTGGTATCATTCCCATCGGTGTCAGAGCCAGCCCGATTACGAAACATGAAAAAAAAGTTTAATTATGCAGTCAGCTGATAAATCAACAAGTAAGGCTAAACATCATTTTAAGATTAATTTTTATATTTCTTTTCTTGATACAGCAAGAAATTCGAATGATGAAAAGTTCAAACAGACCAAAAAGATAAATCGTGTTTTCTGATGCCTTTCTAACGATTGTGAGTCTTAAAAAAAAACCTTTCAAAGTGATTTTGAAATCATGCAGAAGATTAGGAGATTATCTGACTCAAGGAGACTCTAAGGATGTTGATGAAAGTACACTACAGGAAGTTTTGAATAATTTTTGTGAAAACGAACTAGTACATTGCGTATTGAATTTAGTAACAGCAATAAAATTGTTGCTGACACTTCCTGTGTCTGTGGCCAGTGGAGAACTCAGCTTCATATAATTGAAATTAATAAAAACTTACTAGCATTCTATAGTGATGTGAGAACGATTTGTAGGACTATCACCATTATCAACAGCTCAAGATGAAGCTAAAACAATTCATTTGAAGGATACTGTTTCTACTACTGCTAAAAGTAGCGCCGAAAAAAAAAAAATAATATGCAATATGTAATAAAAATAATTAATTGATTATTTATTACAGTATTTGTATGTGTATAATTGTCTGCGTGTCTTACATTTTTTAAAAATTTGTTTTAATGGGGCGCCACAAAAATTTTTCGCCTAGGGCGCCAAATTTGCTCGGGCCGGCACTGCAGATTAGTAGGCTGCAAATTTCGAATTCTCACCCTGTCTTTTCAAAAACTAAACATTTTTGAGCAGATTGATATTAGGACTATTTCCTGGTCTGGTAAAGAAAAAATTCTACGATACTCTTTGTGGGATTTAACTTAAAGTGAAAAAAGATATGATTACTTACAGAATTATAGGTGCTCATGGGAATGGATAGGTAATTTTAACAATTTGAATCAAATAAACGTACCACATTACAGACGCCGTATAGCAAGGTGTATTTGTATTATCATTTTGAAGTGCTGTTTGTGAACAAATCTGCAATACCTCCAAAATAGTCAACCAGGCGCCACTTTTATTTCGAGTTAATTGATTTCTCGAGCATGAAAATTTGCCCGAGTTCTTGAAAAACCTCCGTACCATAATGTACGGAGAATGTGTCACTGTTTTAAGAGTGCAATTTTCATTAAGTCGGTCACATTTTCGTCGTTCTACTAGCTTTGTTTATCAGCTCGAAATAACTTAAACTTGACTCATCAGAGAAAACCAGCCTAATAATTAACTGATAATTTTTTGAAATTTTTGGTCAACTGAAGTCTTGCTTTTTTTTTTAAACTCTTTTCCTTAATAAAGGCTTTTTTTGTAGATCTTCTGGATTTAACTTGCTTTTTTTAATTGTTTCCACCCTGTTTTTGAAGAAAGTATTTTGATATACACTTTTTTTTAGGTTTATTTCTTTAGAAATCGACCTATTGCAATGATCTATATATCTATAATGATCAATTTGATCTATATATCTATAATGAAAATTTTGTCATCACGATAACTCCCAAAATAAAACTCCAAATCGAACCAAATTTCGACAGTGAACTGATCTTATAAATATCTTGGATGAGTTCGTTAACCAAGTTGCTCCGACTTTTTGTTTTCAAGTGGAAGCCACTTGAAAATTTCAAACCCACATCGTAAAAAGCATATTTAAACCAAGATTTGCTTGAATTTTGATGTATACATAGACTATATAAGGCTCACAACTAAGTTTATTAATAAACTTTATCTGTCACTCTTAACAAAGTGCGGATGTTATAAACTAAGCCAGAGACAGCTTGAAATTAGGCTACCACTTGAGAATCTATAATCTTGATAACTTTTTAAATTCTGATTCAATTCTAACCAGAGTTGGACAGTGATATTATCATATAATTATCTTGGATCTGTTCACTAGGCAACTTGTTCCGACATCTTCTTTCCAAGTTGCAGCCACTTGAAATATGCCATCACGATAATTTTTAAAATACTAAGCAAAAGTGAACTTATGGTTCAAATATCTTGGATAAATTCACTTGGTGACTTGATCCACAATTTTAATTCCAAGTGGCGGCCACTTGAAAATTTGTCATTATGATAACTTTTGTATTAATGAATCAATTTGCATCAAATTTGGGTAGTGGATTTATCATTGAAACATCTCAGATATGTTCACTGAGCACCTCACTCTGCATTTTTTTCCATGTGGTGTCCAATTGAAATCATGGTGCTACCTGAAAATTTCTTATCTCGATAATTTTGGAAATACTGATTTAATTTGAATTAAAGCTGGACAATGAACTTATACAAATATATTGGATGATTTTGCCATTTTGTTTCCAAGTTGCAGCCACTTAGACTGCCACTTGAAAATTTGCCATAACAACAACTTTTGAAACACTGCACTGATTTGAACCAAAGTTGGATAGTGAACCTATGCTTCAAATATCTTGGATGAGTTTGCTGGGCAACTTGCTCCATTATATTGTTTCCAAGTGGCAGTCACTTGAAAATTTGTTATCATGGTAACTTCTGAAATAGTTATTCAAGTCAAATAAAAGTTGAAAAATGGATTTAACATTCAAACAACTATGATTTCGGTGGACAAGTTTGTTTCCAAGTTGCGTCCACTTGAACGCTGCCACTTGAGACATTGTTGTTGCGATAACTTTTGAAATACTGAATTTATTGGAACCAAAGTTGGACAGTGGACTTATCTTACAAATATCTTGAATTAATTCACTGAGCAACTTTCTCCGCCATTTTGATCCAAGTGGTGGCCACTTAATTTTTCAATACGATGACTTTTGAGATTCTGAGTTAATTCGAACTAAATTTATACACAAGACTTATCTCACAAATGCATTTGATATATTTGTTTGCCAACTTCGCCTGCCATCTTATTTCCAAGTGCCGGTCACTTGAAAATTTTAAATTCACATAAAAAGGTATTCATGAACCGATTTCTTAAAACTCCATATGTACATAGCCTACGTCAATATTTCTACCAAGTCCATTAATAATTTTTTGCTGCCATTTTCAAACAAAATGACGGCTACTTGACCAGGAAAAAGAAATCAGCCTACCCTTCTGAATAAGCTGGAAGGACTTGTTTATTATTTTTTTCAGTTCTGAACATGATATAAATCGATTTTTTAAACATTTGCTTTTTAACTAGCGACCATCTCACTTGGGTGAGCAATTTGGCCGCCTAAAGCCAAATTTCCAGTTTAAACAGCCAAAAAATTTTATATCTTGCTAAAAACCATCTCACTAATATTTCGTTATCATTTGATTATTTTGCCATCTCACGTACAAAAATATTTTTTGATTTTCATTCTAAAATTAATACTTTTTGTGACATCATTAACTGCCTCATCCTTGCCATTTTATGAAATACTTTCTAAAATTACAATTTTCCTGACAATTGCATTTTGTTTTTATCACTAGGCTCAATCTTAAAGTGTACGTGGAGAACGACATAATAAAATGTTTGAAAATTCGCTTTTTAAACGATAAAATTGGTGGTTGCAGAAAGAGAAAAGGAAAATATCCAGGTGCGGCTGTTTTTGTGTCTTAGTGTATGTACATCTGTAAAAACTATATAACATATTCTACTTAGCTCAAGAATAATTGTTAGAAATTTTGATGATTATGTAACATTGTCGGAGCACACATTTTTTAACAGAAAACATGCCTTCAAGCATCTAAATAATGTATGTTTATTTCATTTTTTTTAATGCAATGTAACCACGTTGAAATACATTTAAATAAAATTCTGTCCATAGGCCTTAATGATTAGAAATAATTTGACGTGTCCTTATACACGAACCATAAACAATAAAAACTATACAACTATTTCTGTATAGCACCTCAACATTTATACGAGCTTGTAAATCAATCAGGGTAATCTAATTTTTTCGGCCACTATCATCGTACGTAGAAATTCTGTCTATAGGCTGTAATAATAAGAAAAACTTTGGTGCATCCCTGTATACAAACTACAAACAGAATGCACACCGAAAATTATATAGCTAATTTCGTGGGCCTCATGAACATGCGTACTAATTTGCAAGTCAGTCGGTAATTTTTGAGGCCTCTATCACAGTACATAAATAGAAACAGATAGATAGACATGCAGAACCCAAAAACTTTTTGAATCTCCACATGTAGGCCTCCTACTGACGTTTCAGCAATAAATTAAAGTAAAAGAAGTCTGAAATCAATCAGCTCAATCGAATAAGGCATTTAACGCTATTGCACTTCAAATAATTTGCGCCCACATTTTATAATGATAAAGAATATCTCGTTGTATCCCTGTAAAAATATATAAGTGCTAGATACATCAAAATTCATACAGTTTGTGCGACGGTGATCTATAACAAATATATAAAATTTCAGCTCTACCAGATAAGGCATTTAGATGCAATAGCATTTAAAATAATTTCAGCCCATAGGTCATAAAGATAAAAAAAAAATTTGTTGTGTGGCTGGAAAAAAAAAAAAAAAAAAAAAAAACTAGTTGGCATAAGTGCACTCTGCTCAGTTCCCCATCATATATATGTTCTCATAAATTTCTAGTATGAGACACATTATAATCATGTTAAGAGAAATGTACTTGACCAAATGCTTGACACAGTGACAGAATGAAATCCCCACCTAATAGGCTATCCACCATTCATTTTGATATATTTATCATATTTTAATCTATTAATTAATTTTATTATGGTCAATTTTGTAGTTTAATTTTCATGCTACTATTTTCAATGCAACAATCCTCAAAATTTTTATTTATATGGAAAATTTTCAATTTTGCTACGCTGATAAAATCTTAAATTACGAATAAGTTACGAAATTTTCCTATTAGAATATTTGTAGTCCACCATGCTCAAACAAGTATCATGAATGTTATTTTGAAGTTGTTTCATATATTTATGATCCTCAAAATAGACGTTTATGCTCAATTTTGCCCTATTCTGCCATGTTAAGTAAATCGTAAATTCTAAATAACTTACGAATTTTTTAAATTGGAAAATTCATAGTCTATGATATTCATGCCAGTATCCAAAATAATGTTTTAAAAGTGGTCTGACATATTTACGATGAAAATATTCCTCAAAATTGACGTTTATGTGAAATTTTGCCCTATTGTGCCATGTTAAGAAATTCGTAAATTCCCAATAACTTGCGAAATTTTCAAAGTAGCATGTTTATAGTTAATGATGTTCATTCCGGCATCAAAACTGATATTTTAAAACTCATCTGACATTTTTACAGTGAAACTTTTTTTTGCCCTATTCTCCCACGTTAAGAAAATCGTAAGTTTCTAATAACTTACGAAGTTATATAATTCAAATTTGGAAATGAATAGGGTTCTTGCCAGTGTCGAAAAGTAATATTTTAAAACTAATCTGACTTCTCTGCGACAATTTGTTCTTGAGATATCGTGTACACAGACTAAGATACTAATACACTAACAGACTAACAAACTAACAGACACCATACAAATTTTGTCATTTTTGGATTCCTCAAACCTGTAAACGCGTATAAAAAAGTAAAAAAAACAAGGTTAAAAATTTTCACGATTACCTAAGTTTCCCATATCTATAGTATGATGAGGAACTAAAAACTTGCTACATTCACTAAAATAAATAGGGTTCATGCTACAGTGACCTATAACATATGTACCAACTTTCAGCTCATCCGAACAAAACGTGTAGACGCTATCGTATTCACTCACATGCATACATACATATATCACAAAAAATCGTGTAAAATCCTACATATCTCTACAAGGGGAGCTCGTATCAAAACCAAAGTTGGAGGTGTACTACTAGACATCATGACAGTCACAAATATAAATTTTCAATATTCTGCAACCATTCTTTTTTGAGCTATGCAAGATGCAAAATCCATTTCGCAAATCATGACTACAATACTTTCCTAGTATAGTATGTTTGGAAAGTAAAAAAGTATTCAATACTGAGTAATTCTACTTTAATATGGAATTACTACTTTAATATGTAACGTTATAGTATTATACACTTTTTTAACAGAAACCTCTGAAATTTTATTACTAATTTCAAATCCCCCCCCCCCCTCCTCTCCTTTATAGACTAAACATTGTCAATTGGTTGAGATCAGGATTATTTCCAGGTCTGATAAAGAAGAAAGTATATAATATTCTTTGTAGGATTTAAACTAAAGTGAAAAAAATTGATTACTTACAAAATTATAGATGTTCATGTTCATGAAGATGGATATGTAATTTTAATAAATTGAATCAAATAAACATACCACAGACACTGTCTGTCAAAGTGCATTATCACCTTGAAATGTTGATAGTAGAAAAGTTTGAGATAACTCCAAAATAATCAGGTAGGCACCCATATTTACAATGGTTGCGTTTTATTTAGAATTAATTGATCCCTTAAGCATTAAAATTTGTCTGACTCCTTGAAAAGTTACGCAAGCCAATAACATAATATACAGAGAATATTTTACTATTTTAAGAGTGCAATTTTTGTTAAGTCGGTCACATTTCATCATTTGACTCAGCAAAGAAAAACACTGGAGCTCAGTAATTAATTGGACATTTAAACAAAATTTTGTCCCACTAAAGTCTTGTTTCTTAATTCTTTTCATTAATAATGGCTTTTTTGCAAATCTTCTGGCTTTTAAACCTGCTTTGTGTAATCGTTTGCGCACTGTTTTTAAAGAAATTATGTTGCTAAATACTTTTTCTGAATCTCTCTCTGTTCTGAAATAATACAAATCAATTTTTTAACTAATATTTTATTTCAGGGAACTGAGTTAAGTTAGATAATCTGTTTCATAGTGTACAGAAATCATACATGTTACTCTTAATATTGATCTGTGTCAAAAATTATTTCTTTAATTAAAATGTTTAATTAAAAGTTCGTCAAAATAATTAAAAAGAAAGAAATTTCTCTTTCAGAAATATTACTTTTCCAACACATTCACAAACTCATTTTCTGTTCTACATGCATAGTCTTTTTGTGATTTCTAATTCAAAGGAATGCAAATGAAACAGCTTTTGAATAAAATTGACTCAATAAAATAATATGATATCAGAAAAATGAAATTTTTATTTTTATTAGCAACAAACTTCTTTTAACAATAACAGTAGCAGTAAGTAATGATGTGAATTATGTTAAAAAAAAAAACAAAAAAAAACCTTTTTTTTTTTTTTTTTTAATTGTTTGTATTGTGTAAGCTCTTTCTCGGCTTTCAATTTAATTCTTCCTAAATTCTAACAAATCATTAGCAATACTATTTCAGATTTTATTTAAATTCTTGTATGCTGTTAACTCTGGAGGGATGAATTTTAGTAAAATAGGACACAGTAATCCAGAGACGCCAACATTGTAAACCTTACATCAGGAGTGAGTAAGTTCAATTTCAGGAGTTTTACACCCTTCTTCAGGAGTCAATCTTACAACCATACTATTTAAAAATACAATGTCAGAGTTTCCCCCAGGTTTAAAAAAGGGCAGGATGCTGCTAATAATAAAAAAAAGGTTTTTTTCTAGATTCCCAAGGGCTGTTTTGAATTCTTAGGGGCACATTTAACATTTAAAATCCAGACACTTTTGCTATTTTTCTAGTCATAGGGCAGGCAAGGTGCAACATCCTCCTGAAACTGACTGAGTTTTTAGATAATAAACTTTTTCTCTTTTTCGCAGAATTCATAGCTCTTTTAGAAAACTTGACTTATTCTTTTACAGATTCAATTAGATAGATCTATATGAAAAATTATTTAAATTATAATGAGAAATGCCCTTATACCTACAATAAAGGGTATTTTTATTATATTCTTTTATTATTTGATGCTATATAATAAACAAGAATATGAGTATGATTTTAAATTAAATGTGTAGTAAGATATACAAGTTAAAAATAAATAAATAATTATTTCCAGTCCTTTTTTAATCAAAACTGACTAGTCCGGTCTTTTTTAATTAAAATCTGGTCAGTCTTTTTTTTTTTTCCCAAGTCAACTTTTTTGTAGCCCCTCTTTACTATTCAGATAAAATTTTATTGAATAAATTGATAAAAATTAAAAGAACAGAAAAGAAATTAAGAAAGGAATAAGATGGAAAAGGTTATAAGATGGAAAAAATACTTAAAATATTATATTCTACAGCATAAAAAATACGAATTCAAAATCTTAATGATTATCGACCTAATTTGTCTAGTTCTTTATTGTCAGATTTAATGGTAGAGAAAGTAAGTTCTCTATCAAAAAGTAAAAAGCGCTATGATGCGAAATTTTCCAAAGAACTCCTTTCTGCAAAATGCCGAAAATTGTGCATTGCCGGCTTTCAAACACGGCCATTGTTTTTGCATAATCTTCAATAAACTTTTGATTTGCGACGCGTTTTTTGGATTGATCATGATGATCTGACATTTTCATAAAAAATATTAAAGGCAACTATCATTGAAGAGTTATAACATTCAATAACGCGGCAGACAAAAATAACAAATCACAACATGAACCACGGTGACGCTCACTCCTCAAAACAAACGCGGTAGATACTCGTTACGGTTAGAGTGAAATTATCGATTGACAAGGAATAAAATATAATTTTCTCCCTCTAATACAAGCTAGGGAGGAAGAAATCTACAATGCATACCGCTGGAGGGCGGAGCATTTAACTGACGTCATCGGAGTTACGCTATACTGCACGCTGATTCGCCGTTTTTTCTCTCCGTAAGGGTAGATCTAGCACTTACCTCTCGCTGTTGTTTACGTTTGCTGCCGCGTATGGAAATCGGTGCTGCCGTGACTCGCGAAAGCGGATTGCCGGCAAAGAGACGAAATTAGAGGAGAAACTACCACTTTATGTCATTTCCGTATTACCGTATTTGATACCTTATTTCCGTAACAACTCCGGAATTTCCGGACATGTTGGCATCTCTGGTAATCCCCTATAACTCTGACTTCTTATCTGAACAATGCACTTATCATAAAGGTTTCTCAGACCCTTAATATCATCCATATTTTTCATCCCATTCATGTTTAACAAATTATTTAAATGGGCATGCACACAAGCATATCATTCCTCATGGTTCATACACTAAGGAGTAAAAAAAATTCAAGGACTTTTCAAGCACTTTCAACCAGGATTTTAGATGTGTCCACACACACACACACACACCTTTTTTTGGAGGGCGAGGGGAGGAATTACCTACTTAAATAAAACTTTTTTTTTTCAAACATTTTTAAAAGTGTATGAACCATGTTCCTACTAAATCTTTCCTTCAAAAGATTTATTGCAGCAGTGTAATTAGTTCCCATTAAACTGAAACCATTTATTGCATTCGCTGCTGCAACACCGACATAACTCTTTAAACAAAAGAATTTCTCAATATCAGTCAAAGTGTTATTCTTATGTACAGCTATATGAAACATATCCCAGAAATTGAAAAATTTATCTGATTCACCACAGAATGTCTCCATTTCTAATTTGGGTAATCTCACTCTTTTTTTCAGGTTCAGTATTTGAATGACATACCTGTACATGACTTCCTGATTCATCTGTATTTATCTCCTTTAATTTTGATTTCAATTAATTTATAATTAATTATCTTATCCTCATGTTGAGTGCTTCCTAAAATGTCAGCTTCTATATGCCACATACTAATTAAGTTTTGAATTAGATTATCTAAATCTTTTAATGTCTTACCCTCTTCTAACAATTTTTCTATCATTTGCTCTAAAACTTAAATTTTCATGTCCATGATGTTTTCTTCCATTTCTGTAAATAATTGATCTAAAATCTTTTGAAGTATATTGCACGTCCTCTTTAGTTTAGGTTCAGATATTTCTCTCTCTTTTAAAAGCTTATGGACATTACAATATTTAATTTAAATTAAATGAAAAATATAATTAAATAAATATGTCTAGCTCACAAGAGCTCATTTAGAAATCTATATAAAAAGATTTTTAGGAGGGAAAAAATGTCCTTTGCGAGCATGCCCTCGCTTCAACTGAGCAAGTGGTGCATAAACTATAATTCCAAAATCGTCTGTTTGGCTTTAACTTTCTTAACTTTGTTATTGATGATTGGGCCATTACTTCAGATATTAAATGTTTAAGAGGCAAATTTTCACTTAATCTGCTCTTCAGAATTTTTTTTTTTTTGTTTTTCAGATTTTCTGCAACCTATAAAAAACTTTGTAAGTGATAGAAAATTACAGAAACAATACAACGATGTTAGATTAATCTTTAGCAGAAATAAAAAATCTTTTTCTCTTCACAGCACCTATTCAACTGTTTTTTTGAGTCTAAGTTAAGATAAACATACAACATACAATAAAATTATAGTGAATGACACAGAAGAATACTCAAAGAAGAACAGTACTTTTCCTATATAATATGGTTTCCTATGCTTGGTTCTTATCTTCAACAAGATGTGCTATCATCAAATCTTTTCTCTATAGATGCTCAGTTACATATGGTATGCTTATGCATCCAATGGCATTAAATTTTAAAGAAATCTAAATTCTCATGATAAATTGAAATTTATTTTTTCCGACTGAGTGAAAATAATGCCTGGACCGGGAGTCGAACCCCAGATCTTTGACTTACAAGGTCAAGGCTCTACCAATTGAGCTATCCAAGCCGACAACCGGTGGACATTACTCACTCAGACAACTTTTAGGCAGAAAAATAAATAAATAAATAAATTAAATTTCAATAAATATGTTCTTCCCAATTAGTTGATTGTGTGATTTTAATATATATTGTATCTCATGATAAAACTTTGAAAATCTAAAAAAAGATTAATTTTAGACTATCATAGCGAAAAAACAGACTTTTAGTGACCTCTTAATATAAAAAGAAAAAAAAAAAAGGAAAAAGATGAGTGAAGATATTCCAGATCTTCTGGTAATACAATGAAAATGACTACAAAATTTAAATTTCAACTTTTTATTTATTCTTTGTAATCTTTGCTATATACATAGGTCCATAGTTCAAGGGTAAAAATGGGACAACTAATTGTCCATATTTACAATTATCACTAAATTGAAATAAATTTCTCAGGGGTTTAAAAGATTCATTCAAATCATTGACAATGTATTCTGAATTACATTCTGCAGATAATTTTGATAGTGCCATGTGTACAACACCATCATTTTGAATTGGAGATAAAGAACACGTAGAATATACTAAGGATCCACCAACTTTTAGGGCTTTCAGTGCAGAACTAAAATAAAAATAATTTAGAAGCATTTAGTACTAAGAACTTAAAAGTCTCTATAAATTACAGCTGTTATTAATTATCATTATTATATATTAAAAAAATAATAAGAAAACTAAGTTTTGCAAATGCAATAAACAGAAACAAGTTTATTTGCAGTTTTTAAAGGAGTATTTTAAGAACTAACTTTACTTGGAGTTTCACTTGTTGCAAGTAACATTCAAAATAATAATAATAATAAAAAAATTACTTCTTAATTCATTGAAATGCTTTAATCTGATACTTTACTCCATAATTTGGGCTTGAAATTAACAGGGGTCCATTGGTCTGGAACCACAAAAATATTCAATGGACCAGCAAAATATAAATTTTAGTGGTTCACCGGACCAGTGAAGCTCTTCGATTTTTTTTCTAAAATTGCCCATAAATCTGTACTACTTTATAATTGTCAATATCATCTATTCTCTGTAATTTTTCATTTAATTTCACTTTCATAATCTTTTTTTACTTTTAATTTTTAATAGTAAATACATGACACTGAGCTCGTTTGCTAGAGCATAAATTTTTTATTTATGTAAGATTTCATTTGTATTTTTTAATTGATTTACAAAAATTTACCATATTTGACTTGTAAATTTATAAACAAACAAAGTCTTAGTAAAACAAACATTTTATAAATTTTTAAATATTTTTGAAAAATATAATAGAATGGAAGAACGAACTAGTGAAATCTGAAAATTACGGGTCCTGTGAACCGGTAACATTATTTTCTTAATTTTTACTCCTGATAGTTATGTGCCCTGATATTTGATCTGCTATATTTTAACTAATAACTCATGCTGAAAAATATGTTCAGATTTTTTGTTTTAAACCAACATAAATACAGGGTTCCCACTCAATTTCAAAAATAAAATTCCCTGACTTTTCCAGGTCTATTTTTAGAAAATTCCAGTCACAAAATTAGGTCCGCAACATTAAAAATAGCTCACGGTATAAAACAGAACATAGCTCGCGACATAAAAGACAGCATAGTCATGTGACTTGCAATATAAATTGAATGCTCAAAAAGCATTTTCCAGGTTCATATCAACATTTTTCCAGGTTTTGGAGCAATATTTACAATTTTCCCTGATATTTCCCTGATTTTTTTGAGTAATTTCAAATTCCCTGACTTTTCCAGGTTTTTCCTGTTCTCCCTGACCTGTGGGAACCATGAAATAACCTTTACATATTTAAAATTATGAGCTGCTGTATATTTTAAAAACATAAAAGAATGAATAGCTACATGTAAATATTGCATATTAATTTTCTGAATGCAAGTTTTATGATATGAGCAGTGAATTTTTTTTTTTTTATCACTTTATGATTCACATTAAAAAATTGTAATAAACCAAAAGTTCATGCTTCTTTTTTTTTATTCAAGTAATTTTAGGTCATTACTGGAAGCAAGAGTTTAATGTGATTGAAATGGTAAAGAAAATATGTGAAAGGAAAGGAGAAGAGGCAATCTCAGTTCCTGCAACACAAAATGGTTTTAATGGTAAATCAAACTCAAAATCATGTAGACATGCTGAAAAATCCTTGTGATGACCATTTCCTTAGCCACATTGTGACTTTTGATAAAAAGTATATCTATTTCAAGAATCCAGACAAACAAAATCATTGGTTGAATTCCATATAGATGCAAGAACTAGTAACAAAGGGAAATGTGTTCTCAAGAAAGGCTTTATTGTGTGGTTGGTGAAATTTTGAGGGCATTATCCAATTTGAGCAGGTTTCAAATGGCTATACTATTGACCCAGACCTTTATTGCATTCAACCACATCAAATGTTTGCTGAGCTGAGTCAAAAAAATCCTGCATTGGTCAATCAAAAGTAAATCTTTTGTAGCAAGATGATAAATAATTCATTTACTTATATATATGATGCTATTCAGTTGCAGAAATAGAATTTTGTTGAGAAAAATTGCAAAACCTAATATAAAAATAGTTGTCAATTTACAAGAAGTTTTAACTAATTGATGCAAAAAGCAGTAAGTAGAAGCCTGATATATAAAGAAGTGCTTTGTCAACAAATTCTAAAATGATGATGATTTTAGTTTCTATGTATAACAGGTGTGTAATTATAAGACAAAAATGACACTTTAGATATAAGAAATATTTCAAGCATTTAAAAGAAAATTTATCAATTTACCATCAGCAATTGGTATGACACTATGACACATGAAACAAGTATGTTGTGGCCACCACATGACTTTCTTCTATCTTTTCCTATACAAATTCACTCAGTAACAATAATTAAAAAAAAAAAAAGTGGGACTTTGACAAAATTTTGGGTAAAATGTGAAAATTATTCTAAGTTTGTCAAAACACGGAAACTGTGGAATTTTGACAAAATTAGGGGAAAAATGCAAAAATTTGTTTAAGTTTGTCAGAACACGGAAACCGTGGGAGTTTGATAGAATTAAGGGGAGAGATAAAAAAAAAAAAAGTGGGACTTTAACAAATTTTCACATTTTACCCAAAATTTTGTCAAAGTCCCACTTTTTTTTTCCCTCTCCCCTGAATTCTATCAAACTCCCACGGTTTCCGTGTTCTGACAAACTTAAACAAATTTTTGCATTTTTCCCCCAATTTTGTCAAAGTCTCACGGTTTCCGTGTTTTCACAAACTTAGAATAATTTTCACATTTTACCCAAAATTTTGTCAAAGTTTGTCAAAACATGGAAACCATGGGACTTTGACAAAATTAGGGGAAAAAAGCAAAAATTAGTTTAAGTTTGTCAGAACACGGAAACCGTGGGAGTTTGATAAAATTAAGGGGAGAGAAAAAAAAAAAGATTTTTTTTTCTAAGTTTTTTTTCGTAAAAAGTAAAAAAAAATCGATAACTTTGTTTTAAATTATCACAGATTTATAGTTCAACCATTCGTTTTAAAGGTACTGACGAGACCTTTCGAAAGATACCCATCTTGAAAATTTTTGCCCTATATCACCCTGTTAAAAATTTAGAAAAAGCGGGATGGCAACGCAACCTGTAAGACGATTTTTACCAAAAGTTGATAGGCACTAATTTATGTCAAGGTGCAACTACATACCAATTTGTATGAAATTCTGTGCAGTAGTTCCAGAGATACAGTTGCCACAAAATTTTGTCACACACACACAGACAGACAGACATTTTCTAAAAATGGTAAAATCGTGTTCTACATCTCTCAAAACGTGTAAATCCATCAAAAACCCGAAATCGAAAATTTTTACGAATCCAATACTTTCTTCTATTGAAGATAGAAGAAAGTAAAAACTAACTGTTGTTAATTCCATTTTTGTAACGTTAAGATTTTTTCATTGATCATTATATACCAGATACTATAATTTGTTATTTTATTATTAGATGTAGAAAACTTGTTTCTACCAGTAAAAAATACAAAATTCTACAGTAGCTAGCAGGATTTAATCCAGCTTTTTAAAAATGGTACCCATTTGTGAATTTATAAAATAATTTGTGAAAAAAATCACGTAAGTTTGTGGAAATTAATAATGCTTCTGAACAATTAACCAAAATGCACAAAGCAGTTTTAATTTTAAAATACATGTAAAAAACTAGTATGCTGTGGCCACCACAAGACTTTCTTCTATATTTTCCTATACAAATTCACGCAGTAACAATATTTAAAAAAAAAATAATAATAATAATAATAATACGATTTTTTTTCAAAGTTTTTTTTTTGTTAAAAAAAAAAATCGATAACTTTGTTTTAAATTATCACATATTTATAGTTCAACCATTCGTTTTAAAGATATTGACGAGACCTTTCGAAAGATATCCATCTTGAAAATTTACCCCCCCCCCCGGGGGTACTTTCCCCTGGGGGGGGGGAGCGATGACCGAGATTTTTTTCCTAATTAACTATTACTATTATCAATAATTCATATTAATTTCACAATCACAGGTTAAGAATAACTACCATTATGTAGCCATGTTAAAAATTTAGAAAAAATACGATCACAGCACCACCTGTTGAGTGATTGATCCCCAAATCTAATCAGCCCCAGTTTATGTCAGGGGCCAACTAAATACCAAGTCTGGTTAAATTTCGTTTAAAAAAAAAAAAAAAAAAAATTACGATTTTTTTTCTAAGTTACTTTTTGTTAAAAGTAAAAAAAATCGATAACTTTGTTTTAAATTATCACAGATTTA